>CM028380.1:145704850-145761910 GCA_013146195.2 Codonopsis lanceolata
TCATCATTAAATCACCTCCATTTTCGCAATTTCTTAAAAAATATATATATATAAAAAAAATTCAAAATATTCATCCTCGAGGTTTAGGTGTGGTAATGCTAGTCGTAGTCCATGAGGAGATTAGTGCAATGAACCCATAGTTAGTCCGTAGATCCCACGAATTTACTTAATTTTTGCGAAACTTTTACTTTTCTCCAAATTCTTCATGCACTCACACCCGTCATAACTTTGGATTGATTAGAATAGTTTTATAAAGTTTATAACACCGATTCATCTTCAACAAGATATGCACAAGAATATGATGCATAGCCATTCGAACATGATTGTTGCATTAAATTGTAACTTAGGGTCAATTGCATGATAGTTAGATCCCTTGATTTTTCTCATTTATATATCTCAAGCACACTTTCGAACCGTGTGCATGTTAGTCTCAATTGTCCCTACCATCTGTCTTAGCAATGCAAATCGGTGATGCTAAACACTCAACCCCAATTCCCATAGTTGATATGATATTTTGTGTTGTTTTACTTGCTTTAAATACTATGTGAGCATTTGGCATTAAGAAATGATTTAGGCCATCTTTTGGATCGTTAGAGCCTAAATATTCCACGACCTATACTAAATATATCCCTAGTGTCCCCTTTGAGCCTAATGAAAAGAATGGAGTGTGCTAAGCACACTATTTAAACCCCCATACATCGTTTCTTTACCCACATTAACTTAACCCTAAAAGCCTATACACTTTTAGCCTGAGAGAGTAGGTTGGGTGAAATTGATTCTAGGAGGACCACTTCTTTTCGCTTAGCTATTTTTCGGTATTCTTCTTTCGTCGTCGAAAAAAAAAAAAAAAATTTAAATCATGTGTATCGACGAAAAATGAAACTAAGAAGAAGAGTGTAAACAAAGATTCAAATGGAAGCATAGCTTTCAAGAGAAAATATGTTAGAAAAATTTCTGCGATTAGAATGATGTGATATTTTAGAAAATTTAGTGCCCAAAACAAGTTTGGGGAGGGAAAAAAGAAAAGTAACACAAAAGCACCCCTCCACTTGTGGTCTTTGGAGTCCTAGCCTAAATAGGGAAAACTTCCTTTTGCTTGGAAGTATGAGGGATAAAGGGTAGTCTTACTCTCTCACTTTGAATTCCAATACCTTTCCATCATATCCCCCAACACCTTGGCCATTACAAGCTTAAAAGTCCTAATGATCTTCTTGCCAATGCTTATGTTGTTTTTATTGTCAAGTATGTAACATGAAATTGATCACACACTCCATATTCATTATTATTCACCCTAAAGCTCACCGTGTTAGCATAATCTTAGCTATTACAAGTCATTGGGATAGAGAGCATTGTACATACATAGAAGTGCATGGGATGGATGTAAATCTTTTGAAATCCTTGGGACCTTTTCGCTCACGTAATTGACCAAAGGGTTTGAATGGTAGATCTCATACTTCTTAATGCATGATTTTCTATTAAAGCGCAATTTTCATATGAATGTGGTGTTTAGCTCAATAAAACCTGCTTTTTAGTCAAGATATTTTTAAGACCGGTGATCACACACACACGGAGAAATTAAAGTAGTAAGATTAAGAAAAGACTAGTTGGTTTTATATGACTAAGCCCGCATATATGTGGTGAGCACCAACCGAGATTACATGCATGCCATACACTTATAACTTGAGGATGAAACCAAAAAGATTTTATGTTTTAATTATGTTTTTAGTTGTATAGTAGTTATTTATTTGTTTTTGTATTTATTTGCATAGTCGAGTCACTCGAAAGAGTCTCCTTGAGTTTGTGGGTTTATAGAGGAGTGTAAATAGTGTCACCCTCACAAAAAGATTTTAATTTTTGTTATTTAGATGTTTTTGTATTTATAAGTTTATTTGTTTACTCGTGGACGAGCAAAGTTCAAGTTTGGGGGTATTTGATCGATGTATTTTATACGTCGATTTTATATACTTCTGTGACTTGAATTAGACTATTTCATGAGTCTTTTGAGTACTAATATATGTTTTTGGTGAGTTTTGTAAGTTTCGAGGATTGTTCGTGAAAATACGCGAAACTCTGTGGTTTTAAGTGCAAATTACAAAGAAAGAAAAATTGAAGAAAATAAAGTATGTCAATCGGACACCTTGCGGACGCAAGGTGCCTCGACTTGCGACCGCAAGGTAGGCGACTGTCCCTCAAGCCGGAAGAATCGAAGAGCCAAGAAGCACACACACTAGAGACCTTGCGGACGCAAGGTATTGACATAACCGCAAGGTAGGCGGAATCTTGAATGCGGTTTTCACACATCATTCGATTCAATCACAACTCCCAAGTATATATAGAAGTCGATGCCGAGCCTAAGCATAGGAGGACGGCTGGAAGCTCTCTTTACATAGATTTTAGGTAGTTTTAGATTGTATAACATAATTAGGTTTTGTAATTTCAAGTATTGAAGATCAAATCATGTCTTCCATCATCCACATGTGCTGTTCATCGTCTATGATGAACTAAATCATCCCTAATCTAGGAGGTGGGAGGTAACTTGTATCGAATTTATGTTTTGATTCGTATATTTATGTCTATTCAATGCTTGTTGATTGTGTTGTTTATCAACCCCTTTATTATTTTGCTTTGAACAAATGAATGTAATCGCAAATAATATAGGCTTAGAGGTGCGGATACCTGCATGACCAAATGCATATGTCGTACACTGGCTCACCAACACAATAAATTGGACCTATCGAAGCACGAGAGTGATAAGTTAGGACCAGGTTCTTACATGATCTAGGTGACAGATAGATCATAAATCTAGGTGACAGCTAGATTACAGTTCCTGTGCGTAGGATATGGAATGGGTGAATTCTTGCGGGGAGGGAGACTGAACCAATTGTTCAACAGACCATATCTATTTTTAGTGAACGAACCCAAGACATTGAATGACATTATTATGAATTGAACATAAAGGAGATATAAGTGAAACCCAGAATCCTAGATTTCCACTCACCATAAGATCTTCATATCGTTATTCTTGTCTAATTAGTTAACATCTATAACTAGTAAATTAGAGTAGAATTAAACATAAAAACCCCCCTTAGGTTAATAATTTGCTATCTATAACCGCACTGTTCGTGATCACTTGTCTCTGTGGGTTCGACCCTTGCTTCCGAGTCTATTCTATAATAGTCTTGTACACTTGCAAGGAAATAGATAAAATAAAACATCGATCAGTTAACAGTTCCAAGAGCTCTTTCTTTGTCTCCCCTCGAACCGACCCGACTCGTATTCAAAGGATATCTACCCTGTTGGGTTATAACTCAGGTGTTCTCCCGATTTCCTACTTGGGTTGTCCGCTTTATTTTGGTCGGAAAAAGCGGTATTATTTTGATCCTCTCATCTCTAAAATTCAGAATCGTATTTCCTCATGGGCTGGAAATTTTCTCAATTCTGCTGGTCGTATCGTTCTTATAAACCATGTACTTAATTCAATCTCCAGTTATCTTCTTGCATCCATTGATCCTCCGGTCTCTGTCTGTTCGGCTATTGATAAGCTATGCTCTAAATTCTTTTGGGGTCACGTGGAAGGCAAATGCCAAAGTCATTGGGTTGCATGGAATTCTTGCTGTAAACCTACGGCTGAGGGGGGTTTGGCCATTTTATGCATGGCTGATATTTCAAAGGCTTTGGGTGTTAAAATATGGTGGAGATTCCGCTCAGTCTCTAACCTCTGGTCCAATTTTTTGAGAGCTCGGTATTGCCACAGTCTTCATCCGACTCAGGTGTCTTATAGGGGCTCTTATTCCTGGAATCGTATGTTAAGGGCTCGGGGCATTGCAGAGCCCAATATCTTCTGAATTATAGGCAAAGGCTTTTGTTCTCCTTGGTTTGAGAACTGGATTTTTGGTCTTTCCTTGGATAAACCTCCTGGCTGTTCGAGCAATACTGTGAAAGATCTTCTTTCTTCAACTCAAGGTGATATGTTGCATCTGCCTGCAGCTGCTACAACTTTGATTCAGTCGCAAATTATTTCGCTCAATGATTCAGAAGATCGACCTTTCGGGTCCCTTAATTCTTCGGGGAAATTTTCTCTCTCTTCTGTCTTCCTGTTGCTTCCATCCCCTCAACCCAGTTTGCTCTCTTCTGATTTTATTTGGCACAAGGCACTGCCAAAGCATATTAGCGTCTTCGTCTGGCGTCTCTTCCTTCATAAGCTTCCCATTGATGAAGCTATTTGTCGGAAAGGTATCTCTTTGGCTTCAAAATGCTATTGTTGTGATCTTGGTCATAATGAGACTTTCTTACATGTCTTTCTTAATAGCTCGACAACCTCTTCTATCTGGCTGTATTTTCAAACTCTCTTTGAAGTTACTGCTCACCCTGGTTCTATCCAACAGCAATGCTTCTCCTGGTGGCTTCATGGAAAGGCTATCTCATTTACTTTAATCCTGTCGATCATTCTATGGCACATTTGGAAGTTTCGTAACACGGCTGCATTTGACAATCGTCGTCTTCCTTTAGCTGTGCTTATCCAAAATATTAAGTTCGACTTTCAGAATATTCTTCAGGCAGCGGGCTTTCAAATTCTTGATCTTTCTCAAAGTGCTCGAATTAAGATTGGGCGTCGCAAGCAGATTTTTGTTCATTCTATTTCTTGGACTAGCCCTCCGCATGGCCGGGTAAAATTTAATTCCGATGGTGCTAGTCAGGGAAATCCGGGATTGAGTGGAGGTGGAGGTATTATTCGTGACTCTATGGGCCGTTGTATTTTTGGTTTCTCTCAGTTTTATAACTCTTGTTCAAACATGGTTGCCGAGATCAAAGCGCTTTATTTTGGTGTGCACTGGTTTTATGTTAATGGGTATCATGATGCTATTATTGAAACTGATTCGAAGGTCCTGTTTGATTGCTTCTCTAATGGTCACAATCTCCCTTGGATCCATTCGTACTCTGTCAGAGATATTCTTCGTTTTCAAACTGAAAGGCGATACACTTTTTCTCACTATTTCAGAGAAGCTAATAAGGCAGCTGACAGCCTGGCTAATCTTGCTTGTGACTCCCATTCTGATATGGTTTTTCTTTCTTCGTCGGACATCCCTCGTCATATTCGTGGAATTATTTCTCTTGATGCTAGAAACACCCCTTATATTAGAATTTCTTAATTTTGTATTTCTTTTCGAGATAAGGCTCCTCTGTCCTCCCATTTATAAGGCCAAGGCTGGTTGTCCCCCTCAAGTTTGTATCTTTTATTTATTTTAATAAAATCCCACAGGTGCCGCCCTGCTTCTCCCAAAAAAAAAAAAAAGGCCCCTTGCTTTGCCTAAGCCCAAAAAAACTCCAAGCTGAAAGAATGGAGTTAAGATCAGAGTCCACTGCATTCACTATCTGATTATGAGACTTGAAAGAGCCATCAAAAATCACCCCATTTCGAAATTTCCATATATTCCATAAAATGAGAAAAGGAAGCAGAATAAGAATTGACGATTTAGCCTTGCACAAATTTATTAAGCAGCGCTGTTGGACAGAAGCTCCATTAATGATAATACCATGAGGAGTAAAAGCATTCCAAACATAATTAGCAACTTCTCCAGGAAGAAATAGATGTTGAAAGGATTCAAATACCGTGATTGACACAAAAAACACACCTCGAGGCAAGATAAAAACCTTTTTTAAGGAGGCTTTCATCAATGGGAAGACGATTCAGAATAAACGCCAAAGAAATATACTAATACGCGCAGGGAGAAATTTGTGCCATACAAACTTAGAAGACATTTGAGAAGCTCTAGTTGGAGAGACAAGATCCCTAGCAGAACTTAGGGAGAATTTTCCCGAGGGTGTACAGCTCCAGAAAGGGATATCAGGCTGATCCACTAACGCAATAGGCTGACGAGAGATAGACTGAAGAGCAGATGGAGTAAGAGTGGAGAAGGCAATAGGAAGCAGATTCCCATTAGCATCAAATAGTTCCTGAACAGTTTCGATGGAACAGTCTTGAGGTTTTTAAAGGCACTGGTTTGGCAGCCATTTGTCATGCCAAATGGAAATAGATCCATAGCCTACGATCCAACCAATACAAGGCTCAGCCACAGGTTTTATTCTTTGGAGACGTTGCCATATATGGGAGCCTCGACTTGAAGATAAACTCGCATGAGATGAAAAGCAATATCTAGCTCGATGGAAATCGGTCCATAGATTTTTCATAGTGCGAAACCGCCACCACAGCTTGACGGAAAAAGCTTTGACCAAATTGAAAAGAGAACTGATGCCAGCACCACCCGATTGCTTAGGCAAACAACAGGTTCTCCAAGAAATCCAGTGGGATTTAGCTTTACCATCAACATTGCTCCAAAAGAAATTGGCAAAAAATTGCTTTAACATTTTAATAACAGCCACAGGAGGTTCAAGAGAGGCAAAAAGATAAGCCGTAATCGAATGAAGCACATGGTTAATGACCGTAGCTCTACCTGCCTGATTAAGAAAATAACCTGTCCAAGAGGTCACCTTTTGTTGCAGCTTGAGCGCTATAGATTCAAAGAGTCTCTTATTCCGTCTACCAAAATAAAGAGGACAACCCAAGTAAGATATAGGGAAAGAGCCTAAACGAAATCCGGAATGAGATGCAATACTAGCACTCCGAGAAATGGAGAGAGAGGGGTTCACAAAAATTTGGCTCTTTTCACAATTAATGAGCTGACCCGAAATAGCAGAATAATGAGCAAGAAAATTCGAATGCTTCTGAAGGGATCGTCGACTTCCGTTACAGAAAATTATGATGTCATCCGCGAAGGAGAGATGAGAAATTTTAGGACATCCACTCAACGTAGAATAACAGACAGAAAGATTCTCAGCATGTAACATATTAAGGCCTCGACTTAGAACCTCCGAAGCAATAATAAAAAGGCTTGGGGATAGAGGGTCACCATGCCTAAGACCACACTTGGACTGAAAAAACCCCACTGCTTCACCATTAATAAGAATTGAAAACCCATTATCAGATATCAATCTCCATATCAGGTCAATGAAGACTTCATGAAAGCCAAATTTTCGAAGAACTTGAATGAGGAAAACCCAAGAAACTTGATCAAACTCCTTAGCCATGTCCAATTTCATAATCACATTAGAACCGACCACTTTCTTACCCAAAAAAGAAACCAACTCCTGAGCAAGCAAGACATTATCCTGAATAACTCTACCTTGAGTAAAAGCACCTTGGTTAGGAGAAATAATGTAAGGCAAAATCTTAGCAAGACGGGAGGCAAGAAGTTTAGAAATAATTTTATTGCAGAAGTTACACAAGCTGATAGGGCGGAGGTCCTTAAATGTGGAAGGAACATCAATTTTAGGGATGGTAGCAAGGAGGGTACTAGACCACGATCGGGGAAGAGAAAATCCAGTAAAAAACTCCAGAATGGTTGTATGAAGGTCAAGTTTTATTATGTCCCAAGTAGTATAGAAAAAATGGCCAGTGAACCCGTCTGGACCAGCTGCACTGCCACCACTAAGACTAGAGATTGTAGACCAAAATTCATCAATAGAAGGAGGAGAAATAAGGTTTGGATTCCACTCTTCAGTAACCAATCAGGGAATCATATCCAGGTCCCTCGGCGTAGGTGGAGAGGCAGCTTGAAGTTGAGAGTAAAAATATTCAATAGCTCCATTTTTAATAGCATCTTCAGTATCCAACAGATCACCATTAATGCTAGAGATTGAGTGAATGTGAAGTCTTCGGTGAGCTTGGCGAACCGAAGCATGAAATAATTTGGAATTTCCATCCCCTTCCTTAAACCACTTAATTTTGGATTTTTGATGCCAAAAACCTTCCTCCCGAGAAAGATCCAATTTTAGAGAATCCTGAGCATGCATCATATTGGCGCGATTTTCATTGGAAGGATTGAGCTCAAAATACAGTTGATGCTCAAGGGCCGCTTCTTCAGCCTCTTTGACTGCAAAAAAAATATTTCCAAATACCTCTCTATTCCATATACGTAATGCTTGCTTTGTACGCTACAATTTATAAGAAAAATTATTCATAGGGGGGGCTGAACAATTAGTTGTCCACGCAGTCTTCACAACATCTAAAAAAGAGGCATGGCTGGTCCAAATGTTTAAAAATCTGAAAGTAGAATGCTTGAGATTCCTAGATTTAGAGAAATGGAGAACCAAAGGACTATGATCGAAGCAAGTATGGTTGAGATGCTCGACTGTTGAGGAAGAAAAAGTATCCAGCCATTGAGAGTTGCAAAGGATTCTATCAATGCGTTCATAAATGGTGGCATTGCCCTCTCTTTGTTCCACCAAGTAAAAGAAGAACCTGTGTAACCAAGATCAATCAAACGAGTAGCAGCTAGACAAGCATGAAAATCCAAAGAGCTAGATTGATCCCAAGCCAAACCCCAGACTTTTCCTCAGGATGAAGAATAATATTAAAATCTCCGCCGACAATCCATGGAGAATTAGGAAACTGGCCATTTAAAGCAATTAAATCATTCCACAGAACCTGTCTGTCCATAGAGGTGCACTTTGCATAAACCCCGGTAAAAAGAGAAGATGAAGGCCACGAGTAATGTTTGAGATGAACAGTAAGCTGTTGAGAAGAATCATGGACTAAAGAGCAAGTGAAGAAAGATTTAACAAAAATCCATATTGAACTAGAAGAGTTAGAAAAATATTACCGAAACCGAAGGCGATGAGAAATGAGTTGAATGCGATCCATGCAAATCATTGGTTCAAAAACAGCAACAATGGAAATATTATGGGAACGAGCTAACTGTTTGACACGGGAAATAGTAGCATCATTCCCAATACCCCGGCCATTCCAAAAAAGGGCCTTAATATCCATGAGAAACTGAATTGGAGGGATCCATACGTTTGGTCTTTGATCTGGTGAGCCGATCTGACTGAGCAACTGAAGCTTTAGGATTAAAATTAACCCCTGTTTCAATGTTTAGAGCATCCAAATTGGACTGTACAAATTCCCCCTCTTTGTCAATAACTTCGAGCACAACAAATTTGTTAGGAGAGGTGAGGGGAGGATCCTGGAGGATAGCAACATCAGGCCATCCAGATTCCCTTATATCTGGTCTAGAATTGGCGGCAGAATCTACTAAATTGGAAGTATCATTAGTATCAACCATATTATCTAAATCTTTAGCCAGACTATCCAAATCATTAATATCATTAACATCAATAGGGTTTGGGGCTTGGTGAACCTTTTCCACACCAATAGAGCCATCAATCAGATCGTAGAATTCCTAAGATGAATTGTGTGTATCAGAATAGGGGGATCATCATTGTTATTGGGTGCTTTAGATGCATTCAGATCAACGTTAGGGCTAGTATTCATAGAAGTAGCCTTAGTATTAGGGCTTGTCTCATCTGTCGGACTACCATCTTTGTGATTACCTTCAATACCATCAGATTCGGCCGTGGGCTCTTTAGGCTACCATCGCACGTTAGATTTAGGAGCTTGCTTGGGATTTTCTGATTCTGGACCAGAAGGAGCAGCCTTACCTTTATTGAGATTCTTTAAATAGACTTTGCATGAATCCTCATCATGCCCAAGGCGATGACAAAAGGTGCAGTAAGAAGGTAGACGTTCAGCTTCAACCATCTGCCAAAATCCTTCAGACGAAGGGATTCCACTATCTATCCAGATTCTGGAAGGGATGTGTTTAGTGAGATCGACTTCAATGCATACTCGAGCCACACTAGGACGAAGCAGGTTGGCGGTAGGGTTATCAATGGTGAGCGGTTTCCCAATCATGCTAGCCATAGAGAATAGGGTTTGCTTGTTAAAAAGGTTGATAGGTAGGTTCGGTAAAGAAAACCAAACAAGAACTACAGGACTTTCAATCTCTGGGCGGAAATAATGAGTCCATTTAAAGAATCTCATAGGATATTGTCCAACGAACCACTGGTCTTTAATCCACAAACGCTGAAAATCGCTTCGTGAGTCGCCCGGATAAGCACGTGTTTTGAATCAAGATGTCCCAAAGTAACAGAAGATTTAAGGCCAAAGGTAAGGAATTCCTTACGCATGGTATCCATTGTAGGGCGACCATGGGAGAACTTACCGACTAGGGTTAGTTGGAAAGGTTGGGAGAGGGCAGAAACAATCTCCTGTGTTAATCTAAGAGTGGGTTCCCCTTTGTAAGAGGATGGGGGGATGAGAGGAATCTCTGGAGTTTTACTTTGAGTAAGAACTGAGGCGAAAGACTTTTTTGAAGATGGAGAGAGAGGAGGAGGCTCATCCGTAGCCGGAGCCGCAACCATAGTGCGGGAGAAAGAAATCCCTAGGAGGAAACCCTAGCGTCAAATGACAATACTACTTTCATTCCCTAGCAAGAATTTGACATTACTATTAAAGATAAAAAGGTAACAGAAAACGTCGTAGCCGACCATTTGTCTAGATTGGAATTTTCACCCTTACTTGAACGTCAATTTCTTGATAATAAAATTCCTATAAATGAAGACTTCCCCGATGAACAATTATTAGCAGACAAAGATTTAGATCCTTGGTATGCTGATTATGTCAATTATTATGTGTCTGATATCATAAATCGTGACTTTGATTTCTATCAAAGAAAGAAAATTTTCACAGAAGTAAAGAATTATTTTTGGGAAGAACCTCATTTATATAAAATGTGTTCCGACTCTATAATTAGGATATGTGTTTCAAAACAGGACCAACAAAGTATTATGGCATTTTGTCATGAATACTCTTACGGTGGTCATTTTAGTGGTAATAAAACTGCTAGAAAATTTTTGCAATTTGGATTATATTGGTCTTCTGTTTTTAGAGATTGTGACATATTTTATAAAACTTGTGATAAGTGTCAAAGAACCGGTGGAATAGGCAAAAGGAATGAAATGCCCTTGTATATAAATATGGTTGTTGAAATTTTTGATGTTTGGGGTATTGATTTTATGGGTCCTTTTCCAGTCTCTAATAATTGTGAGTATATTTTAGTTGCTGTTGATTATGTGTCTAAATGGATAGAAGCTATTGGAACTAAAAAGAATGATGGAAAAACCGTGGTCAAATTTGTGGAAGATATTTTTGCTCGGTTTGGAGTATCTAAGGCCATAATTAGTGATCAAGGAACACACTTCACCAATAGATTGCTAAATTCAGTCATTAGAAAATATGGTGTAACTCACAAGTTAGCTACACCCTATCATCCTCAGACATCTGGCCAAGTGGAAGTGAGTAACAGACAAATTAAAGCAGTTTTAGAGAATACTGTCAGACCAAACCGTAAAGAATGGCAGTCTAAACTTAATGATGCTTTGTGGGCATACCGAACCGCATATAAGATCCCAATAGGAATGAGTCCTTACCGAATGGTGTATGGCAAAGCATGTCACTTGCTAGTTGAAATTGAACATAGAGCCTATTGGGCTGTCAAAGAACTAAACTTATATTTAACCTTAGCTGGTGAGGAAAGACTGTTCCAGTTGAACGAATTAGAAGAACATAGGTTAAATTCGTATGAGAATGCTAAAACCTATAAAGAAAACACTAAGAAATACCATGATATGGGATTAGCCAACAAAATGTTTCGTCCATGAATAAAAGTATTACTTTATAATTCTAGACTCAGGTTATTCCCCGGAAAATTGAAATCAAAATGGTCTGGTCCTTTCACTATAGTCCGAATTTATCCTCATGGAGCAATTGATATTAAAAACCCAAGGACCAATGAAATATTTAAAGTTAATGGTCACCGACTCAAACCATACCTTGAACCCATGTCAGTAGAGAGAACAATTGAACTTATTCGCCTCACTGACAATGAACCACCAAATGATTAGGGTTGCAGTTGGGTCGAGCCAAAGACGTTAAACAAGTGCGCTAGGTGGGAGGCAACCCACTTTGATGAATTTTATTTGCTTTTGTAATGTAATTTAAATATGCTATTATCCGTCTTATTTAATTTTTGACATTTAATTTAAAATTAAAAAATGTCAAAATTCAAGTTTGGGGGAGAAAAACATCGTAGTGTTGTATTTATACGTTGCTAATATTTTAGTATAGAGTTTGTGTAGAATTTTTAGAGTGCAGGAAAGAAACGAACCTAACGGAACATAAAAGAGGACCAAACTGCAAAACTGCCAAAAAGGTTCACTACAAGAAAAAGCACTATTTGTGACCCATCTTTTTTGGGAGGGTGAAAAAACCGTCCCAAATACTGTTATTTGGCAAGGTAAAAGTAACAGTGACAAATACCAAGTAATTGGCACAGTTGTGTATTAGCCTTCCCAAATACCAAGTATTTGGCACACTTGTGTACTAGTCTTCCCAAATACCAAGTATGGGCACTACTTATGTTTTGAAATTGGAATGATTGATACACTAAATTCTCAATTATAAATTAAGATAATACCATTTATATCCCAAAAATTTCCCAAAAATTTCCCAAAAAATTTTCCCGGCAAATTTTAGTTTCCCTCCCGCCTATTGCACAATACAAAGCTAAAGCTCACCCGTCTCCATCTCTCTTGCAATCTCGTTGCTTTTTTCACAAAATCCTTATGTGTCTCCATCTCCGTCTCATCTCCCTCTTGTTGCAATCTCTCTTCTATGGCCGACCGATTGGAGTTCATCTGGTAAGCATCTCTCTTTCTCATTCATCTCCTTCTCTCTCTCTTGTTGAATCTCTCATCTATTGCCGACCGATTCGAGTTCATCTGGTAAGCATCTTTGTCTCTCATTCCCTAATTTGTGCCCTAACCATGCTTACACAGTTATGCCCTAAGTTTGTTTACAAACAAATGTTGATTTCCCCGATTGCAGATGCACGATTCTCACTTTGTGTCCCAGTTGTATTGTTTCCAGTAAGTATCCATCTACCCATCTAATTTAAAGCATATATTGGAAGGAAAATTGCGCTAGAACCCTAGTTTTCATGGTTATAGTTATTTGTTTTATTGAATGTACTACTGTGACGACCCGACCCGGATCTCAATACGAGATCCCAAGGTCGTGCCATCAGGACAAACTAAGAGACAGACAAGCACTTGCTAAGCATAATGGTGCGAGTCAAAAGACGAGCCAACAAGCTCAAAACAGGAAGGCAAAGCCATAACGGCAACACAGGAAAATCAAAACCTAAAACCTGCGGAAGCAAAACCATAATGGGACCCGAGCTATCAAGCTCCCGAATGAAAACAACCAAAGAGATAGTAAATCTCTCGGCCCAAAATTCGACGCGTGACGCAACATTAGACACGCACAACAAACCATCGGCAACCAAGGCCGGCAACAGACAAAATCCCAACCTGATAAACAACACTCAACGGCTATAACATGCCGGAGGAACAATTCACTATAACCATATAATCTATGCTAAACCACCAACCAAACCTCACGACTAAAACTATCGGAGGTAGGAACAACAATATACCACAACTAGAATAAACGAGCCACACATGCTCGAAACGACAAAGGAAATAAATACTAAGGGTACAAATGCTCGGCAATACAACCGGCACCCAAATACACAACCATAATATAACACTACAATCTACCCAAGTAAAGTCTACATAACTTTACATTCGAGCCTCACAATAAATACAACATAATAATAAATAACTCCAAGCTTTGACTTGGAAGACCACCTGCTAAAAGTCGTTATCCGGCATGCACTTAACGGGATCACCGCACACACTAGGGAAAACAATCACACGGAGTGAGTCATAATGACCCAGTAAGTTTCTAAATGCAACATGTGGCATATTATGACATGGCATGGCATAAATGCATAAACATATAAAATCATGGTATCATGCTAGTATACCATCATGAAACATGTACTTAATTTTTAAAGCACATAAACTCACATAAATCAAGTAGCATTTTACCTTTCATATAAATGCTCATAAATAGACATGTGTAACAGTAAACGTAATCGAACCGTTACAATCAAATCCGGGTTCCAAACCCAACCAACTTACCAAGATATCAAATCTCAAACCATGATCCGGGCTCAATTCCCAATCATTCATACCCTGGGGTTTCCTCCCCAAATAATCTCAACTCATCAGTTTCCCTTAATGAGTACTCGTTACATTCATCCAGTCTCCGGATGAGAAATGAGAGCTCGATGTCCTGATGGCATAACTCGAGATCACATCCCACTATTTGCCAAATAGTGAGGAGAAAAGGACCCAATGCAACGATTCATAGCGATTGTTCCCAAAGGCTATGAATCGTCCCATTGCCGACACAACAACCAAAACCCGCCAGCTGGACTTTAAACCAAACGTTCAAGTAGATATTTACTTGTCTAAACCAATGAGACCAAATTAATAATTATCGAACTCATTAAACCATGTAGGACATAATGCTCTACAACAACTCATAAACCATGCACATAATTGCACATAAACAAGTAGGGCATAATGCTCCACAAAATCCCATAATCAATGCACATATTTGCATATAACCACGTAGGACATAATGCTCTACGAAATCTCATAAACCATGCATATAATTGCATAAAATCAAGTAGGACATAATGCTCTACCAAACATCATGAACAATGCATATATTTGCATATAACCATTGTGTTCAACTAACTTACAAGTTTAGTTCAAGAACTACTTTATTGAGGTATTCATTATTCCCCAAGTAATTAACCCATTCAAGCATAGCTTACAAGCTTAATAAAATATAATGTGAGGTCTTCCATAATCCTCAACCCAAACCAAACCAAGACTACTACGCTAGTCTCAAAATATCCACCAATCAAGACTTATTATTTTAGTCTTTATTTTAAGTACACCGGACTCAATCATAGTCCTAATCGTCATACATGATCGATAACACCAACACCATACTTAAAACATCATGACTACCCCGTAGTCACTTCGCACAAGTGTTTTCATATGTACGCAACAAAATCCTTGAGAAGAGGATTCTCTCTTAATCTTCTCTTAAATAATCTCGTGACCTTATGCGGGTCTCTATTATCCCATGCTCTAACAAGCATGCTTAAAACATATTTCTAATAAATCTTCATACCATGAATGTCTCCAATGGACACAAACCAAAGACCCGGTGTGCACAAACACAACCCAAGCAAACCCAAACATTGTAGGGTTTCAACCCAAGGCTCTTTATCATTTTATTGGCCTTATTACGACTCATTTGAGTCTTACTAACACATTTCATTCTTTATGTGTTTTATAAATTCACACCGTAATAATTTCTTAAGGTTTACACCCAAATCTCATTAGTCATTCGGGCTTAATTCCCAAGACTAAAAACCCACGAAACACATCACAATCACCAACCATTTAAAGTTTGGAAGTTATGTTCTTCCCTCCATTAACCAAACGAAATCCAATCATCGTAGGATTTCAACCCAAGTTTGCTTAACATATTAACAAGCCTATAATGACTCCGTTGAGCCTAATCTACCCTTTCTAAAATTTTAGGGCATAGAAGCTATGGTTCTCAATTCTCCCTATATTCATAACTATCAACAATAGCCATCATCCCGGGTTCGTTTAACTCACATAAACCCGACAAAATCTTCACTCATATAACATAGAATAAGTTCATCATTTTGAGCACAATTTCATTTAGCTCATCTTACCAATCATAACTCCCAATTCACGATTAAATCATACAACCTGGTTTAATATACTCTATTAAGCATATAAAACATAGTAATCAAGCTCACATTAATTATTTTGCAAGCTAAACCAAATTTGGGCAAAACACCCTCCAAGTATCTCAACCAAACCAACATCAAAACTCATGGATAATCAACATAATCAAGTTCAATAGCCTAGTAAGAACATGAATCTCACATATATCATGGTCTCACATAGGTCAATCCAATTCTATCATCAATTTGAAAACCTAGGGTTCATGCTTCTCTACAAACCCTAACAATGGCTTCCATTGACCTCACATAGCACAAATGATTGTTTCCCTAGGGTCAATGGAGCCCAAAAGAAGGAGGAAGAGGGTAGAAACTTACCTTATCACAGCCCCTACAAGCTGCCATTCCTGAAATTCCAAGAGGGGAGGTTGTTCTTCTCAACCTTCACTTCAAATCCATGGTGTAGATTGGGGAAAGAAGGTCCCAAGCTATGGCCTCCAAGATTGGGCACTCAAGAACCCTAGAAATCTCTCCCTCAAGCTCTCTTCACGTTTTTTGTGGAGTGTTCACAGAAGACACAAAGGGGCTGAAGTCAAAAATATGTTTGGCTGAGTTAGAGAGCAATCTGTTTTGGGTTTAAATAGGGGGGATTAACTCTCTTAATCAACTCACTAATCCACCTCTAAAACCTCTAATAATGTTTAGGACAAGTTTTAGGTTAAGTAGGAGGGTTTAGGTTAGGTTTAGAATGGGTTTAAGTGGGTAGAAATTGGTCAACAATTCAACTTTTCCAAAAATCCCGTAACAGGCTGCCCAGGACCCCTTGCGGTCGCTTGGGTCTTATGTGATGCGACCGCATCACTCTTCTTTACACTATACACTCCTTTGTTGATTCCTTTCTCGGTTTCGGTCGTTCCCGCATGCATCCTCGAGCCTTAAAGCTTCGAAATGGCTCACAATTGAACCCTTAAAGTCCTTAAACATTAAACTAATCCATCCAAGTCTCAAACCAATTTTAAAGTAGGTCTAGACTCCCAAAAACAACACCCGAAACAACCCGGGGCAAAACCGACGCAAGACGTAACAACTTGCTATCTAAACGTCGAATGAAACCGCAAACCGACGGGTAATAACCCATGATTGTAAACACCTATTAGGGCTACAAAATAGGCCTGAATGCCTCTCAGATGATGAACAACAGATAGGGGAAATAGGCTCCCGAAAGACGAGACGTTCGCCCGGCTCAATCTCAAACTACGCGATAAGGAGAATTGCTATTCTCGAGGCGTCAAAACTTCACGAGACTTATGGAATACATCCAATTAGAAGTCTAACACATCTAAACATGTTATTTAATCATCATGTAAAGATCTAGGACCAAATCGAGGTCCAGAACACAAAACCCGAATAAACTCTCAATCGCGTCGCATTTCGACTATCGTCGGGTTACGACTTTTGACTTTAACAAGTCAACCACTATATGAAATTTCTTAGGAATGTTTTAGTCTTATTGTGATCTCTCATACACATTTAGACTCTCTCACAAACCAAACGAGCAATCAACGAAAGAGGAAATGCGAGCTTTGCACGCAATTCAAGCTAACCGGGAATCGGGATCTTACAACTACAGTAGTTGTTTTGTTTGTGTGTGTTGTGTGTATGCGTGTCTGCGAACAAATAGGGTTAATAGGGCTAAGTTTTGGTCTTCATGATGATGATGCAAAGCTTGAAACTAATTTTCTATTCTCTAGCAATTATCTTTTGTACATTGAATTGCAAGGTTAATGTTAGGTAGTGGCTATGTTTAAATTTAATGCTGACCATTGGGTTCAATTGCTAATTTAAAGTCTTTTGAAGAGGATTATAATAATGCCATCATTCTCACTTCATTAAATCAGATTCGACTTGGTTTAGCCAGTTTTCACTCTTTCTCGAAAGTCTCGATTTCGGTGTCGAGGAAAAACCTTTACAAAGCCTTTACAAAGGCTCAAGTAATATAAACAGTAAATAAATAGAGGATTTGAAGTGGTTCTAAGGTGTAGTTCTGAAAAAATCCCAAGATTACATTTCTTTTTCTTTTTGATTCCCAACTCCCAAGGCATATGGCTTGAAACCCGTAGGAACAAAGATAGAGGGGATATTATCTTCTTTTTTTATATATATAAGGGGATGTTATCTCAAAGAAAAAGAAAGAGGAGGTAACAGAACCTAATGCATCATATTTCATAATAGAAAAAACCTATAGAACCATGAACTTGAGAAATGTGAAAAGTTGGGACAAAACACATAGAACTTATTCAAAACTAAGAGATGATCTGAAATTTATTCGCAACTATGGATGATGAACTTCCAGCCTCGTCCATTGGAGAAGAAATTGAGGGAAAAGAACAAAATGAAGATGAAAAAAAGTTTGTTGAAGCTGTGTGCAGACATCATAGATACCTCGTACGAAAAATGTGTTTTCTCGCTCCACGGAGATCGAAATGACGAACCGTTTTTTTCCCCTTAAAGTAGACTCATAAAACTTTCCAACGAATATGACCACACTTTCTAGAACCTCCTGATTTAATATATTTTAATTGTTAAAGTTTTCTGAAATTATGGTTCTGCATATTATGGACATCAACTACTTTTAACCCCATTCCTTGACCATTACATTGCCATTTCGTGTGAGAGGGTGTTGTTCCTTTCCTCTTTGTGGGCTTAAGCTTTCTTGGCATTGCCATTTAGGGGATGTAGGGAAAGCACTCCACAATGGAGATGTCGGTGGATAAAGTGAATTCTAATTTCAACATGTGATCCACATGTGAACAATCATGGTTCTAGTAAATGAACTGTAACTTTTCATGTATGATATCAGTTCTGATGTAGCGGAGCAAAGTGGGGATGTTTCGAGGTCTATATCTGTTCCAATCTTAAACAGATAGCAAGGGACTTCATTTTCTTTTCAATTTTCAGTTAGTTTTTTGTTTTCTTTCATGACCTAACTTGTGTTGTTCTAGGGAGAATTATGGTCATTTTGAGCTTCACATGGATAGGCAGCCAATGCCTCGGGAACTTGGTGGTGTAATTGGCCCTACAAACTGGAATGAAGCTCTGGATATCATTACATAAGGTTCTCCTGAGCAGGTTTAATTTAATTTTTTGTAGTTTCTACTGATGGATTAGAGCCTAACGTAAGTTAGTTGGTCCAGTTATTGGGTAACACTGTATATTCTAGGTTGTCTGAGGAAGAAGAATGACCAAGAATTAAAGATGTTATTTTGTCTATTCTGCTACTTGTTTCATAGCTCTTTATCACTGAACTTTGAGCTAGTGTTGGTATAAATCTTAATTATGGCTTTGTTTTACATTGGTTCATAGCAATTGATGACATTTACCATCTTATGCTTAGTATATTTAGTGTTTGTCAATGATAATGGTTGTGCAGGTAGCACCGCATAAAGCTGTTCTGCGAGGGTTAATAATTCATAAACTTGTGTTGTTCCCTTCTTTACTACACCGACCTCCTGGTATCTGCTCTAGGATACTCCCTTCGTTCCAAGTTGTTCCTTCCAGTTCGGGTATAATCAAAGAATCTGATGCTATTCAAAACCCTCTAGGCATTCCAGCCCCGGGTGTGGTTTCTATCCCCACTGTTGTCGTTGCCATTTCTCCCCCTAGACAAACTACTCACAGTGGCTATAATAACTATGATGCTGCTCCTCATGTCCATGCTCCCTTTAATTCTGTTCAAGCAGCGCAAGATGACCCCCTACACAAGATGAAGCCAATAAGGAAGCTAGAGACTTGAACAAAACTCATATACGTAGTCTTGTTGCAAGTCTAAAATTTATGAAAAAGAAGTTCTCAAAACTCAAGAAATTGAGAAAAATTTTAAAGGTATATCTCTTCAAGCCGAAGAAGAAACTTCAAAAACTTCTACATCACTGTCAGATGATGACTTTGATGAAGATGAATTTGCTGCTTTTGCTAGACAATTTAGAAAGTTTAAATCTTTTAAAAGGAACTTTCAAAAACCTTCAGCAAACTTTCAGAAGTCTTCATCAAACCTTCAAAAACCTTTTTCAAGCTTCCAAAAACCATCTACTTCAAACTTTCAAAAGCCTTACTTGAAAACAAATGAAGACAAAGTTGAGAAAGAAAAACTTTTGTGCTTTAACTGTAGAAAGCCTGGTCACTTTGCTTCAAATTGTCCTTTTACAAAAAATGAGTATTACAAAAGAGCTCCCAAAAATTTTGAAAAACAAAAAGGTTTAGTTGCTGAAGATCAAAATCTTGCAACTTGGATTGAAACAGACTCTGAAGATGAATCTGCTGATTTTGAGCAAGAAGCAAATCTGTGTCTTGTGGCAGAATCGGCATTATATGATTCAGATAATGAGTTTCCAAGTCCAAAATATTCAAAAGTGTCTAAAAATGAGCTGTCAAGGTCACCTATTACAAACTCCAAACTGACAAAGGTCATCAAACCTGATCAGTTCGTGGTTAAGAAAATAGAAAATGGATTTTATGGACAAGGAATCATAAGTCAACCAGAAAAGAAAGTCAAGCCAACTTCTCCAAGGACTGCTAAAGTAAGTCATGATTCAAAAAGGCAGGAGGAGAAGATTTCTGACTCAAGTGTTGATGATTTACTTGAACAAATGCAAGAAGTGTATTCCATGTTTGAAACACTTAAAAGAATTCATGTTTCTCTATCTGGTGATTTTAAAAGAATTTCTGAAGAAAATTGTGAGCTTCAAAAGATCAATGAGCTTTACAAAGTTCAGCAAAAAGAATTGCTGCAACTTATAAGTCTCAATGAAAAATATGATATTCAAGCAAAAATCTCAGATGCTCAGATTGTTGACCTTGTGGAAAGAAATCTTCGACTGACCAATGTTGTTGACACTTACTCAAAGTCAAAAGCTGCTGTAGAAACCATCATCAGTCAACAGTATGATCATGAAGACCAACATGGTCTTGGATACTCAAAGGATGATGAAGACTGTGAGATCAGACAGTCAAAAGGTGAACCTAAGATTTTACAAAAGAACAATGGATCAGCTTATAATGTTGTGCCATTCACTTATCCCCGAAATATGAATCAACACAAGAGGAACATTAACAAAAAGGATAGGCTGAACAATGACAGTTGTCAGTCTTCTGGTCACAGGCCTCTAAATCAGTCAGCTAACTCAACAACTGACAAATGTCAGCTAGCTAACAAAAGAGGAGGATTCAGAAGAAAGGCAACTGACAAGTTCAAGCCAATAAATTTTGTTGCTGCTAAGATCTCTAAGCTGAATCACAAGGAATCAAAGATTTCACCTCAAATGACTGATAAACCTGGTTATCACAAGTGTAATATTTGCTCTACTTTTGGTCATCGAGTCACATGAATGCTTATATAGATTTAAACCTACTGACAGAACTAAGAAGCCTAATTTCAGGCAAGTTTGGATACCTAAGAAAACTAACCCTTTGGACCCAAAAGCATAAAGGGTACCATGATTTAAATATTCATATTTCAGGTATGCTTAATGGTAGATGATCATTCAACTGACATATGGATATTAGACAGTGGATGCTCCAGACACATGACTGGATCAGCTGAACTCCTTACTAACATTATTGCAGCAAAAGGACCTTCTGTAATTTTTGGAGACAACTCAAAAGGAAAAACTATTGGCTATGGATCCATTATCAGAGGATCTGTAAAAATTGAAAATGTCTCTTTGGTACAAGGTTTGAAACACAATCTTTTAAGTATCTCACAATTCTGTGATAAAGGTATGAGCTGCTCTTTCTCCTCCACACACTGTTTTATCAAAAATAGCATCACTAATGAAATTTTGCTCACTGGTTCAAGAAAAAGAAATGTTTTTGCCATAGATTTGCTTTCTTTAGATAGTAGTACTCAAATTTGTTTGGTAGCAAATAATATTTCCACAAATTCATGGTTTTGGCACAAAACACTTTCACACTTGAACTTTAAGTATCTTTCAAAACTTTCAAAAGGAGATTTGGTAAAAGGTTTGCCATCCATAAATTTTTCGACTGACAAAAAATGTGATGCTTGTATTTTGGGAAAAACAACAAAAACCTCCTTCAAACCAAAACCATGTCTTTCTACCAAAAGAACTCTTAAGCTTATACATATGGATTTATTTGGCCCTGTAACAACCGCAAGTCTAGGAGGAAACAGGTACACTTTAGTTGTTGTGGATGACTACTCCAGATACACATGGGTTGAAATGATGCAATCCAAGGATGAAACTTATAGCATTCTCACTTCCCTATTCAGAAATCTTCAAACGCAAAAGGAGAGTTAGATTATAAGAGTTAGATCTGACAATGGTACAGAATTCAAAAATCTCGGGATGGACACATACTGTGATGATCATGGAATTGATCATAACTTTTCAGCAGTTAGAACCCCTCAGCAAAATGGTATAGCTAAAAGGAAGAACCGTACTCTGATTGAAGCAGGTAAAACAATGATAGCAGAAGCAAAATTACCAAAATATTTTTGGGCAGAAGCTGTCAACACAACATGTTTTACTCAAAATAGATCACTCATAAACAAGTTTCATGGTAAGACTCCCTATGAAATATGGAGAGGTAGAATCCCTAATATTGCTTTCTTTAAAATCTTTGGGTGCAAGTGCTTCATTCACTACAATGGTGGTGATTACAGAGGTAAATTTGATGAAAAAGCTGATGAAGGTATTTTTGTTGGTTATGCCAAGCATAGTAAAGCTTATAGAGTTTATAATAGAAAAACTCAAGTAATTGTTGAATCTATGCATGTTACTTTTGTTGAATCAAGTTTATTTGAGTCTTATAAGACTCCTGATGTTACTAACAATTTTGAAGTATTTTAGACAGGAAACAGTACAGGTCCAATACAAAACAATCCTCCATCTTCTTCAACTCCTCCTGCAGAAACTATATACCTTCAGAATGAGCCTCAGCAGGCTGACACCCTTCAGCCAGCTAACAATCCTAATCATGTTACAATAGATCAGTCAGTTGAAACACATAGTTCTGAAGCTTTTCAGCCAACTAACATTCATCCATCTCCAACCATACAAACTGAACCTCTTGCAGATCTTCCTAAAGAAATTAGGGAAGCTAGACATCATCCAGTTTCAAATATCATTGGAGATCCCTTTGCTGGCCTAAGAACCAGAAGTAGCTCCAGAAATGAAACTCTTGATTCTCATGCCTTTGTCTCTTCCATTGAACCCAAAAAGATTGATGAAGCTTTGGAAGACCCTTAGTGGATTGAGGATATGCAAGAAGAGCTTAATCAGTTTGAAAGATGCAAAGTTTGGGAACTTATGCCTTGACCCACAGATCAACAGGTCATTGGAACTAAATGGGTGTTCAGAAACAAGTTGGATGAAGATGGAAATGTAACAAGAAATAAAGCAAGGTTAGTAGCCCAAGGATATAGACAGGAGGAGGGAATTGACTATGATCAAACTTTTGCTCCTGTGGCAAGACTTGAAGCCATCAGATTGTTTCTCGCTTATGCAACCTTCAAGGACTTCAAGGTATACCAAATGGATGTAAAAAGTGCATTCTTGAATGGAGACCTACAAGAACAAGTATTTGTTGAGCAGCCTCCCGGTTTCATTGATCCTAAAAAGAAGGACCATGTTTACAAGCTAAGAAAAGCTCTTTATGGTCTTAAGCAAGCTCCAAGAGCATGGTATGAAACCCTATCCAAATTCCTTATGGAAAAAGGATTTCAAAGAGGTAAAATTGATACTACACTTTTCTCTTTGAAGCACAAAGGTAATATTTTACTAGTTCAAATTTACGTTGATGATATTATTTTTGGATCTACTAATGAAATTTTATGCAAGAGATTTGAGCACCTCATGAAAGGAAAATTTGAAATGAGTATGATGGGAGAATTAACTTACTTCCTAGGTTTGCAAATTAAGCAAACTGAAGAAGGAATTTTTATCCATCAATCTAAATACACTAGAGAGCTGATCAAGAAATACAATCTTCAAGAAGCCAATTCAGCAAACACTCCAATGGGAGTTGAATGTCATCTAGTCACTGATGAAAAGGGTAAGCCAGTTAATACAACTAAGTACAAAGGTATAGTTGGATTTCTTCTTTATTTAACTGCTAGCAGACCAGATATCATGTTTGCTGTATGTATATGTGCTCGTTTTCAAGCTAATCCTAAGGAATCTCATATGATTGCAGCAAAAAAAAATCATTAGATATTTGATTGATACTGAAAAATTTGGCATTTGGTATCCCAGAGACTCTTCTTTTAACTTAACAAGATATTCAGATGCTGACCTTGCAGCTTGCAAAGTTAATAGAAAAAGTACCAGTGGAACATGTCAGTTCCTTAGAAACAGACTGATATCTTGGGCATGCAAAAAGCAAACCTCAGTTTCTACTTCAACTACAGAAGCTGAATATATTGCTGCTGGAAGTTGTTGTTCTCAGATTCTTTGGATGAAACAACAACTATTGGATTATGAGATGCCTATGGGAACTTGTCCTATTTATTGTGATAATACTTCTGCTATATCAGTTTCTAAAAATCCTGTCATGCATTCTAAAACCAAACACATAGACATCAGATATCACTTTTTGAAAGATCATGTTGAAAAAGGCAATGTTCAGCTAGAATATGTTCCTACTGAATTTCAATTAGCTGACATTTTTACAAAAGCCTTAAAAACTGATAGATTTGAATTCTTAAGAGGAGAATTAGGAATGCTTATCATGTCATAGATGGATATCTGTGGTTTGTCTAAACTTTGCAGGATACACTTTAGTTTGTCAGTCAATACAACTCTAGCTGACAAATTATCTCAGTTGATGTTATATGATCAGCCAATGGTATAGTAAAAAATCTTGTCAGCCAGTAGCTGACACATGAAGATAGTAAGCAACAAAACTTCACAGCTGACAACCTTCAGCTGACAAAAATTCTCTTCATTTCATGTTGAATTATTCTATAAAATAATGTCAGCCAGTAGCTGACAAACATCCACAGCTGACACTTAATTAGCTGACATATCTCTCAGCTGATGACACAGTGATTAACTGTCCAGGTAGTCTCTCAGCCTTAAGTCAAAGCTGATCGTATCTCAGCTAAGACTTAATCTATAATTTATTGAAAATTCCTCATTTATTTCCCGCCATTTATTTTTCCTTGGAACTCGTGAAGCTTTCTTGAAAAGCCAAAATGACCTTTCCACTATCCCACCAACTCTGGCGGTTGAAATGACGTGTTTTCACAAAAACGGCTCATCATTGTGATAATTACCCTCTGTCATAAATTGCTATTTTTATCACAAAAACCAAAATTCTGTGTACTTTATCACTACACTCCATATCTTCACTTTTAAAACCCACTATCTCTTATAAGCGTCCGTACCTATCTGATCTCTCTTTAAAAACACACTCACTCTTACTTTTCACTTACCTTCTCTCTCTAAAATCCTTTTCTCTACAAACTTCGTCTTCTTCAAAAGATCTTTCTACTTTCAAACCCTAACCCTAAATTCTCTGGTATTTTCCATTTCTACTTCTTCTTTCTCTCTCATTTTTTTATCTGTCTTCTTAACCTATCTGTTGTTTCAGGAAATGGCTTCAAATACAGCAGTTGGGTGTCTTCTAGACATCGTCTCTCTAAATGTAGAACCTCTAGGGCTCGAGATGATTCACCTTATCACTGCAAATGGGTTAATGCCTCTGCTCTCATTCAACATTCGAACCTTCAGCTGCCAGTTAACTGAAGAGTTCTTCATGGGAATGGATGAAAACCCAGCTGATCCTTTCTCTCTCATCGGTAATATCCGAGGGGTACCTATCGTGTTTGATTCAGAAACCATCGCTGCAGCCTTCCCGGAACTTTATGATGATTGTTCAACCACCTATACCATCCCTGATGTCACTCAACGAGCAGGCTGGATTACCATGAGGGGTGAAGTACCAGTGGAGCTTGCCTTCGACAGGCACAAGCATCGTTTTGCTCCACTCCACTATGCTCTAGCCATGGTATTGGATAAGTGCCTCATAATCAAGTATGGGGGTCATGACAAGATTACTGAAGCTCAAATGTTTCTCATGGAAGGGATCGTGGAAAACTGTGAGATGAACTGGGGAGCTATTCTGGTGGAGTGCATAAAAGTCAACATTGCCAAATACAAGGAAAACATGGCAAATGGAAACCCAAGGCTCACTCATCACCTGATCATCAATCAGTTCCTTCGATCAATTCCTACTCTTCAGCACCTACTCATCAATGTTGGTGACCTTGAACCTGTCAAAATCAAGAAGTATGTTGTTGCTGATATCAGGAGAGCTAGTATCTCAAGTAGATTTGGTCAGGAAGCACCTCCAGTTCAATCAAGCAGGAGACCAAGAAGGACAAGGACTCAAGCTCTTACGGCTGTGTCATCAAGTCAGCCAGCTGATGATGGTCAGCAAGCTGAAGTTGCTCAGCCAAGTGGTCAGCTAACAAGAATTCAACCAACCAGAGGTCGGTCAAGAACTCGATCCGGAGGTCGGCCACTTTGTGCAAGAAGTCAAGTCCACGAAAGGAGGCAACCAAGGAGGAGGAGACTGACATTGGCAGCTGATACTGCTGCAAAAAGATAGAGAAGGAACCCTGAACTCAATCCAGGTACTTTTGTCCCTTTCTCCTCTCCTAATACAATTGATCCTGCTCCAACCTCTCCTCCCTCAAATCCTAGACACCCAAACACTGCTCCTATTAAATTCATCCCACCAATTAGGAATCCTACTTTCCATCCTAGGCATTCCTACTACCAAGCCAATCCAGTTCCCATTCCTCCAAATTGGGTCTTCCCCATAGACCATTTACCTTACTTTGTTCAGTTTCTTCTCTCTTTCCATGAGGAGAAGAAAACTGAAAAGCCCCCTGTCAACCCTATCAAGTATATTGATCACAACCTAAAAAGGAGACCTTATGTGTTATACCCTGCCACTCCAAACCTCAGTCAAGAAGACTTAGTGGTCAACTATGGCGAATATTTTGATCCTCTTCCATTGCTCTAGAACAACTTCTATCTCTCTAATGATAGATTTGTTCAAGATGAGCTAGTCTACTTGGTCTGGACTATGTATAACAAGGTTCATGAACTCCCATCTCTTCCCACCAATGATCCCTTCCTGGTTGGCAGACTTGCATTGCCTGAAGATGATGAACTTAACCAGGACTGGGAACAACCTACAGTCGACCCATCTAAATTAGCCAGAATCCAAAGAGCTGCGAACAAGTATGTTCAGGATGCAGTTAACACTGCCAACCAAGCTTACATCGAACTACACAGACGGATGGCCTCCATGTCAGGAGGAGCTTCCATGAGCACTGCCTTTCTGGATGCAATAGCAAGTCAGCCAGCCCCATTGATTACTGAATCCATACCCACTATTCCAAACATCACTCCTTCTTCTGTTCCTTTTGTTGTGTCAGCCTCAACCTTACCCGTTACAGTTTCACCCCAGCCAACAACAATTTCAACATCAACTTTGCAACCTATATCTCTACCTTCCTTCAATCCAACCATTGATGCCTCTTCTTCCATTCCTCCTATTATTGTTCCTCTCCCTACTTTACCAATTTCATTACCAGTCACTCAACCATCCATTCCTTTGCCAATCGGTTTACCATCTGTTACACCTGTGTCAGCCACTTCTGCTCCAGCTATGTCAGTCCTACCCTTACCTGTCACACTTGTATCAGTCACTCCATCCACTTCCATTCCTCCACTGACTGATACCATTCTTGCCCCAATTCCTACTGTGTCAGCCATCCCTGTCCCCCTAACTGATGTCCCAGCTGCCATTCTTATCTCTTCAGCTGATACTGCAACTGCCTCTCTTCCTCTTCCCACAGCTGACATACCCTCTCACCCTATCCAAGCCTCCCCTCTATTTGTTCTGCCTGATCTCTCCCTTCACACATCTCTCACCCTTTTAGTCAGTCCTGTGTCTAACTTCAAGCCTACCCAACCTGAGCCTTCCCCAGAAGGTGTTTCTGTTTCTCCCTCTTCTGAAAAATCCTTGGACCAATCCTCCTTAGACTCATCATCTGATTCCTCCAAGTCCACCTCTGAGGATGAGTCTCTTCTTAGCCCCTCTCAGTTAGCCAGTAGGAAAGCCAGAAAACAAAGAAAGATCGTCTCCAAGGCTTTACTTCATCCTACTGGCACCAAAATTGTCTTCCCTGAAGATATGCCTACCCCTTCACCTGAGCCTGAAGCCCAAGCTCCAGCCTATCCCATGGATGTCTTCTTCCCTCCTGACCCTGAGGATGCTGACATTCACACCCATCAGCTATTCTCCAATGAGCCTGAACCCTCTCAGCCATCAGTTCTTGAATCTATCTCCTCTGGTTCCCTCTCTCTGTCAGCCAAGCTTGACCTCCTGTATACCCATCATTTGCACATGAAGTCAGCCTTCACACACCATACCAATCAGCTTGCTACACTTCAACAACAAGTTACTTCTTTGCTTCCGAACCTTACCCAGATCATCACCACCGAGGTGGAAGCTGCCATTGCTGCTGGTGCCCCTCGTGAAGCCCATATGGATGACTGGAGGACCATATTACTCTACCAGCAAGAGTGGTCCAATCGTGCCTTCAATGCTGAAGCCGCATTGCTTCAAACCATTCAGGAGGAGAAGAAGCAGAAAGCACGAGCTGATGCTTACATGCCAGAGAACAAGATTCTTAGGCAGCGGCTGAAACTGATGCCTGATCAACCAGTGACTCCAGTGATAGAAGCTGAAACTAACAAAGAACCAGAAGCTGAAGCACAGGCAGAAGAAGCCCAAGAACAACCTCAAGCAGAAGCTGAAGAAGGAAACCAAGCTGAACAGGAACAAGTGCAGGAACTTGAAGCTGCTGAAACCGTGAGAGAAGCTGAAGTTGGTCCATCAGTTGAAGCAGACCAGAACAACTGAAGGATCCACATCAGCCAAATGGATATTTCATCTCTCTAAACTCTGAACATCTCTTTAAACTCATGTTTTACTTGTAGCGTACATTTGGGATTTTTCTTAAGTTTTCAGTTACTTCTCATATATTATCTGCCTGTGGTTCTAACATCACTTTTGCAGGAATTTTAAAATTTTTTGGCTTTCTTCTTTCAAGTGAATGATTTTAAGCAAATAGGAGGAGATTGTTGAATCTTGCACTTAAATAGATTTTCTTAAAAACATTCCACTTGGTTGTCAGCCAAGAAATTTAAACTATCTTTGGTCAGCCCGAAATTATTTTTGTCAGCCATTCTTTTAGCTGATCTTAATATTTAGTGTCAGTTTATCTTTCCGTATTTGATCGATCATATACTTGTACTGACACTTTCCTACTTTGTGTTTTTGGTAGATATGCTGCTAGAAAATATTTCCCAGGATCTTCTTAGATCTTTCCTTTGCCAAACACTTTTTCAAATTCAAAATGTGTTCCTAATGGGTTGCTTTTGAAGACTATCTATAAATACCCACTAGAAGCATTATTGAAGAAAACAATTTTACAGAAGTCAAACGTCTATATACTTTCAATTTCTCTGTGACTTTGTCTTACAAGAAAACTTTAGCTAGATACTTTTCATTGAATATTTCCCTCTAGTTATTGTTTAGGCAAACAGAGAGTGATTCATTTCAAAATATTTAGAAATCAGTCAGTTTGTCACACGAGTTTGATTGTTTCTCAATCATTCTCCACAAACACCGGTCTTTTGTTGTACACTGATCCATTAGAGATCAAATAGATTTGTAATAAAATTAGTGCACTTCAAAAATCCAAGTCTGACCAACTTGGTAGTAGACGTAGCAGTTTATCTGTGAACCACTTCAACTGATTTGTCAGCCGTCTCTTATATTCTTGCAAACTGACTCAACACTTAAGAAGTTTTTCAACTAATTAAGTGTCAGTCAGTTAACAACAATTGCTTACTTAATTGTTCAGTTAGTTTGTATTTCAATTTCTTCTCCATATTCGGTGATCAATTTTGAAGACAACTTCTTTTGAAAAATAGTTGTGTCAGCCAGCTGACCAACATTCATTAGCTTAAAGATTTAAAAAGTGTCAGCCAGCTGACCAATACCTCAGCTGACTGATAAAACCAAGTTTTTCGCTGCCAATCCTTTAAGTTTTACAAATCAATCCTCAAAGTTTTTAAAGGCTATTCACCCCCCTCTAGCCTTAACTGTTGCCACTGGACTTACAAGACACCTATTTGATCAATAGAGATTATCCAGAAAACGGGCAAGATCTTTATATAAGAATGGCCACCTCTGAAGTAGGTTAGTCCATTCCTTCCAAATTCATGTTTGGTTTAGCACTTTAGATTCTATAAATCATAAATGACAGCATATCTTGTTTTTGCAGAGAACGATTGGAGATCCAGCAAAATGAGGCGAATAAGATCCATACTCATCACTGTTCTATCAATACTAACCGTAGGACTAGTCCTATGCTTGTTGTATGTATACAAGAGGAGGAAGCTGAAGAAACAAGGTAATGAGATTTGCATACATCATACATACCTCATCTCGGTTTGCCTTGAATTTTAACTACTTATTTATGTCTGCAACTAAAATAAAAATCTATTCATTTCATTTCTGTGACTCTATCTTGGTCTGCAAATTCACACTTAAATGTGATCATTCATGTTTAGTAAGTATGACTGATTTTTTGAAGGCATGTTCTGTCATCTGATCCAGTTCTATTGCTTTATCAGAAAAGAAAAAACAAGAATGTGGACACGATTACAACATAGAAAGCCAGAACTATGATCTGGAGTTACCAATTTACCAGGATGGAGAAGGTGGATTTGGACCAGTTTACAAGCTAAATTGAATGCATGTACATTTCTATAGGACCGACGTAGATATAAGTAGCGTAAGCACTAAAATCCATACTAGCTGATGACAAGTCAATGCAAATCGAATCAAAACAGAAGCCACTTAAGCTAAGAGAAAATGTGTAATGCATAACTTTATATCAAAAAGAGGGTTGCGACCTAGTCAGTTTTCCAAGTATCTGAGCAGAGGGAAAATGTGCAATGTATATAGTTTACCTCCTCACGAATACTTGCATGTGATGCCCTTCCAGTTCTGTGTGGGAACTCTAACTGCTTGCGATTGGCAGAATTACGTGCCGCTCGAGTCTGAGAGAAAAATAACATACATTACTAATCAGATACATGGCACAAAAAAGATACATACCTCAACAACACCTAAACTCATGCATACCTTATCCTTTTCACTTTGCCAATAGTCGACCAATAATGGCCACTGATCAGGATCTACCCGAGTATCGGTTGGTGGAATCAAAAGCTTTTCAGGATCATCCTTGTTTGGCATAAAGAAATCATCTTTCACCCTATATTTCCATTTTTTCCAAAGCTCTCATACTTTCTTCAAACAAAATTTCTTATATTCGTCTGTAACATCTGTCTTATGCTATAAATAAGAAATAATAATTAGTTCTATAGAAACTAAAATGGGAAACCAAGTCCTGATTTAACTATTTTCAATATAAAGATTGATGGATACATAAATACCTGAACCTCCCTCCAAATTATGTCAAGGTTGGTTTCAGGCATTAAGTGCCATGAAACTGCATCTAAAGGAGCATGAGCCCCACACCTAGCAATTCCTCCAAGAACATTTATGAAGTCAGTGCTAGAATCGCAAATAGGTTGCATATACTTGTTAAACACCACTTTGATCTTGTCTGTTCCTTGGTACCCTACAGCTGGTCCTCGTCCCCTTTTACAATTAGTGTCACTCATGCTAAGAGTTGCAATTCCAAGTATTCAATATCATTGAAGAACATATATTAAATGCAATATTTAACTATTTGCAAAAATCAAGTAAAGTAGTAGTTCACCTATTGATGCATTTGATAGGGAGGCATTGTTATGAGACTCGCAATGTGCTTGTCGCGATTATGATGGTGGCAATTGTGATGGTGGATGATGAATGGGCTGAATGATATAGTGAGATTGGGACTGAGACATGAAGGTGTAGCTGCGTCGTCTCTTCCGAGGTGCCATTACTGAATATATCAAGGTCATTAATAACAAGAAATAAGTTATACAATTACTCGTAAGTCAAATCAGGAAAGAAAACACTATTATTTTTTTAACTAGTTCAATTAATAACAACAAGAATATCAATGCAATATATATTTATCGAACAAAATTAACCAACCTAGAATAATTCTCTTATGGTTTATTTATGAACTTTCAAAAGAACCTACTTTAAATCCATTTAAAAGCATGATCTTTCTAGAAAAAAATAAATAAATACATTCAATTAATCATCATTAGATTTATCATCAGCATCGTCACTCATGCTCGAATAGAGATCATCATTCATATCATCATCATGCATATCATCAGACTCTTCGTCCGTATCATCAAACTCCTCTTCTTCAAAATCATTAGTAGCATCAACTTCTATCTCATCTTCATCTTCACCTTCATCGTTACACTCACTATTGTCACCCTTATTCTCCTCAACACGTGGTCAAGATACACTACCCCCAACCAATGTCCCCTCAACACCATTTCTCACCCACACAAGATCATCAACCATAGTTCTTCTTTCATCCAACTTTTGAGGATTATATGGCTGGGCTTGAGGCACCGCAAGTGTACTATTACAATTTTCATCTACGCCCATATCAAATGTATCACGACTTGTCATCTTGATGGTAGTTTTCCATTAGGGGTCTATAGGGTCTTCAATATACATGACTTGTTGAGCTTGGGATACTATGATAAATGGCTCGTCAGTTACTTTGTTCTCCTTATATAGCAAGTGATTGAAATTAACCGATGTGATACCGTAATCATCAACTTCTACTCCCTTCTTATTATCCACCCAATTACACTTGAATAAGACAAATTTTGTTTCAGAAGTATAGCACACTTCAATTATATCCGTCAACTCTCCATAGAATGTTTGGTCCCGAGAGACTGGATTCTTATCCTTTCTTCTTGAATAGCTTGTTGTGTCAACACTAACAACAACACTACTATTTTGGGTAACTCTGCTATTATATGTCCTTTTTGTTCGAAAAATGAAACCATTGATGATGTATCCATTGTATCTCTTAGCCATATGTGTTAGACCCAACGCCATGTCCTTGATTTCATTTTCTAACGGTACGTGTGCACTTGCCTCTTTCAATACCTATGCACATCAGGTGAAAAGCTCTTAATTAAGTAGTAATTAACTAACTATATGTAAGGAAACTTCATTAATGATGTTCGTATATTAATTACCTCATTTTTAAACCACGAAGGGAACTCTTTAATATGGAGACGTTGACGTTCATGATTTGGTGCTCGAGGGGCTGACTTTTGTAGGAATTGAAGATGTCTCCTATGAATATAAAAAAAAACATGTACTTAATGAATCTTGTTCTAATAATTAGTTTGAGAAAACATCAATTCTATGAAAATAATATTACTTACACTCTATATGGTTTAATGGCATCACTAGCTAGTAGATAACGATGTGCTTGCTCTATTGAAATATTATCAAGAAAACAAGGTGTTTCTTTGCCAAAGTGACGACCTAAGTTATCTTCACCAGAGTCATTACGGTCAGGTCGAGTAGACTTAGTTTCAATGCCCTTTAGATATCTTGTACAAAAGGTCATGCATTCTTCCATCAAAGACCCTTTTGCAATCAAAGTTTCTGGACGAGCACGATGACGAACATAAAGCTTTAATGTCAATAAGTACCTATTTATATAAAAAATAGAATGAGTACTTACATGATAAGAAGAATATGATGGGGATTAAAATACATGTATACATAACAAGGGTGCCAACCTCTCAATTGGGTACATCCACCGGTATTGTACCGGGCCAGCAAGCAATGGCTCTTCAGCCAAGTGTATAGGTAAGTGCTCCATTATATCAAAAAAGGATGGTGGGAAAATCTTTTCAAGATGGCAAAGCATAAGTGCAATACGATCTTGAAGATATTCCAAATCAGATTTTGAATTCACTTTTGAGCATAAAATCCGGAAAATTTTTGACAACTCAATCAAGGCTTCAACGAAATGCTTTGGCAATATTTTTCTCACAGCTAGAGGAAGTGTAGCTGTTGTAAAATAATATGATTGTCATGACTCTTTAAACCCTAAATGCTCCACTCTTTCAGATTGACACATCGTGAAATATTTGAAGCATACCCATCATGTACTTTCACATCCTTTAATACTTTCAAAAACATGTCTTTCTCATTTTTTTCCAGTGTAAAACATACAGGAGGCAATAATTTCTTACCGGAACCATTATCCTTAGGAAGTATTGGGTCCCTAATTTTCATTTCTTTGAGATCAAGTCGAGCATTCAAGTGATCTTTCGTTTTTCCGAGATTGCCCAATAGTGTATGCAATATGTTATCACACACATTTTTTCTATATGCATGACATCAAATATGTGACGTATTGGTAAAAACTCCCAATAAGGCAATTCAAAAAAGAAAAAACTTTTTTTTCCAACTATCTTCTTTTGCATTTCCACCATTCTTACTTTCTTTGGTTTTTCCTTTTCCTCCCCTTTTTTCTTTCCCTTACCCCATTCCTTTCTCTTTCCCTTTCTCATTCTCTTTACGTTTCTCTCTTCTTAATGCAGCCTTGCTCTCCTTCTCCTTCTCTTTTTATAACTCATCTTTTTTCCTCTTTTCGAGGACATCTTCCTTTCTGTATATAGTCTCAACATCTATCAATTGTTCTAGCAATTAAGAACCAGACAATTATTTTGGTTTCGGTTCTAACTCTGGCTCTCCTTGAAAAGCAGCTCTATCTCTACGTAATTTATGACTTTCCTTTAGCCATTGTCTATGACCCAAATAACAAAGCTTACGACTATGTTTTAGCTGCAAAGCTCTCGTCTTCTTATTGCAACAAGGGCAAGAAAATTTACCTTCTGTGCTCCAACCCGACAAATTAGCATATGCAGGGAAGTCATTGATCATCCACAAAAGTGTTGCACGTAACTTGAACATATTTTTAGATGATGCATCATGCGTATTCATATCGTCGTACCATAATTCCTTCATCTCCTCAATGAGTGGCTGCAAATATACATCAATCTTGTCCCCAGGTGCATTTGGGCCATCAATTAGCACCGAAAGAATAAAAGATGGTTGTTTCATGCATAACCATGGTTGTAGATTATATGGAATGAGAACAACCGGCCAAGTGCTATGTGAAATGTTCATCGACCTGAAAAGATTAAATCCATCAGATGCTGCTACAAGTCGAACATTACGACTTTCACTAGCAAAGTCCGGTACAACTTGTCCAAAGTTTTCCAAATAGGACTATCAGCAGGATGTTGCATCACACCATCATCAACCCAATCTTTAGAATGCCATGTCATTAATGAAGCTGTGTGAGGTGACATAAACAATCTCTTCAACCATGGATTTAATGGAAAATAGCGAACTTGTTTGGCAGCTATTTTTTTCCTCTTTATCACACTATCATCAACATTTTGCTTGTCATTGCCAAGCTGCTTATACCTTGATGCCCCACAAAGTCCACATTTCTCCAGACACTTGTCATCCCCTCGAAACAACATGAAATCATTTGGGCATGCATCCCACGTCTCGTAAGTGAAATCATTTGTTCGCTTCATAATACGATTTTTGACAAGGCAACATCCCCTATTTCTTCAAGCATCTGATGGAATAATTCTAGAACCATTGTGCATGATTTATTTGACCACCCACCAAGTAATTTTATGTGCAAAAGCCGAGTAATGAATGAAAGCGAAGTGAACTTTTTGCTACCCCTAAACAAATTAAGGTCGTTGCCCTTCTTCTAGCATCTTATATATTTTTGTTGTATCATCATCAATTGTTTCTGTATTTGCATTTAAAGTTTGTCCATTGTTCAAACTTTCTTGCACAATTGGAACTCCAGTTGGAATTCCCATGGCGTCATGTATCATGCCAACAATGTCATCTCCCACATCAAAATTGTTTACTAAATCTTCATTTTGACCTCCATCGCCATGAGAGGAAATATGAAAATTATGGTGCAATGACCAATGCAAATAATTTTCCATAAAACCATTCACAATCAGATCATCTCTGACATTATCTCTTTTAATATAAAAACGACCATAACACCTTGCACATGGACACTTTTTACATCCATTTGGCCCTACGTCTAAAAATATCGACGCCAGAAAATTTTCAACACCATCCCGAAACTGTTGTAACGTCCTGTCTCCATACATCCAGGTTGAATCCATTCTTAATTAAATCTGACAAAGATAAAAAGGAGAAAAAAAACTGAAGATCACATGTTATATTGAAAACAATGATTTACAGCTTTCAGATCATAATCTACTTTTGCCCTGTCACTATTAAGTACAGCTTTCAGATCATAAGCTACTTTTGCCTTGTCGGTGCACACTTCTAATCTAGAAAATGACTTGATTACAACTCCCATAAACAATCACCAAATTGTATAGATTCATAATCTATTTTTATTGTAATAAATAAAAAAAGACCAATTCCGTACATTACCAAGGGAAATCCAAAAATCACAGATATCTTTTGTTGCTTATTACACTTAAAACACAAATTGCGAAGCAGGACAAACCAAAAGAAAAAGCAAACTTTTAATTAATGTCAGATATACCATGTGTAGATGTGCATAATTTAATCCCATCAACAACTTAATTACTGAATTTGGTCATGTTTGCATTATGATGTCTATTAAACTAAGTGCTAATTCAGCTAATTCAAGGTTCAGGTCAAGTCATCCAATTCAAGGTGTAGCTCTAAATGGAAGAAGTTTATCAATGCCATAACACTGGAAAGTTTATGTACTTGGAATCAATAGTTTTATACTTGAAGGGATCTCCTTGTAATTGTTTAGTTATTAGTAGCTTAGTTAGCCGTTAATTTCGATTTCCCTTTTTTTTTTAAATAAAAAGGGAATAAATAAACAAGCTAAAGGGGGACAACCAGCCTTACCCTTAAAAAGGGGGGACAAAGGAGCCTTACCTTGGAAATAGAAAAGCCGAAATCAAGTAAGCAAAAATAAAACCTAACTAAAGCAAAAATATAAAAACTAATAATTACGAAAAGTAGGATTTTGCATGCGAGATCGGGTTGTTCTGTCCTAAGCTGGAACTGAAGAAGGCTTGCGCTTTTGTTTTCTAGGACCTGTGATTTCCAGATTTAGAGCTTCAAATTGAGAGATGTCATTCCTAAGATCAAATCAATAGAAAGTTTCCAATCAAAACTTTTCAATGTCCAAAGTGAAGGGTAATAATTTTAATTAATGTCAGATATCTCTTGCATGGATGCATTCAATTTCCTGACTTGCTGGATTTCTCTTTTAGCGCTATAGATTGAGGATTGGAGTTACAGTTGATGTATTGCAGGAACTGCTTCCACAGTCAATGCCATAACATCAATCCAAAACTAATTCTCCATATGAATATTTCCAATCAAAGATGAAGAGGGTCACTAGGCATTGGTTATTCACTCGCTGCTTTCAGTTAGTAATCCATGCAACATTACAATGCTTGAGGTGTGGTTGAACTTCCAATCTCAATTCATTTTTGGCATCCTCAGAATTTAAATCAATCTGCACGATTCCCCTATCAATATCTAAGGAGAGCTTAGTTGATCTTTACAAGTAAATAAATTGTTTGAAATATATTTTGCTTTTGTTGAATTTCATAATTCCTTGGCTTGATCAATGTCTCCTACTAACCCCAATGGATGGGAGAAATGGCAAGGGCACTAGCCACTAAGGCCAAGACTTTGATCTACTTGGTTCCAATCCCCATGCCAAGGGGCCATACTTGTCTATCAAAAAAGATTACTATCTCCTACATACTCATCTTGTAAACAATCATTATAACAAGGTCGGCACCTGAATTATCTGTTGGATCTCAATCATATTGCTTAGATTCATCCTCTTAAGGCTCCTTGGTAATTTATTTTCAACAATTACTAATGACTTCTTAGAGTTGATTTGTATAACTTGGATAGTAGGGGACAGATAATTGCAGAATGATGCCAAAGTATATGGCATATAAAGCATCAGGATGGTTTAGAACTTCCCCGAAAAGAAGCCATTGAACTAGCTTGTCTATTAAAATATGCAACAAAACTCTAATAAAGACAACATTCCCGTTTCAACTCCTAACATTGTTGAAAAATCTACGAAGTCTGCCACTGTTGCTAGGCACAATAATCCAAATAAAAATCTTATATCCAAACATAAATCTATTCTTAGTAACTGATGAGAAATATTTGAAGAGTTATCCTACTTTGGAAGGTACACAAATAAAGAGAATTGTGTTGAGTATTTTGTGGCCAATAGGGGCTGTTTTGTGGGTTGTTACGGAGGATAAAATGTAAAGGAGTTGGAACGTGGGTTGCATGCATGGATCGGGCATAGGTTGGGAGTATGCTACAAGGAAGGCAATCGGGTTTTGGGTTGTGTTGGTGGTCAGCTTGGCACGGCTCAACAAAAGAGTTTGAGGTATCTTGGGACTTGTAAATCAAGGCTACAAAAGAGGAACAACTAAAGAACCACATTTGGTTAGTTGGATGGCACAGCTGGCAAGGAACACAAAGGGAAGCAGCATGTTAGAGTTCTAAAAGAAGAAGGAAACAAGTAGTTAGTAGTTAAGTTAATTAATCTGTTTGAAATAAAGTTCTACATGGACTATAATTTTATTTATGCTTTCCTAGATAGTTAGGGGATTGTTTAGTTAGTATAAAATAGGATTTATTTCATTGTAATTTTCATATTTTGAAAGTTGCAAAAACTGATTAGAACATGTTTTGTTCTTCCCAAAAATCTATTCCTTTTCTTGAAGATGAGTGAAGTCAAAAGAAGTTGAATCTTTGGGATTCATTACGTTAGACGAGTGAATTCTAGCCGGTGAACCCGTAATCTATCATTTTTATTTTATTTTAATTTTGTGGCAGCTTTGACAATCTCGAGCGTGGACTATTTTGGTGATCTTTCTTTGATGTTTTCATCCTAAGGGAATTACGGGTAAGGGTGTTTAAATCTTAATTGTTTTTGGGTAGTGAGTAGACGAAACAGGGGCTTGATTGTAAGGGTTGTAGTCATAAAACGGGGCTGTTTTTAGAGGGGTGTTGGTGTGGCTTGGGGCAGTCCAAAAGCTGGAACAAAATTGATTATTTGATAAACATATTGTAAAGGGATTTTGGGGTTTATTTCGGGCAGCCTAGATCATAGTGTTGATTGGTTTATTGACACCGTGTCAGTAACATTTCATCTTGTTGGTACATTGGCATAGAGGATGCAGATCATCATCTTATTTCAATCCCTCACATAAGAATAATTTGCAGAAAATGAGGTAAAGTACAAGCATTAGCCTCATAATTAAACTAGAGAATAGAATGAGAAATTATGGTTAAACCCTACAATAAATGAGACATGGAACTAAACTTAAATCAAAATTAACTAAGTAATAACTAACATGAACCAAGGTGCAATCAACATATGGCAGGATCTTTTGAAGCGGAATATTACTAATTACAACATACACAATAATGATGAAAATTAAATGTTTTTAACAACAAAATTCATACAAGACAAGATAATTTCCATATATTGTACAAGCAGATTCACCTTCAGCTTATACCCTCACGTAATTATGCATTTTTTATATCTTTTTTTTTTACTTTTTTTTATACATACTCCCTCAATTCCAGAGATTCATTGACCAACTCATGAGTCAAGTAGTAGATTAGCCCTCTCTTTTCACATAATGACTTTACCCATCTATTAGTTGCAATGTGGTTGGATTCTCACCAATCAAGCAGTGTGTATTCAGGGTAAATCTAAGCATACCCATTTGCAGACTACCTGACAAGACAAGCAACACCTCACACACTCAAGTTTCATATGTATCCAAACACAAGTTTCATATGTAAACTATTAAGAAATAAAATAAGTGTAGAATCAAGATTAATCACATAACTGTCATAATAAATCTGGAAATTATAAAAGTTCCCAAACAACACCCTAACTAATTACCCCCAAAAATATGAATCTCAAGAGAGAGATTCAAGAGAGAAAGAGAGAGAGAGAAGGTAATAAAATGAGAGAGAGATAGAGATAGAGAGAGAGAGAGAGAGTTGCTCATAGAAGGTATATCGTAACAACCCTAGCAACGAGATCTCGTGAAGATGGAGAGTCTGTCATTTGCGAAAATCTTGTTAAAAACTAGGGCACAATAGTGCAAGCTAGCTAGGTTTGGGGAAAATAAGGGAAGAAGAGATTGCTTACCAAAGGAAATCCCAAGCAGTCGCAGTAGCAATTGGACGAAGAGGGGCACAAATCAGGGATGAAGAGAGAGAGGCATGCTTACCAAAGGAAATCCCAAGCAGCCGACAACATCAATTTCACGAAAAGAGTGAAAGAGAAAACTTAGTCCTAAAATTTTCAATAAGAGACGAAGTGGGAGGGTGCAATCGCGGGAAATAAAAATTATGGCGTGCGTAAATTTTTTAGGGTCAGAAATCAGAACATTTAGGACCGTACCAAAATTAATTATTTGGGATGGGAAAATGGAATGGTGTACCAAATACATACAACTAACTCCTCCCTTCCAAAACAGGGTATTTGGGACCGTTTTTTGGCCCTCCCAAATAAAAGGGGTCCTAAATAGTAGCTTTTCTCTTGTAGTGCTGCAAAACATACTGTGATGGTCGGTCATACCGAAATAGGCTGCCTACGTATCCTTAATAAAAAGGAATCAAACAAATCGTAGCTCGTCTACTGAGATGTTCCTAGGAATTAACCTAGTAAACATGATGATGAAAATATTTGTGATGGTCGGACCTACCGAAATAGGCTGCCTACGTACCCTTATTAGGAATTAGACCAATCGCAACTTATCTGCAAATTATACTATGATGGTCAGACCTACTGAAATAGGCTGCCTACAGCCTACGTATCTTTATTAGGAATCAGACCAAATGTAACTCGTTTGAAAATCATATTATGAGGTCCGACCCATCGAAATAGGTTGCCTTTGTATCATTATTAGGAATCAAACCAATCGTAGCTCATCTGCAAACATATTGTGATGGTCGGACCTACCGAAATAGATTGCATACGTATCCTTATTAGAAATCAGACCAATCGTAGCTTGTCTACAAAACATACTATGATTGTTGGACCTATCGAAATAGGCTGCCTACATATCCTTATTAGGAATCAAACCTACCGTAGCTCATTTGCAAAACATATTGCGATGGTCGAACATACCGAAATAGGCATCCTACGTATCCTTATTAGGAATCAGACCAAATGTAGTTCAAACTAAGTCGAGTGATGCAAATGCGGATGTAAAGACTGTGTAATTTAAGATTCTTCTGAATTGAAATTGCTTGTAAATTTGAAATGCTTGTGAATTAATTGAAATTCTTGTTAAATTTAGAATGCTTATAAATTGAAAATGCTTGTTAATGGAAATGCTTATGGAATTTAAAATGTTTGTGAAATTAAAAATGCTTGTTAATTGAAAATGCTTATGAATTGAGATACTTGTAAATTTAAATGCTCATAAATTAAAATGGATGTACATTGAAAATGCTTGTGAAATTGAAAATGCTTGTAAATTTGAAATGCTTTCAAAATTGAAATTTGTTGTGAATTTGAAATTTCTTGTAAATTGAAAACTGTGATGCAATGTCCATTGCGATGCATGCATTATGTAGAAATTAAAAATGCAAGAATTTTGAAATTGGGACGCGATACCCGTTGTGACGCATGCAATATGCAGAAATTATGTGTTTATTTTTTTTAATGTGCTTCCCCCAGAATATGGAAAGTGAAGGGATCTTTGAAAATGTGTTTTCCCCAGAATAGGGAAAGTGATGAGATTTTTCAAATTGCGCTTCCCCCCAGAAAAGGGAAAGCGATGAGATTTTTTCAAAATGCCCTTCCTTCAAGAAAAGGGAAAGCGATAAGATTTTTCAAAATGCGTTTCCTCCAGAATAGGAAAATTGATGCAATTTCTCGAAATGCGCTTTCCCCAGAAAAGGGAAAGTGATGAGATTTTTCAAAATGCGCTTCCCCAAGGAAAAGAAAGCAATATGATTTTCAAAAATATGCTTAACCCAGGATAAGAAAAGTGATGCGATTTTTCAAAAATACGCTTAACCGAGAATAAGAAAAGCGATGCGATTTTTAAAAAATGTGCATTACTTAGAATAGGAAAAGTGATGCAATTTTAAAAAAATGCGCTTAACCCCAAATAGGAAGCAATGTAATTTTTCAAAATGCGCTTAACCCAGAATAAGAAAAATGATGCGATTTTTCGAAAATGCTCTTACCCTAGAGTAGGAAAAGCGTTGTGCTTTTTCAAAATGTGATTTACTTAGAATAGGAAAGGCGATGCAATTTTCAAAAATGTGTTTAACGTAGAACAGGAAAAATGATGAAATTTTTGAAAATGCATTTCCCCCAAAATAGAAAAGGTGATACTGAATGCAAAGAAGATTGTTAAATCTAGAATGCAAATAAAGCAGTAAATACAAAAAATTAAAATAGAATGTAAATATGGAAAGTAAAGACATGATGTGAATGTGGAAAGTTGAAGACAAAATATAAAAAAGTTATGTAATTTGTACGTGCAGACAATTTCCAAGACCCAGGGTTTACAGCCCTCTCGGAAATATCCAAAACCAGAATATTTTTTTTAGACTATGATTTGTTTGTAGAAAATTCCCAAGACCCGGAGTTTACACCCCTTGCGGGAATGACCAAAGGCATAGAACCGTAAAAAACCAACATGTTTGCGGACCACTTCCAAGACCAGGGGTTTGCACCCCTTACGGGAACGACCGAAGGCAAAAACTTTTATAAAAATCATTTTGTGTGTAGACAATTCCCACATATTAGGGTCGCGAGTCTAGAAAACAATAAAAAGGTCGAGGCTGCGTTACCAGAAGAAAATAGAGAGGTCTAACCCCACATTGGGGTTGCGTGACCAGTGTGTGTATCACAATGAAAGCATATAATTAAGAGGGTACGTTGTGGTGGAATGTTGTCGATGATTGGGTTAAAGAGCCATTGGTGACGTTGTTGAGGATGTTTTGGAAAGTAGCTCCTGGCGAGATGTCCGATGAGGATACTAGAAAGATGTGTCGTCTGTGAAGGATGACGGAGCAATTGGTTATGCTTTAACCGGCCTCAAGCAAGAGCTGGCAGGGGTTTGTTGACAATGATTAAATTGCAGGGCCTTTGGCGACACTTTTTTTTAGCAGCTTCGGCAATCCTTGGAGGCTACCAGCAAGAGATACACATTTTGCATGGGGGTCAAAGTAGTAACAAAGTTGTGAAATTCTAATGGTGGATGGAAATCTAGGAATATGGCTTCACTTGTATCTACTCTAATGCTCTTTTGCTTAATGTATCAATCAATTTTTTCTTGGGTTCGTTCACCAAAGATTGGTATAGGTCGTCAAATTATAATTCAGTCTGCATCCTTAATAATTCGTCTGATTCTATACCCTAAAGAACAAGAACATATGTATTTCTGATCTGTCACTTAGGAACATATATATGAACCTAACACTAACTTATCACTCTCGTGCATCGATAAGGTCAATTTATCACAATGGTGAGTCAGTGTACGACATATGCATATGGCCGTGCAGTTATCCGCACCTCTTGGTCTTACAATCCGACGATATCATTCATTAGACAAAAGCCAAATAACAACGAGATTGATAAACACTGCGATGAACAAGATTTGATTGAATATAAAATATATAACAGAACAAAAGATTCGATACAAGTTACCTCCAATTCCTAGATATGTGCGTTTAGTTCATCCTTGAAAATGAACCGATCGATTGAATGGAAAAATACATGAACGATATTCTTAAACTACGATTACAACTACTAAAAACTATAAATTACAAGCTAAATTGGAGTTATCTATTGTCCTCAACTTAGGGCTCCAAGGTTCCTATTTATACTAGTGTTTACAGGGAAAAAATAGAATTAGTGTACAATTCCCGTCATTCAGCATCGGAAGGGCTTGCGGGGGCAAGGTGTAAGGAATGCGGCCGCAAGGCCTTTATTTATTTGGGCTCAAGTAATACCCTTGTGTGGGCAAGGGTTGAGAGAATGCGACCACAAGGCCTTTGCTTCTTTCGGCTGCTAGTTTGGGAACCTTACGGGGGCAAGGTATGGGAACCTTGCGTCTACAAGGCTTTTTTTTTATTTCTACTCCTTGATCTTCGCAACTTTTTGCACTTCTCACCCTTCCTTCAATTCTTCACTTTAAAGCCTTGTAAATTCCATAATTCTAGTAAAAACCCTGAAACTCACAAATAAGCTCAAAAACACATATTAGTAGCCAAAAGCCTCGTGGAATTGCTATTTCTAGGCTGAATAAGTCTCCAATAGATGCGTATAAAACACATTTATTAAAGACCCTAAAACTTAGACTTTGCTCATCCACGAGTAAACAACACTAATAAATGCAAAAGAAAATAAATACAAAAATTAAGAAAATCTTTTTGGTGGGTGACACTATTTATACTCCTCTATAAACCCACAAACTCAAGGAGACTATAATAAGTGACACAACTTTGTAGATAAATACAAAACTATTAAATACAAAAGTAGGTAATTAATCTAAAAGCAATAAATACAAATTAAATATTTTTGGATCATTCTTAAGTTATGATAGCATGGATACTCAGATTGGCCTCAGGAAGAAGCTCACCACATGTGTGCAGACACACCTATAAATCATACTGACTTACATTCGAACATGTGATCAATGCCAACATCTCCATGTGTGTGTGCTAACCAATCATAAAAACTTCATAACTTCAATAATTTTATTAAGCTAAGCACAACATTCTTTCTATAAATCAAACTTAAGAATGATTGGGTTGCAGAGATCCATTGGGTTGCAGAGCCATTGGTGACGTTGTTGAGGATGTTTTGGAAAGTAGCTCCTGGCGAGATGTCCGATGAGGATACTAGAAAGATGTGTTGTCTGTGAAGGATGACGGAGCTATTGGTTATGCTTTAACAGGCCTCAAGCAAGAGCTGGCAGGGGGTTGTTGACAATGATTAAATTGCAGGGCCTTTGGCGACACTTTTTTTTAGCAGCTTCGGCAAGCTTTGACGGATATTGGTGTCGACAATCCTTGGAGGTTACCAACAAGAGATACACATTTTGCATGGGGGTCAATGCGTCAAAGGGTTGATAAGATATGATGATTCAATGCAACAATGCAAGCTATGATGACATGTGATGTCTTATTTTTTAACCTCGCAAGTGTATGAATCAATTGAAGTAGAGCGTACTGAAAGCCAGGGTCGAACAACAGAGAGAAGAAGTATCTAGAGGAAGTAAACATGTAACAATAAAACTAAGGGGGTTTTTATTTATTTATCTAAATTATTCTAATAAAAAGAGCGTAATCTAATTAACAAATTAAAGTAGTAACACAGTTGTGAAATTCTAATGGTGGATGGAAATCTAGGAATATGGCTTCACTTGTATCTACTCTAATGCTCTTTTGCTTAATGTATTAATCAATTTTTTCTTGGGTTCGTTCACCAAAGATTGGTATAGGTCGTCAAATTATAATTCAGTCTGCATCCTTAATAATTCGTCTGATTGTATACCCTAAAGAACAAGAACATATGTATTTCTGATCTGTCACTTAGGAACATATATATGAACCTAACACTAACTTATCACTCTCGTGCATCGATAAGGTCAATTTATCACAATGGTGAGCCAGTGTACGACATATGCATATGGCCGTGCAGTTATCCGCACCTCTTGGTCTTAGAATCCGACGATATCATTCATTAGACAAAAGCCAAATAACAACGAGATTGATAAACACTGCGATGAACAAGATTTGATTGAATATAAAATATATAACAAAACAAAAGATTCGATACAAGTTACCTCCAATTCCTAGATATGTGCGTTTAGTTCATCCTTGAAAATGAACCATCGATTGAATGGAAGAATACATGAACGATATTCTTAAAATACGATTACAACTACTAAAAACTATAAATTACAGGCTAAATTGGAGTTATCTATTGTCCTCAACTTAGGGCTACAAGGTTCCTATTTATACTAGTGTTTACAGGGAAAAAATAGAATTAGGGTACAATTCCCGTCATTCAGCATCGGAAGGGCTTGCGGGGGCAAGGTGTAAGGAATGCGGCCGCAAGGCCTTTATTTATTTGGGCTCAAGTAATACCCTTGCGGGGGCAAGGGTTGAGAGAATGCGACCGCAAGGCCTTTGCTTCTTTCGGCTGCTAGTTTGGGAACCTTACGGGGGCAAGGTATGGGGACCTTACGTCTAGAAAGCTTTTTTTTTATTTCTGCTCCTTGATCTTCGCAACTTTTTGCACTTCTCACCCTTCCTTCAATTCTTCACTTTAAAGCCTTGTAAATTCCATAATTCTAGTAAAAACCCCGAAACTCACAAATAAGCTCAAAAACACATATTAGTAGCCAAAAGCCTCGTGGAATTGCTATTTCTAGGCTAAATAAGTCTCCACTAGATGCGTATAAAACACATTTATTAAAGACCCTAAAACTTAGACTTTGCTCATCCACGAGTAAACAACACTAATAAATGCAAAAGAAAATAAATACAAAAATTAAGAAAATCTTTTTGGAGGGTGACACTATTTATACTCCTCTATAAACCCACTAAACTCAAGGAGACTATAATAAGTGACACAACTTTGTAGATAAATACAAAACTATTAAATACAAAAGTAGTTAATTAATCAAAAAGCAATAAATACAAATTAAATATTTTTGGATCATTCTTAAGTTATGATAGCATGGATACTCAGATTGGCCTCAGGAAGAAGCTCACCACATGTGTGCAGACACACCTATAAATCATACTGACTTACATTCGAACCTGTGATCAATGCCAACATCTCCATGTGTGTGTGCTAACCAATCATAAAAACTTCATAACTTAAATAATTTTATTAAGCTAAGCACAACATTCTTTCTATAAATCAAACTTTTTTTTAAAATAAAACATGTGCAACACAGAGTATGCTATCTACCATCGATCCGAACCCGATTTATCATAGACAAACGAAACACAATGGATTTCAAGTACTTAAATATCCATCCCATGCACTTTCTATGCATGGTCTACAATGATTTTCATGACCCATTTACTTGCAATAGCTAAGATTATGCTAATACAGTGAGCTTTGGTGAATAGTATGGATTTATGAAGTGGGGATCAATTTACATGTATTATAATCAAATCAACCAACACAAGTAACTGACAAATGAATCAATAAGACTTTATTAAGCTTGTAATGTAAGGCCATGGTGTTGGGGGATACGATGGAAAGGGATTATAATTCAAAGTGAGAGAGCACGACTACCTTTTTCCCATTCGTTTCTACTGTAAGTAGAACTTTTTCCCATTAGGCTAGGACCTGTAAAGACAACAAGTGGGGAGTTTCTCCCAAACTTGCTCTTTTTTCCAATATGCTAAAAATAACTATTGATCCTTTGTTCAGATGAGTTTTCCTAATATATCTGAATCTTGAAAGCTAAGCTTTTATTTGAATCTTCTTGCACTCTTCTTCTTCCTTGTCATCTTTTGTCTTTTTTTTTTTTTTTGACTACGACGAAGAAGAAGAAGTATTAGGAAATTATCAAAGTAGAATGGTTCCATAAGCTTACTTCACACCCACATCCTACTCTCTCAAAGGGTAGGCTAAAGTGTATAGGCTTTATGAGTTAAGTTAATGTGGGTAAAAGAAATGAAGTCGAATGGAGGTTGTTGTATGCTTAGCATACACCCTTATTTTAAATTTAGCTCAAAATGGCCTAAACCATATTCTAATGCCAGAATTACTCATGCCAGTTTTTAAGAAAGTAAAGCACATAAAATATCACATCCATTATGAAAGTAGTGGAATTGACGATTTAGCATCACTGGATTTTACATAAGCATTCGCTAGAAAAGAGATAGGGACAATCAAAGCTGACATGCAGTCACGTTTCAAAAGTGTGCTTGAGATATATTAGCAAGAAAAATCTAAGGGATCTAACTATCATGCCCCGAAATGTCAAAGTACCATCCTTACTAATCGCAAAGTCGGGTGATACATTCTCGGCCAATCCATCAATTACTTTCCTCAACTCCAGATCATTCACTTGCTCTTCTTTAATCCTCCCAAGTAGAACTGACGTAGCACAAACGTTAGCAAAAATGACACCTCAATCATAAACACTATGACACCAATCTTGCAACTCTTCCAACATTTTCCATTCTCTAACCATCAAACAAGACATGTGCACCTTCATACTCAAGGTATCCACTACCACGTTTGCCTTACCTGGATGATACAAATCACTACAATCATGGTCTTTCAATTTCTCCATCCATCTCATTTGTCTCATATTTAATTCCTTTTGAGAAAACAAGTATTTCAAACTCTTGTGGTCGGTGAAGATCTCATACTTAGCCCCATAGAGATAATGCTTCCATTTATGCAACGCAAAAATAATTGCAGCCAACTCTAAATCGTGCGTTGGGTAAGTTTGTTCATGTGTAGAGAACTTCCTCGATGCATACGTAATAAATCTACCATTCTACATAAGTACACTTCCCAAACCATCCTTAGAAGCGTCACTATAAATCAAAAAAATAATCTCCCCCGATAGGCAAAGCCAAAATAGGTGCCGTCGTCAATCGCTTCTTAAGCTCTTGGAAACTAGCCTCGCATTTCTCGTTCCAAACAAATGGTGAATTCTTTTGTGTCAATCTAGTCTTAGGAGTCGCAATCCGAGAAAACCCCTCCATAAATCTCCAGTAGTAACCCGCTAGACCCAAGAAACTTCGAACCTCGGTAACCGAATTAGGCCTCCTCCAATTCATCACTGCTTCAACCTTAGAAAGATCCACGTCTATACCGACATTGGAATCATTGTGTCCCAAAAATGATACTTCCTCAAGCCAAAAGGCACATTTACTAAACTTGGCATAAAGTTGTTTATCCCAAAGAATAGACAAGACAATCCCCAAGTGTTTCTCATGTTCCTCCCGAGATTTCGAATACACTAAAATATCATCAATGAAGACTACCACAAAATAATCAAGATGGCTATGAAAGACACGGCTCATCAAATCCATAAATAATGTCGGTGCATTTGTCAACCCAAATAGCATCACTACAAACTCAAAATGCCCATTTCTCGTGCGAAAAGTCGTCTTCGGAATGTCTTTCTCTCTAACCTTCAATTGATAATAGCCCCATATTAAGTCAAGCTTAGAGTACACAATCGACCCTTGCAATTGGTCAAAAAGATCATCGATGTGGGGTAGTGGATACATGTTCTTAATTGTCACCTTATTCAACTCCCGATCATCTATGCACAAATGCAAACTCCCATCTTTCTTCCTCACAAATAAGACTGGTGTGCCCAAGGCAACACACTCGGTTTAATAAAACAATCTCAAGAAGTTCTTGTAATTGAATTTTCAACTGGTTTAATTCTGCGGGTGCCATCTTATATGGTGCCTTGGAAATCGGTGAAGTTCCCATAATAAGCTTAATACAAAATTCGAACTCCCTATCGGGCAGCATGGCATGATCGGTAGAACATATGTCGGGAAACTCACAAACGACCGGAACCTATTCTAATTTCGGAGAAGACTTCCTCTTATCAACAACACATGCAATATAACCCGTGCACCCATGTGACAACAATTTTCTAGCCTTTAAAGCAAAAATAAAATGTAATCCACTCAATGCATGATCACCCACAAATGTAAATTCAGGCACACCCGGCATGGAAAAAGTAACCCGCTTTTTATGGCAGTCAACTATGCACATAACCAATCCATACCAAGAATCACATCAGAATCACGTATATGCAAAACCACCAAATCTGGATGCAAAGTATGGTCGCCCACCAATATATCAGAAGCTTTAAAAACTTCCAATGCCAACATATATTCCCCCAGCGGAGTAAACACTTCAAGCAAGTAAGGCAAAGATTGAGGCAACACACATAAATTCTCAACAAAGTACGAAGCAACATAAGAATGCGAAGACCCTGGATCTATGAGAACTTGAGCCTTATGATCAAATATAGAAAGAGTACCTCCTATCACTGCTGTAGACCCCTGAACCTCGCGCTAATCAAGCACAAACACGCGGCCCTGAACCTTAGGTCTACCATCTACGCCTCTCTTGGATCCAGACTGAACTACGTTCCCAGTTGAACTGCCCAACTTTCGGGCAATACTTCCTGAAATGAGTACCATCTCCACAAAGAGTACACTTCCCAAGCTTCGTCCAACACCAATCGACGTGTGACCTACTTTCTGAAAATAGCTACAAGTCATATTTCCGCCACGCTGACCCTGTTGCCCCTACTAGCCCACGTCATCGAATCTGTTGCATCTCCTAGCTTTCCTTTAACACATTCCACCAATGCTCGGCGGTTCCCTTAAACTTAAATGTTGCCAAGATAACTCTCTCCCCATCGGTACAACCCAACATAGCCAACAGTTTATCCATCTCCTCCATCCACACGCTCGGCCTCCCTAGGGTTTGGCTCCCCAAGAAATACACTAGGATTCAGCTTAAGAAATTTCTCTAGAAGGGTTGTATCATTCTTCGGTCTTGGTGGTGGCTGTGGTGGTGGTTTAACCTCCTCCTGTTGTGGTAGTGGTGGTGGTCCCTCAGCTTGACCTCCCTGGCCTGCCCCTATAAGAAAAGCCATCAATCTACGATACAATTCTGCCATCTGTGCATTCAGATTAACCAGATTTTGCGCCGGTGGTACCTCAACCTCAGGCTCAACCGGAACTCTTCTGGGTCTACCTCTACCATGGCCGATACTAGCTCCCCGCTTCCAATACCATCCCTAGGAACCTCTATCGCACACCTATAAGAATTCACTCGACGTTAGATTATTACACAAAGAACCAACCCACCTAGGCCATGGAACCTATCCTGGCCGACAGCTAACCTATAGCTCTGATACCAACTATGGCAACCCGACCTGGATTCCAATGCGAAATCCCAAGTTGGACCGCCCAAATATACACAAGTCAAGCATGTACAAGTAGGAATGTAGAATTTCACATGATGCAACCCTGAATACGAATAACAACTCGGCTACACTTGGCTGGAAAATAACATAAAATAAACAAGTCTTCGGTGTTGGTTTAAAAAATACTATTATTACTAATAGAATAGATGTATCATACATTTGGTAGAAAGTAATGTTTGTTTTTAAAGTCTTTAGATATAAGATTTCTACCATTATTATCAATAGAATATGTATATCTTGCATTGGTTAGAAAGTGATGTTGATTTTAGTTTTAGATAAAAGACTTTTACTATTATTCCTAATATAAGAGATAACATACATTTGTTAAAAACTGATATTGGTTTTAAAAGTCTTTAGATAAAAGACTTTTACTTTTATCATTAATATAATAGAAGAGATGTATCCCACATTATTTAGGAAGAGATGTTGTTATATATTTTTTAAAATAAAAGACTTCTACTATTATTACCAAATGAGGATATGTATTACACATTGGTTAGAGAGTGATGTTGATTTTAAAAGTCTACAATTATTAACAATAAAAGAGAAGTGTTTCACATTGGTTATAAAAGTGATATTAGTTTAAAAAGTTTTTAGATGATGTATCTCACATTGGTTACAAAGAAATGTATCTCACATTATTTAGAAATGAGTATTCGTTATAAAAGTCATTAGATAAAGACATCTTTTGTTATTACCTGTTGGTCCCAAAGGATGCTCAATCTAGGCTAGAAGGGGGGGGGTTGAATAGCCTAGTTGTGTTTTTATAAAAACTTTTCGAAACACTTCTGAAAGATTACTTAAAAAGATTTAACTAGAAGTGTTAATGCAGTGGAAAACTAAGGAGGTTCTGAACTGACTAGTAGTCTGCTTAAGTAGTACAGATTCAGAAGTGGTATATGATAAGCAACAGCAGTTAATAGAAAGATAGAAACAGTTCAGACAGAACACATAGTTTAGAAGTGGTTTGTACGGTGAATAGTACTACGTCCACTACCAAAGTGGTTAGCTTTGGATTTTAAAAGGTGCACTTGTTTATCCACTAGGTTTATAAGTAAGATCTCTAATGGATCGTGTACAAAATAAGTTTTCAACCAAGTGTATAATGGTGAGAGAAACAATCAATGATTAATTGTTCTCACACGTGTTAAAGTAAAGAACAGTTTTTAAAGACAAACTAGATGAAGCTTAAACAAATTAAAGACTGGCAGATCTTCAGCTTCAGGAAGTTTGGTGAAGTGTTAGTTCTTGTCCTTTTGATCTCTTGAATGCTTGAGTGTTGAAGATGAAGCTTGAATGTTTAATGCGCAAGAGTGTTGTTTTCAGATCTTCAAAACTTGAATAAATATCAGAGTGTTTAATGCGCAAGAGTGTTCAAGATGAAGCTTGAATGTTTAATGTGCAAGAGTGTTGTTTTCAGATCTTCAAAACTTGAATAAATACCAGAGAGATGTTTTGGACCGTTGGACTGAGGCAGAGAGAACTGTGTCCAACGTTCTATTGCATTGAATGCAATTCGGCGCTTTGGGGGATGTATGTGGCATAGTCATCAGAGATGCAGTGTTTGCAGAGATGACATTCCCAAATAGAGTAAGGTTTCAACTTGCAGGCGTTGCAGCTGTGAAAGTCTTCTTAGCCAAAAGGGGTAATGTCTTCAGACTTCATGTTCCAGGAGACAGTCTGGACAGTTGTGAGTATGTAGAGTTGACTTCTTTAGAGTGAAATCTGATGAAGATATTTTGACTAGATATTTCAAAAATATCTAGATAAGACTTTATGTGACATAATCCCATGTTTTGGCTAATCTTGATTTTTCGCTCTTGAGCAGACTTCAAAGTCTGCTGTTCTTCCAAGGCTGCTGTTGAAGCCTGCTTATGTGCGCCTAAACTAACACCAAAACAGTTCTAAACAACCTTGATTCTAAGACAATTGCCACACTAATCGGTACGCAGACCTATTAGCCAGTGTATAATAGAATCAGAAGATGACTCAATCAAATCTAGAACCTATGGGAGTCAAAAATCTCCTCCTATTTGGTTGATGTCATCATCTTAGCTACTAGCAGACTTTGAATCATGCACTGAGATAATAACATGTCTTAAAGAGTTTTATTTAAGAAGAGTAGACATGCCTCTCAGAGCAGAAGTCTTAGTAGAGAGATAGCTAGACTAAGTACTTACAAGATAAAAACATGAATATCAAGTACAAAGTAAAGCAGAGTTTAAATCTTTAGAAATAAGCACATGAAGTAAAATGATTTAAATGCGAAGTTTAAATAGACCAGATCATGATAAGATAGAGCAATTTAAACTTTAAAAGAAACATAAATCATCTGTTATTAAACAGGCTGTTTAACAGCAGAAGTTTTTCAAACAGCAGAGTTTGAATCACAAAACATAGAACAGAGTTATACCAACATGTTCAGAATAGATGTGGTTGGGTGCGTCGACGTTCTAAGTAGTCACCAACCCAGATTCTGATTCTATCATTGAGATGTTCTCGCAGTCTGTTCTGTTCTTCAATAAGAGCTTGATTCAAAAAATACGTAGCTCTCTCCTCCCTGATGGTAGCAACCCGTCGTTGTTCTGCAGTAGGAGCTCTCTCATTAGCACGTTCGACATGGCGAACTGCAGTGAAGTTGGCAACCTCACGTCTGTTGATGACAGCTCGTGCCAAATCAGTCTTGAGCTCGTCAAATAGGTCACGAATGTTGATCTACTGAGAGTGTAGCATGCCGATCAGAGACGCCTGCTGGTTTTGAACGAGAAATCGATGAGTAGTGAAGGCTTGAGCGGTATCGTTCACCAGCTGATCAACAATCTTTCCAATATCGAAGATTGTAGCATGAGTGGCATTTAAGCCATAGCTGAGTACTTCGATCTGCTGAGCCATGGAGGAGACTGTGTTGTTGAGTCGTTCCAAGTTAGCATTGTTGGTGCGAAGGAGGTCGAGAAGAGCAGTGTCAGCAGTATTGGAAGGAAGGAAAGAAGGGTTGAGGTTGACTGAGATGTGGGTATCAGTAGGATGAGGAGCAGAGATCGGAGAGGAGGAAGATGAAGCAGGTTGGTCGCCAGCCAGGCCGAAGACGAGGAGAAGAGGTTTAGAATCAAGTTCAATGTCGTTGTCCAGAGAATCGACATTGAATGAAGTAGAAGAGGAAGAAGAGGCTTCTAGAAGATATGAGGGAAAAGGATAATCAGGTAAAAGAATGAAGTTTGGAGGAGAGATGGAAGGGTAGAGTAGATCAGTGATGGAGGTGAGATTGAAGAGAAAAGAATGAGTAGCAGAAGAGATAGAAGGAAATAGAATCTGATAAAGATCAGCAGAGATGGAGATAGGTGTAATGTATTGGGATATAGGAGGGAAGATTTCTGGGAGGAAAGCAGTTTGGTAGAGAAAAGTGGATAGATGAGGATCAAGAGAGGAGATGTTTTCGGGCATGGAGAAGGAAAGAAGAAGAGGTTGCGGGAGCAGGAATGATGGCTAAAGAGGAGTTGGGAAGGATAACAGAGATAGGTTCAGGCGAATAGGGGGGAGAAGGAATGGCAGCTAGGGTGAGAGGAGGTGAAGAAGGTGTTGGAACCACGTAATACTTATTTAAGCCTCGCATTTCTTCCTTTTGGAACAGAGATGGGATCCTCCTCAACAAATGCAGGGGTTGATGAGGAAGTAGGAGAAAAAGGGTAGCAAGCCTCCCCAACAACAAAGACACCGAGCCAAGAAGTAGTAAGAGAAGGAGATGAAGAAGAGATAGGAGAGGAATGAGGAATAAATGGAATGAAAGGGTCAGAGGGTTCGGTGCGTTTGGACTTACGCTTTCGAGAGCGAAGTGAGCCGAGGCAGTTCAGCCTCAACAGCACAGGGCGAGGAAACGAAGAAGCAATCTTCTTTTTTCTTTTGACTTGGGAGCCGTAGGGATGGCAGAGCCGGAAGAAGAGATTTTCCTCTTCTTGGCAACAGCCCTCCTCAACGGATGAAGTCTTCTTCTTTTTGGATGTTGTGGAGGGAGCAGGTCGACGGTTTTGCTTGAAGCCCCTCTGCAGCCAGCCTTCCTCGAGCTTCGTCGAGTCGCTTAGCCATGAACACATCCACTGTTGTTTATTGATTGATCTTGAGGATCACCAGAGGAGGTGGATTCATAGTATGGACTATGAGCAGAGGAGGGAGACCTTGATGTGCTCGTTTTTCATTCTTCAGCTTGTGGTGGTTGATGATGAAAGTGCTGGTGAACTGAATTGACTTCTGAACCTTCTTTTTCTCGAAGTTCACCAGATGCTTAAGAAAGGACCGGTTCGATCGAAGAAGAGAGTTGATAAGACGAACAAATGGCCGCTTCTGCTTGATAGAAGCTTTGACAGCATCAATAGCATCGCACAATAGCTCGAAGAGGATCTGTGCCCAATTGAGTCGAATGATGAGGATGACAGCAGAAGTGTATTTCAGCTGGTCTGTAGTCATCACGTCATGAGTGTCATTCTTAAAAATCAAACTTTTGTCAAAGAGATGGCTGATAAAGTAGACGTCATCTTCGAATAGTGTTCTCTTCATCTTTGCTTGAGCCACCCTTGGGGTGTTCTCCCCACGCATGTAAGACCATGCAAATTTTTTCTCAGCATCAGTGAGCGAAGTAGGTCCATCGAACTCAACGCCGATAGTCTTTGCGATTCTGGAAGCAGATATGGTGATGGAGATAGTCCGGACAACAGCTGAGATGGAAGTTCTGGAATCATTGATAATGGCCTTCTGGAAGAATTCTTCTGCTAGAAGGTTGCTATAGTCGGCATCTTCTAACATGAATAGAGTAATTCTGCATTGGTTCAGTCATCAACAATTTTCACCCCGTGAGGCATATGCTCGAATGTAGGTTCATCAATGCACATTCCCGGATGATACATAGAGGGGGGAAGCTTCGGAATGTCAAGATCTGAACTTTGACCCTGTTCAGGAATAACATAAGTAGAAGAAGATCCAGCCTGAAGAATTGCACGAAAACAATTAGGGCAAAAACTCGAAAACTTGAAGTTTAAGCAAAATATACCATTAAGCCCTATAAATTTTCAAGATATCACATGAAATGTCTTAGACAGGCAGAACCTCACACAAAAAACTGAAATTGAAGGTTAATAGACAATAATTTGTAGCTAATACCAGCAATAAGCGAAATATTGGGCAATAAATTTTATGAACAGTCAACAATGGCAGATTTAGAGGTGAGGGTATATAAAATCGTGCTTACACCTTAGTGAGTGAGTTAAGGTTAGATTCGTCTTACCATTGAAGAAGATTGCAGAAGAAGAATACGGAGATGGAAAGTTCTCTGCAAATTTTACTCATGAACAGTGCGAAAGGAAGCAAGAAATGTAGAGAGAAGAAGGAGTTTTTAGAGAGAAGAGTAAGAGACAGTTTTGTAATTTTAGATTTTGGCGGTTGAGGGTTTATAAATGAAAAGACATGAAATCAGTCATAGAGACTTGTGAAAAGACATTAAGTCAGACACCTTTTCCTTGAAAAGATTTAATGAGTGACGGCTTTAGGAAAGAGAAAAAGTACCTTTTTGAAAAATATCTCAACCAATTTTGAAATCAGTCCCTTTCAATTTTCATAACTAACCTTATAAAGCTAGGAGTTTAGAAAACTTACCTTTGTCGTCTAGTGACTGTATGACTTTTTGATTTTACCCTTAAAGAAATAAGTCTGCTTAAATATAATATCAAGTCTGCTTAAGAGAAATTGTCAAGTTTGCTCAAAAAAAAATTTATGATAAAAATTAAATTTTAATTAAAATTAAGCTGGTTAGTGATAGCATACCAAGCTCTCCCTAGATAAGCAAACATGTGCGCTTCTAGTGCTTTTGTGAAGATGTCTGCGTGTTGATGGTCAGTTGAAATGTACTTCATGCTTATGTTCATCTTTTCTACATTGTCCCGTAGAAAATGATATCGAACATCGATATGCTTTGTCTTGGAATGCTTCATGGGGTTGTAGGTGATCGAGATTGCTGAGGTGTTATCATACATGATTGGGCAGTCAGCTACTTTGATGTCGTAATCCACCAACTATTGTTTGATCCAAAAGCGATTGACAACGGCAGCTACCGCCAGGCTATGTACTGCAGCTCCGGTGGTGGAGTTGAAAGGATGCTTGTTTCTTTAGCAGCGAAGACAGGCTGTCCTCTAGAAATTGACAAGTTCCACAAGTGTTTTTCTCCTCGACTTGACAACCCAGCCTAGTCGCATCCGAGTAGCCAACTAAGTTGAAAGAAGATTCCTTGGATACCGATACCTAAGTTGGTAGTA
>CM028380.1:145762010-145814609 GCA_013146195.2 Codonopsis lanceolata
AAGTGCGGGGGCCTTTGGCGACACTTTTTTTAGCGACTTGGCAAGCTTTGGCGGATATTGGTGTCGACAATCCTTGGAGGCTACGACAAGAGAGATACACATTTTGCATGTGGGTCAATGCGTCAAAGGGTTGATAAGATATGATGATGCAATGCAACGATGCAAGCTATGATGACATGTGATGTCTTATTTTTTAACCTCGCAAGTGTATGAATCAATTGAAGTATAGCGTACTGAAAGCAAGGGTCGAACAACAGAGACAAGAAGTATCTAGAGGAAGTAAACATGTAACAATTAAAACTAAGGGGGGGTTTTTATTTATTTATCTAAATTATTCTAATAAAAAGAGTGTAATCTAATTAAGAAATTAAAGTAGTAACACAGTTGTGAAATTCTAATGGTGGATGGAAATCTAGAAATATGACTTCACTTTTATCTACTCTAATGCTCTTTTGCTTAATGTATCAATCAATTTTTCTTGGGTTCGTTCACCAAAGATTGGTATAGGTCGTCAAATTATAATTCAGTCTGCATCCTTAATAATTCATCTGATTCTATACCCTAAAGAACAAGAACATATGTATTTCTAATCTGTCACTTAGGAACATATATATGAACCTAACACTAATTTATCACTCTCGTGCATCGATAAGGTCAATTTATCACAATGGTGAGCCAGTGTACGACATATGCATATGGTCGTGCAGTTGTCCGCACCTCTTGGTCTTAGAATCCGACGATATCATTCATTAGACAAAAGCCAAATAACAACGAGATTGATAAACACTGCGATGAACAAGATTTGATTGAATATAAAATATATAACAGAGCAAAAGATTCGATACAAGTTACCTCCAGTTCCTAGATATGTGCGTTTAGTTCATCCTTGAAGATGAACCGATCGATTGAATGGAAGAATACATGAACGATATTCTTAAACTATGATTACAACTACTAAAAACTATAAATTATAGGCTAAATTTGAGTTATCTATTGTCCTCAACTTAGGGCTACAAGGTTCCTATTTATACTAGTGTCTACAGGGAAAAAAATAGAATTAGGGTACAATTCCCGTCATTCAGCATCGGAAGGGCTTGCGGGGGCAAGGTGTAAGGAATGCGGCCGCAAGGCCTTTATTTATTTGGGCTCAAGTAATACCCAAGCGGGGCGGGTTGAGAGAATGCGGCCAAGGCCTTTGCTTCTTTCGGGCTTGGGAACCTTACGGGGGGCAAGGTATGGGGACCTTGCGTCTGCAAGGCATTTTTTTTAATTCTGCTCCTTGATCTTCGCAGTTTTTTGCACTTTTCACCCTTCCTTCAATTCTTCACTTTAAAGCCTTGTAAATTCCATAATTCTACTAAAAACCCTGAAACTCACAAATAAGCTCAAAAACACATATTAGTAGCCAAAAGCCTCGTGGAATTGCTATTTCTAAGCTGAATAATTCTCCAATAGATGCGTATAAAACACATTTATTAAAGACCCTCAAACTTAGAATTTGCTCATCCACGAGTAAACAACACTAATAAATGCAAAAGAAAATAAATACAAAAATTAAGAAAATCTTTTTGGAGGGTGACACTATTTATACTCCTCTATAAACCCACAAACTCAAGGAGACTATAATAAGTGACACAACTTTGTAGATAAATACAAAACTATTAAATACAAAAGTAGTTAATTAATCAAAAAGCAATAAATACAAATTAAATATTTTTGGATCATTCGTAAGTTATGATAGCATGGATACTCAGATTGGCCTCAGGAAGAAGCTCACCACATGTGTGCAGACACACCTATAAATCATACTGACTTACATTCGAACCTGTGATCAATGCCAACATCTCCATGTGTGTGTGCTAACCAATCATAAAAACTTCATAACTTAAATAATTTTATTAAGCTAAGCACAACATTCTTTCTATAAATCAAACTTTTTTTTTAAAATAAAACATGTGCAACACAGTATGCTATCTACCATCGATCCCGAACCCGATTTATCACGACAAAGAAACACAATGGATTTCAAGTACTTAAATATCCATCCCATGCACTTTCTATGCATGGTCTACAATGCTTTTCATGACCCATTTACTTGCAATAGCTAAGATTATGCTAATACAGTGAGCTTTGGTGAATAGTATGGATTTATGAAGTGGGGATCAATTTACATGTATTATAATCAAATCAACCAACACAAGTAACCCGACAAATGAATCAATAAGACTTTATTAAGCTTGTAATGTAAGGCCATGGTGTTGGGGGATACGATGGAAAGGGATTATAATTCAAAGTGAGAGAGCACGACTACCCTTTTTCCCATTCGTTTCTACTGTAAGTAGAACTTTTTCCCATTAGGCTAGGACCTGTAAAGACAACAAGTGGGGAGTTTCTCCCAAACTTGCTCTTTTTTCCAATATGCTAAAAATAACTATTGATCCTTTGTTCAGATGAGTTTTCCTAATATATCTGAATCTTGAAAGCTAAGCTTTTATTTGAATCTTCTTGCACTCTTCTTCTTCCTTGTCATCTTTCATCTTTTTTTTTTTTTTTGACTACGACGAAGAAGAAGAAGTATTAGGAAATTATCAAAGTAGAATGGTTCCATAAGCTTACTTCACACCCACATCCTACTCTCTCAAAGGGTAGGCTAAAGTGTATAGGCTTTATGAGTTAAGTTAATGTGGGTAAAAGAAATGAAGTCGAATGGAGGTTGTTGTATGCTTAGCATACACCCTTATTTTAAATTTAGCTATTTAGCAAACGTTCCATGGCTAAACCATATTCTAATGCCACAATTACTCATGCCAGTTTTTAAGAAAGTAAAGCACATAAAATATCACATCCATTATGAAAGTAGTGGAATTGACGATTTAGCATCACTGGATTTTACATAAGCATTCGCTAGAAAAGAGATAGGGACAATCAAAGCTGACATGCAGTCACGTTTCAAAAGTGTGCTTGAGATATATTAGCAAGAAAAATCTAAGGGATCTAACTATCATGCCCCGAAATGTCAAAGTACCATCCTTACTAATCGAAAGTCGGTGATACATTCTCGGCCAATCCATCAATTACTTTCCTCAACTCCAGATCATTCACTTGCTCTTCTTTAATCCTCCCAAGTAGAACTGACGTAGCACAAACGTTAGCAAAAATGACACCTCAATCATAAACACTATGACACCAATCTTGCAACTCTTCCAACATTTTCCATTCTCTAACCATCAAACAAGACATGTGCACCTTCCTACTCAAGGTATCCACTACCACGTTTGCCTTTACGGATGATACAAATCACTACAATCATGGTCTTTCAATTTCTCCATCCATCTCATTTGTCTCATATTTAATTCCTTTTGAGAAAACAAGTATTTCAAACTCTTGTGGTCGGTGAAGATCTCATACTTAGCCCCATAGAGATAATGCTTCCATTTATGCAACGCAAAAATAATTGCAACCAACTCTAAATCGTGCGTTGGGTAAGTTTGTTCATGTGTAGAGAACTTCCTCGATGCATACGTAATAAATCTACCATTCTACATAAGTACACTTCCCAAACCATCCTTAGAAGCGTCACTATAAATCAAAAAAATAATCTCCCCGGATAGGCAAAGCTAAAATAGGTGCCGTCGTCAATCGCTTCTTAAGCTCTTGGAAACTAGCCTCGCATTTCTCGCTCCAAACAAATGGTGAATTCTTTTGTGTCAATCTAGTCTTAGAGTCGCGATCAGAAAACCCTCCATAAATCTCCAGGTAGTAACCCGCTAGACCCAAGAAACTTCGAACCTCGGTAACCGAATTAGGCCTCCTCCAATTCATCAACGCTTCAACCTTAGAAAGATCCACGTCTATACCGACATTGGAATCATTGTGTCCCAAAAATGATACTTCCTCAAGCCAAAAGGCACATTTACTAAACTTGGCATAAAGTTGTTTATCCCAAAAATAGACAAGACAATCCTCAAGTGTTTCTCATGTTCCTCCCGACATTTCGAATACACTAAAATATCATCAATGAAGACTACCACAAAATAATCAAGATGGCTATGAAAGACACGGCTCATCAAATCCATAAATAATGTCGGTGCATTTGTCAACCCAAATAGCATCACTACAAACTCAAAATGCCCATTTCTCAAAGAAAAGTCGTCTTCGAATGTTTTCTCTCTAACCTTCAATTGATAATAGCCCCATATTAAGTCAAGCTTGGAGTACACAATCGACCCTTGCAATTGGTCAAAAAGATCATCGATGTGGGGTAGTGGATACATGTTCTTAATTGTCACCTTATTCAACTCCTGATCATCTATGCACAAATGCAAACTCCCATCTTTCTTCCTCACAAATAAGGCGGTGTGCCCAAGGCAACACACTCGGTTTAATAAAACAATCTCAAGAAGTTCTTGTAATTGAATTTTCAAGCGGTTTAATTCTGCGGTGCCATCTTATACGGTGCCTTGGAAATCGGTGAAGTTCCCAGAATAAGCTCAATACAAAATTCGAACTCCCTATCGGGCAGCATGGCATGATCGGTAGAACATATGTCGGGAAACTCACAGCACCAGGAACCTCTTCTAATTTCGGAGAAGACTTCCTCTTATCAGCAACACATGCAATATAACCCGTGCACCCATGTGACAACAATTTTCTAGCCTTTAAAGCAAAAATAAAATGTAATCCACTCAATGCATGATCACCCACAAATGTAAATTCAGGCACCCGGCATGGCATGGAAAAAGTAACCGCTTTTATGGCGGTAACTATGCACATAACCAATCCATACCAAGAATCACATCGAGAATCACGTATATGAAAACCACCAAATCGGATGCAAAGTATGGTTGCCCACCAATATATCGAAGCTTTAAAACTTCCAATGCCAACATATATTCCCCCAGTGGAGTAAACACTTCAAGCAAGTAAGGCAAAGATTGAGGCAACACACATAAATTCTCAACAAAGTACGAAGCAACATAAGAATGCGAAGACCCTAGATCTATGAGAACTTGAGCCTTATGATCAAATATAGACTGAGTACCTCCTATCACTACTGTAGACACCTGAACCTCGTGCTGATCAAGCACAAACACGCGACCCTGAACCTTAGGTCTACCATCTACGCCTCTCTTCGATCCAGACTAAACTACGTTCCCTAGTTGAACTACCCAACTTTCGGGAAATACTTCCTGAAATGAGTACCATCTACGCCTCTCTTCGATCCAGACTAAACTACGTTCCCTAGTTGAACTACCCAACTTTCGGGAAATACTTCCTGAAATGAGTACCATCTAAGGCCTAACCCAACTCAAAACAAGTTAGAAACACACCCGAACAACTCCCGAAACAACTCGGAGTGAAACCGGGAAGGGGTGCAACAACGTGCTTAAGGAGCAGAATGAACTCGCAATCGAATGAGCAATGAAAGGAGACTTTTAAAGCAAGTCTAAGGGCTAATGAAGAAGCTTAAATACTTCTAGGAAGTTGAACAACAACTAGGGAAATAAGAGTCCCAAAGGAGAGACGATTACACGACTCAATCCCCGAACTACGCGATAGAGACGAACGCTATCTCCAAAGCTTCCAAATCATCGATAGACTTAAGGAACACCTCCAACTTGAAGTCTAATACATCTAAACATGTTAATAAACCATCTTATAAAGGTATAGGGCCAAACCGAGGTCACGAACACAAAACGCAAGCAAACCCTCAATCGCGTCGCATTCCGACTATCGTCGAGTCACGACTTGTGACTTTAGCAAGTCAACAACTATATGGAGTCTCTTAATAATGTTTTGGTCTTAACGTGGTCTCTCATACATATCTAGACCCTCTTGAAAACCAATCATACAGTCAATAAAGGAAGAAGTGCAAGTATAGCACGCAAACCGAGCTAACGAAGGAGCGGGGTGTTACAGGGGTTGAATAGCCTAGTTGTGTTTTTATAAAAACTTTTCGAAACACTTCTGAAAGATTACTTAAAAAGATTTAACTAGAGGTGTTAATGCAGCGGAAAACTAAGGAGGTTATGAACTGACTAGTAGTTTGCTTAAGTAGTACAGATTCAGAAGTGGTATATGATAAGTAACAATAGATAATAGAAAGATGGAAACAGTTCCGACAAAACACAGAGTTTAGAAGTGGTTCGTACTATGAATAGTACTACGTCCACATCCAAAGTGGTTAGCTTTGGATTTTAAAAGGTGCACTTGTTTATCCACTAGGTTTATAAGTAATATCTCTAATGGATCGTGTACAAAATAAGTTTTCAACCAAGTGTATAATGGTGAGAGAAACAATTAAGGAATAATTGTGGCACCCTAGCCATTCGTTGCTTGCGTTCATGCATTCATATTGCTTGTGAGCACGTTTTCATAGTCTATATATGTTTTAGAATCATTTATAAGTCATTCATAATGTTCTTAACATGTTTAGAATCATGTTTGTATGCTTGTTGAATCGCCGGTTCAATTGCTTGTTTAGTTCTTCTTCTTTCCCTCCTTCGTTCAGATTTTTCAGGTGTTGTTTGAGGGTGCTTGTGAGGAGTTTTAAACTCATTTTTGTTGGGGTTTGAAACCCCATTGATTTGGCTAAGTGTTTGGGGGTCTTTTAGGTTGCATTTTGAGCCATTTTGGGTCTGCCGGGCTTGCCCTTGCAAGGTGGAATGACCTTGCCCCCGCAAGATAACCAGAAAATTGCATGTTGAGTGGCCAGAGAGGATGCGGTCGCAAGCCTAGGTGACCATGCGACCGCAAGGTCCCCGAATCTGGTTTTGCCTGTTTTGCTGCTTTACGATTTTTACACCTGAACCCCTATCCAAAATCCTTTCTAAACCCCACCTAAACCTCCCTAACCTTCATTACTTGTGTCCTAACATTTGTAACATTTTTTAAGAGTGGATTAAGAGAGCTTTAGTGATTAATCAAGCCACAAAAATCATATTTTAAGAGACCACAACATGTTGACACTTGTCCCACTCCCATTTTGACCATTCTTAAGCCACAAATGTGATGTTGAGACCTCATTTCTCTCCCTCACTCTCCAAAAACATGATTCATCTCCGTCAAGCTTCTCCCATGGCTTCTTGAAGCTTTCTTCTTGGTCCTCCATGATCCGCCCTCCATTTGTCTCAAGCCACCTCCATAAGAAGTGTAGAGCTTGAAGAGTAGATCACTTCCAACCGATTAATCTTCTCATTTGCTTTCTTGGGTGTAAAATACATGTAAGTTACTTCTCTTCTTCTTTGTTTTAGTTCCCATTGACCCTAAGAAAACAAAGCTTATGATTTATGAGGTCAATGAGGACACATATATGCTTCTTATGCCTTCATCTTGTGTTTTGAAAGTATGAGCTTGTTAGAAGCATGTATAGGGGGATTTTAAGCTTAGTAAAGATTGTAATACTCTTTCATCTTGTTTATTTAAGATTATGAACATGTTATAAATACTTATATTATGTGTTCCTTGAAGAAGTGCTATATGAGAATGCCCTAATTTACGCCTACATGATATGTTGGTATGTTGTTTTGTGTCCTATCCTCTAAATTGGACTCTATGATGAATATGAAATATATGGAAATGCCATGGTGAATTTATAACCTAGTTGAACTTAGAAATGGCCTAGGTTGGGTTATGAAGCACATAGCTTCAATTTCTCCAAAATTGGGAATTTATAGTAAAGACTCAACGGAGTCGACTCTAGGGAAGATTTGAACATGTTGAACTCTAATTTCAATCCCTACGAAGTTTGGACACCGTTCGATTGGGTTTACTCAAATATGAGCTTAGCTTAATTGTTTGCAACAAGTTGTTATGAATGATTGGTTTTAAGCAATTAATTGCCTTGACATGATTTATGGTAGAGATTAATAACTTACTTGGTCGGATGAGTTTGCTCTTGTCGAATTCGATCCTTAATTGGTTTATGACGAGTAAATATCTACTTGTGCATCACATTGAGTCCAGCTGGCATTATTTGGTTTGTTTATTACGTCAGGGTGGGACGATGCATCGCCTTCATGAATCGTGAGATTCGTGCTCGCTATGGATCGCCGCACCTGGGACCACACACACTCCTCCACCGTGGGCCGCAGTGGGGTAAGTAGCCCCTTTGCCGTATCAATACGTGCGCCAGTGGCTGCTAATTAAATCGAGTAGGTTCTCGATATACGCCGATGATTTCACAAAACATCGATGGCACGAACCAGTTAACAAAGTTTATTGCAGGAGCTATGAAGCGGTCGTGACTATATCATATCCTACTTGTATGATTTATTTTACGCACTTACGTGAATAATGTGCTAAGTGCTATATGATGATCATGCACCATAATTGTGATAAATGCCATGGTATGACATGAACATGCATTTTTAGTAACTTATTAAGTCTTTATGACTTACCCTATTTGTTTGTTTTGTTTTCCTTAGATCCAAGCCAAGGAGACGGTTTTCGCTAGATTCGACGTACTCGCGTTTGGTTGCTTGCAAGCTAGAGGTTGTTCTTTTGGGATTTGTAGCTAAACTTTTGTTTTGGCAAGGACGTTGGGAAGCAAGTCACTTAGACTTGTCTTTGGGTTTTGTTGTTGTAGTATAACTTAATCACTAGGTACTTATAATCTTTTGTATGCCGACTTATATGTCGAGCTTGTTTAGATGTTAATGGTTAACTACAGTTTCTTCCGCTTAACACTCTTTTAAAATATTATTGTTGTTGTTGTCTCCGACATGTTGTGGCCGTTGAGGATATTATATGCATGTGTTATAATTGTAGGAGTAGTTGTTGGGTTCCGGCTGTAACGTAGCCGATGACTTGTTTATTTTAAGTTATTTTCCGGCCAAGTGTAGCCGAGTTGTTATTTGTATGCGATGTTGCGCCAAAGAATTTATAAACCTACTTGTGCATGCTTACTTGTGTATATTTGGGCGGTCTGGCTTGGGGTTTCGCATTGGAATCCGAGTTGGTGTTCCAGAGTTGGTATCAGAGCTATAGGTTAGCTGTCGGCCAGGATAGGTTCCATGGCCTAGGTTGGTTGGTTATTTGTGTGTTGATTCTAACGTCGAGTGAATTCTTGTAAGGGTTAGATGGAGAATCCTAGGGATGGCAATGGATGTGGTAGAGGTAGGCCCAGGAGAGGTCCGGCCGAGCCTGAGGCTGAGGTACCGCCGCCACAGAATCCGGTGGGTCCGGATATGGCAGAGTTACACCGTAGATTGATGGCTTTTCTGGCAGGGGCAGGCCAGGGAGGTAAAGCTGAGGGAGAACCACCACCACCTCGACAGGAGGAGGTAGTACCACCACCGAGACCGAGGAATGACACCACTCTTCTAGAGAGATTCCTTAAGTTGAAGCCTAGTACATTTCTTGGGGAGCCGAAACCTAGGGAGGCTGAGTTGTGGATGGAAGAGATGATCAAGGTACTATCTATGTTGGGATGTACCGATGAGGAGAGAGTCATGTTAGCGACATTTAAGTTCAAGGGAGCCGCCGAGCATTGGTGGAATGTGTTGAAGGAAAGTTGGGAGATGTAACAAGTTCCTATTACTTGGGCTAATTTTCAAAGAGAGTTTAAAAATGAATATGTGCCGGATGTGGTTCGCAACAAGAGGGAGAAAGAATTTTATGATCTTGAGCAGGGTAGTATGACTGCAGCGGAGTATTCCGCGAAGTACACCGAGTTAAGCCGCTATTGTACGTATTTGATTCCTACTGAAGCACGGAGGACACATAAGTTTGTTAAGGGGTTGAGAACTGAATTTAGGAAGCAGATTCTAGCACTTAAGCTCACTGATTATCGGAGTACAGTTGATCGAGCTTATGAGGTGGAACAGGATATTGAGGAGCACCGAAGCAAGAGTAATTCTAGTAATGCACGACATTCCACTCAGAATGCTAATCAAGGTTATAAATCAGCTAACAGGAGGGGATACCAAGGAAACAAAGATAGGAGAGGTGGAGGCCAAGGTAGGCCACAGTCAGGGAAGCAGGGCAACAACACTTCTTCTACTCAGGGGTAGCAAGGATCACGTAACGAGAACATGATTTGTTCGTTCTGTCAGAGGCCTGGACACACATCTGATAGGTGTTGGGGAAAGACTGGGAAGTGTTACTATTGTGGTGACGGAACTCACTTGAAGAAAGATTGTCCAAAGCTTAAGGCTAATCAGTCGGGTAACGCCGGTCAGCAGGGGCTAATAGAGATGGGGAAGGTAAACCTAAGGTGTAGGGCTGTGTGTTTGCGCTTGATCAGCGCGAGGTTCAGGGGTCTACGGCAGTGATAGGAGGTACTCTTTCTATATTTGATCATAAGGCTCGAGTTCTCATAGATCCAGGGTCTTCACATTCTTATGTTGCTTCGCACTTTGTTGAGAATCTATGTGTGCTGCCTCAACCTTTGCCATATTTGCTTGAAGTGTCTACCCCGCTTGGGGAATATATGCTCGCATCTGAAGTGTTTAAATCTTGTGATGTATTGGTGGGTGACCACACTTTGCATGTGGACTTGGTATTTCTACCTGTACGTGATTTTGATGTTATTCTCGGTATGTACTGGTTATGTGCTTATCATGCTTTAGTTGACTGCCATAAAAAGCGGGTTACTTTTTCTATGTCGGGTGTGCCTGAATTTACATTTGTGGGTGATCATGCATCGAGTGGCTTGCATTTTATTTTTTTCTCTAAAGGCTAGAAAACTATTGTCTCAAGGGTGTACGGGTTATCTTGCATGCGTTGTTGATAAGAAGAAGTCTTCGCCGAAATTAGAAGAGGTTCCGGTAGTATGTGAGTTTCCCGATGTGTTTTCTACCGATCATGCTATGCCACCCGATAGGGAGATAGAATTTTGTATTAAGCTTATTCCGGGGACTTCACCAATTTCTAAGGCACCGTATAGGATGGCGCCGCGGAGCTTAAGGAGTTGAAAATTCAGTTGCAGGAACTCCTAGAGATTGGCTTTATTAAACCGAGTGTGTCGCCTTGGGGCGCACCGGTCTTATTTGTGAGGAAGAAAGATGGGAGTTTGCGGTTATGAATAGATTATCGGGAATTGAATAAGGTGACATTAAGAATAAATATCCACTACCCACATTGATGATCTTTTCGACCAATTGCAAGGGTCGATTGTGTATTCTAAGCTTGATTTGAGATGGTGTTACTACCAATTGAAGGTTAGAGAGGAAGATATTCCAAAGACGGCTTTTCACACTAGATACGGGCACTTTGAATTTGTAGTGATGCCGTTTGGGTTGACAAATGCACCAGTGGTGTTTATGGATTTGATGAACAGTGTCTTTCATAGCTATCTTGATTGTTTCGTGGTAGTCTTTATTGATGATATCCTAGTGTATTCGAAATCTCGGGAGGAGCATGAGAAACACTTGAGGATTATCTTATCTATTCTTCGGGAGAAACAGCTTTATGCGAAATTTAGTAAATGTGCCTTTTGGCTTGAAGAAGTATCATTTTTGGGCCATATAGTTTCTAGCGCCGGGATAGCCGTTGATCCTTCTAAGATTGAAGCGGTGATGAATTGGAAGAGACCTAGTTTAGTTACCGAGGTTCAGGGTTTCTTGGGTCTAGCGGGTTATTACCGGAGGTTTATTGAGGGACTTTCTCGGATTGTAACTCCTATGACTAGATTGACACAAAATAATATGCCATTTGTTTGGAGCGAGAAATGTGAGGCTAGTTTCCAAGAGCTAAAGAAGCAGTTGACGTCGGCACCTATTTTAGCCTTGCCTGGTGGAGGAGATAATTTTGTGATTTATAGTGATGCTTCTAAGGATGGCTTGGGGTGTGTGCTGATGCAAAATGGTAGAGTTATCGCTTATGCGTCGAGAAGGTTTTCTACTCATGAACAGAATTATCCAACGCACGATTTGGAGTTGGCTGCGATTATTTTTGTGTTGCATAAATGGAAGCACTACTTGTATGGGGCTAAGTTTGAGATTTTTACCGATCACAAAAGCTTGAAGTATTTATTTTCCCAAAAGGAGTTGAACATGAAGCAAAGAAGATGGATGGAGAAATTAAAAGATCATGATTGTACTATCTTGTATCATCCGGGGAAGGCAAATGTAGTAGTGGATGCCTTGAGTAGGAAAGTTTATATGTCTTGTCTAATGGTTAGAGAATGGAAGATGTTGGAAGATTTGCAAGATTGGGGTCCTAGCATTTATGATAGAGGTGATTTTCGCAAATGTTCGTGCTACGCCAGTTTTATTTGGGAAAATTAAAGAAGCGCAAGGGAATGATCCGGAGTTGAAGAAAATTATGGATGGGTTGGCTGAGAATGTATCGCCCGATTTTGTGATTAATAGTGAGGGTACTTTGACATTTCGAGGTAGAATTTGTGTTCCTACTAATAATGAATTGAAGAGGCTAGTTCTTGATAAAGCTCATAAAACGAGGTATACCATTCACCCGGGGAGCACGAAGATGTATTTGGATTTGAAAAGACAATTTTGGTGGAATGGCATGAAGAGAGAAATTGTAGAGTATGTGTCAAGATGTTTGACTTGTCAACAGGTTAAGGCTGAACATCAAAGGCCTGCGGGATTTCTACAACCACTTGAGATTCCTGAATGGAAATGGGAGTTTATTACTATGGATTTTGTGACGGTGTTACCGCGCACGCGTAGAAGATTTAATGCAGTTTGGGTTATAGTTGACAGATTGACTAAGTCTACACACTTCATCCCGATTGCGATCACTTATTCATTGAATCAGTTGGCAGCCTTGTACATTCAGAAGATCGTGAGACTTCATGGCGTACCTGTGAGTATTGTGTCCGATAGAGACCCGAGGTTCACATCCAGATTTTGGCAATCGTTGCAAGAGGCTTTGGGGACCAGATTAGACTTCAGTACAACTTTTCATCCTCAAACGGATGGTCAGTCCGAGCGTTTGATTCAGATTTTGGAGGATATTCTTCGAGCTTGCGCCGTGGATTTTAAAGGAAGTTGGGATTCTCATTTACCCTTGGCGGAGTTTGCATATAATAATAGTTACCAAAAGATCATAAAGATGGCGCCGTATGAAGCATTGTATGGGCGTATGTGGCAGCCCGACCTGGACTCCGATGCGGAATCCTCAGGTCGTGCCACCAAGACAAGCTAGAAGACAGACAAGCACCTTCTAAGCATAATGGTACGAGTCAAGACTTCAGCCATCAAGCTCAAAACGGGAATGTAAGGCCATAATTGCGATACGGATTTAAAAAAAAAACAACACATGCGGAAGCGAATCAACAAAATACCAACCTGATAAACAACTACTTAACGGCTATAACATGCCGGAGGGACAAATCAACTTAAAGAATGGGAGATTAAATACCAGACAACTAAACCAATGTCTCTCAACTAAAGTTGTCGGAGATAGAAATAACAATGACACAATACTAGAACATGCGAGGTAAAACCTTGCTCGGAAAGACAATGGAATAAACTTATAAATAAATACAACAGCTCGACCAAACAAGTCGGCTCCCAAAAATATATGAAATGAAATACTAACATAACTACCCAAGTAAAGTTTACATAATTTACATCCGTGTCTCACAAGATAATAAATACAATAATAATATGAACTTCAAGCTATTGCCCAGAAGACCACCTGTTATCAAACGTGCACCCGTAGCTGCAACGCGCACTAACGAGCTCACTGCACAAACTAAGGAAAACAAACACACGTAATGAGTCATAATGACCCAGTAAGTTACTAAATGCAATTGTATGGCATAGCATGACGTGGCATGGCATAATGCACAAGCATGTACAAAATCATGGCATCTTAATAGTATACCAACAATAAACTTGTAATAAGTCATCAAGTAACATAAACCTCATAAACCATATAGCACATTATCTTTCATATAAGTGCTTATAGTAAGCCACATAAGGGATAGAGAAGGTACCCAAATAGTGCCGTTGTGTTGCTCCTGCAATACACAATGTTAGACTGGTTCGTGCCATCGATGCTCTGTGATTACATCGACTTATATCGAGAACCTACTCGATTTAGATAGCAGCCAATGGCGCACGTATTGTTACAGCAAAAGGGCTACTTCCCCATTGCGGCCAACAATGGAAGGGTGTGTGAGGTCCCAGGTACGGCGATCCATAGCGAATACGAATCTTACGATTCGTATAGGCGATGTATCATCCTACCCTGACATATAAAACCAATCCAAATAATGCCAGCTGGACTTTTATGCAATGCACAAGTAGATATATACTCGCATTCTCAAACAAGAATCAAGACTGACCATAGCGGACTTATCAAATCAAGTAGGACATAAAGCTCTACACACCAATTTAACAATGCACATATTTGCACATACTTAACAAATCCAACTAACTTATAAGTTTAGTCAAAGAACCACATAATCAGGTACTCATAATCCTCAAGTCATCACCCAATCAAAAGTAGCATATAAGCTCAAGAAATCACAACATGAGGTCTACCATAGTCCTCTACTCGGGATTAAACCAAAGACTATTATTTAGTCTAAGAACAATCATAAATCAAGACTTAGCATTTTAGCTTCACTTAATGGTACACCGGACTCAACCATAGTCCCAATCGTCATATATACTCGACTTCCTCAAAGCCAATCTCAAGGGTATCAAAAGTAACCCGTAGTCAAAACCCCGTAAGTGCTTTCCTGTGCACGCGACCAAATTCCCTAAAAGAGAACTCATTCAAATAATCATTTCTTAAAGGCATACGAGAACATAGGTTGGTCTCTAATGCTCCGTGCTCTAACGAGCACGCCCTAAATAAATACCCAATAAGCCTCTATATCGTGGGTGTCACAACCGGGACACAATTCGAGATGCTCGGGTATTCACAATTAAAACCAACCAAGCCCGAACATCGAAGGATTTTAACCTAAGGCTCATTAACATCTTATTGAACCTATAACAACTCCATTGATTCTTAATATCACATTTCATTAAATACATATTTCATAAATCCCAAAATTAACACATCATTCAAATTTATAACAATTCTCCCAAAAATCATTCGGGCTTGATTCCCAAGCCTTAAAATCCATAAAACTCAACATAGTCATATACCCATTTTATAAATCACATAATTTCAATTAAATGATCCTATTCACAATATCTAGTGAGTTCACACATCCAAAGCCCCAATCATAGGCATACTTCCATAATAAACCCAGATAACATGTGGACATGATTTCTAGCATGCTCATAATCCTAGAAACACAAGATGAAGAGTAATCATATACTTCAACAATCATAGAAGCCATTCTACAAATGCTCCTAACAAGTTCATATTTCCAAAAATTCACAAAATGGGCATACAAAGCATATCAAGTGTTCATTGCCCACAAATAGCACATAGGTTGTTTTCCTTAGGGCCAATGAACCAAAATAAAAAGAAGGTAACTTACCTAGCTCGGATGAAAACTCCAAAGAACGCAAATCCGTTCGGTGAACTTGTTCTACTCGTCGAGGGCTTCACGAATCTGAAGTTTGAAGGCAATCCGATGGTTGGATCGTCAAGGATCGAAGAGAAGAAGGAGGCTAGGGCTTGAAATCTCCAAGAACCCTCTCTCTCTCTAATACGTATGGTGGAGGAGGAGAAATGAAGAGAGTTTCTGAATTCTCTAATGGGTTTGGGTATTTATACCCCCAAATATAAAGAGGGCACAATAGTCATTTCCCTAGTACAATTAGTAGAGATTAGGAGTAATCACTCACTAATCTAACCTTAATTAACTTCCAACTAATGTTAGGACATGTTTAGGGCTAAGTATGGGAGGTTAGGAAGGGTTTAGAGGGGGGTTTGATGAGGGTAGGATAGGCATTTCTTGTCAAAACACAAAACAGGGCAAAACAGGGTCGGGGCACCTTACGGTCACAAGGTCCCCTAGAGCTTGCGACCGCAAGCTCTCCAGCCATCTCCATGCACAAATTCTGATGACCTTGCGGGGGGCAAGGTCCTTCCCTTTTGCGACCGCAAGCCTCCCAGACCAAAAAGGGCTTAGAATTCAACCCCGAACGACCTCAAACACATAACCAAACCTAACAAGGTTCAAACCTCATCCAAATTAGGTCTATAACTCCCAAATAACACCCATAAACAACTCCTGAAACAACTCGGAGCGAAACCGGGAAGAGGTGCAACAACGTGCAACCGAAACGACGAATGGACTCGCAATTGAACGAGCAATGAAAGAAGACTTTAAGGCAAGTCTAAGGGCTAATAAAGAAGCTTGAATACTTCTAGAAATTTGAATAACAACTAGGGAAATAAGAATTCCAAAGGAGAGACGATTATACGACTCAATCCCCGAACTACGCGATAGAGATGAACACTATCTCCAAAGCTTCCAAATCATCGATAGACTTAAGGAACACCTCCAACTTGAAGTCTAATACATATAAACACGTTAATAAACCATCATATAAAGGTCTAGGACCAAACCGAGGTCACAAACGCAAAACACAAGCAAACTCTCAATCGCGTTGCATTCCGACTATCGTCGAGTCACGACTTGTGACTTTAGCAAGTCAACGCCTATAGGGAATCTCTTAATAGTGTTTTGGTCTTAATGTGGTCTCTCATACACATCTAGACAATCTCATTAACCAATCATACATCCCATAAAAGAAGAATTATGAGTGTGGCACGCAAACCGAGCTAACGAAGGAGCAGGGTGCCACAGCGTAAGTGTAGATCACCAATTTGTTGGGACGAAGTTGGAGAAGCAAAACTTTGGAGTTTCGAGTTAGTGCAACAGTCGGTTGAGAGCGTGGAGATAATTAGAGATAGATTACGCACCGCTCAAAGTCGACAAAAGAGTTACACGGATAATCGTAGAAGGGATCTTGAGTTTCAAGTGGGAGACTACGTATTCTTGAAGGTGACACCGAGGAGAGGTACGAAGAGATTCGGCAAGAAAGGGAAGCTTACACCGAGGTACATTGGCCCGTTCGAGATTCTTGAGAGGGTTGGGTCCTTAGCGTATCGTATTGCATTGCCACCTTCACTCTCGGAGACTCATAACGTCTTTCATGTTTCTATGTTGCGAAAGTATATGAGAGATGAATCACATGTGCTTGAGTACGAGGATATAAGATTTGAGTCGGATATGTCCTATGTTGAGAAGCCCGTGAAGATTTTGGATACTAAAGAGCAAGTGCTACGAACCAAGAGGATTCCCTTAGTCAAAGTTCTTTGGAAGAATCACGACATTGAGGATGCGACTTGGGAAATGGAAGCGGAGATGCGCGAGAAGCATCCACATTTGTTTGATGGACTTGGTAAGAATTTAGGGACTAAATTCCTTAAGGAGGGGAGAATGTGGCACCCTAGCCATTCGTTGTTTGCGTTCATGCATTCATATTGCTTGTGAGCACGTTTACATAGTCTATATATGTTTTAGAATCATTTATAAGTCATTTAGAATCATGTTTTCATGCTTGTTGAATCGCCGGTTCAATTTCTTGTTTAGTTCTTCTTCTTTCCCTCCTTCGTTCGGATTGTTCGGGTGTTGTTTGAGGGTGCTTGTGAGGAGTTTTAAACTCATTGAGCCATTTTGGGTCTGCCGGGCTTGCCCTCGCAAGGTGGAATGACCTTGCCCCCGCAAGATAAACAGAAAATTGCATGTTGAGTGGCCAGAGAGGATGCGGTCGCAAGCCTAGGGGACCATGCAACCGCAAGGTCCCCCGAATCTGGTTTTTCCTGTTTTGCTGCTTTACGATTTTTACACCTAAACCCCTATCCAAAACCCTTTCTAAACCCCACCTAAACCTCCCTAACCCTCATTACATGTGTCCTAACATTAGTAACATGTTTTAAGAGTGGATTAAGAGAGCTTTAGTGATTAATCAAGCCACAAAAATCAGATTTTAAGAGACCACAACATGTTGACACTTGTCCCACTCCCATTTTGACCATTCTTAAGCCACAAATCTGATGTTGAGGCCTCATTTCTCTCCTTCACTCTCCAAAAACGGGATTCATCTCCCTCAAGCTTCTCCCATGGCTTCTGGAAGCTTTCTTCTAGGTCCTCCTTGATCCTCCCTCCATTTGCTCAAGCCACCTCCATAAGAAGTGTAGAGCTTGAAGAGTAGATCACTTCCAGCCGATTAATCTTCTCATTTGCTTTCTTGGGTGTAGAATACATATAAGTTACTTCTCTTATTCTTTGTTTTAGTTCCCATTGACCCTAAGGAAACAAAGCTTATGATGTATGAGGTCAATGAGGACACATATATGCTTCTTATGCCTTCATCTTGTGTTTTGAAAGTATGAGCTTGTTAGAAGCATGTATAGGAGGATTTTATGCTTAGTAAAGATTGTAATACTCTTTCATCTTGTTTATTTAAGATTATGAACATGTTAGAAATACTTATATTATGTGTTGCTTGAAGAAGTGCTATATGAGAATGCCCTAATTTAAGCCTACATGATATGTTGGTATGTTGTTATGTGTCCTATCCTCTAAATTTGACTCTATGATGAATATGAAATATATGGCAATGCCATGGTGAATTTATAACCTAGTTGAACTTAGAAATGGCCTAGGTTGGGTTATGAAGCACATAGCTTCAATTTCTCCAAAATTGGGAATTTATAGTAAAGACTCGACGGAGTCGACTCTAGGGAAGATTTGAACATGTTGAACTCTAATTTCAATCCCTATGAAGTTTGGACACCGTTTGATTGGGTTTACTCAAATATGAGCTTAGCTTAATTGTTTGCAACAAGTTGTTATGAATGATTGGTTTTGAGCAATTAATTGCCTTGACATGATTTATGGTAGAGATTAATAACCTACTTGGTCGCTATGGATCGCCACACCTGGGACCTCACACACGCCTCCACTGTGGGCCGCAGTGGGGAAGTAGCCCCTTTTCTGTATCAATACGTGCGCCATTGGCCGCTAATTAAATCGAGTAGGTTCTCGATATAAGTCAATGATTTCACAAAACATCGATGGCACGAACCAGTTAACAAAGTTTATTGCAGGAGCTACGAAGCGGTCGTGACTATATCATATCCTACTTGTATGATTTATTTTACGCACTTACGTGAATAATGTGCTAAGTGCTATATGATGATCATGTACCATAATTGTGATAAATGTCATGCTATGACATGAACATGCATTTTTAGTAACTTACTAAGTCTTTATGACTTACCCTATTTGTTTGTTTTGTTTTCCTTAAATCCGAGCCAAGGAGACGGTTTTCGCTAGATTCGACGTACTCGCATTTGGTTGCTTGCGAGCTAGAGGTTGTTCTTTTGGGATTTGTAGCTAGACTTTTGTTTTGGCAAGGACGTTTGATGAGACCCAAGTCACCAAGGAACCAAATGAAGAGGCCCAAGACACCAAGGATCCAAATGAAGAGGCCCAAGTCACCAAGGACCCACCAACAATGCAATCAATGAATGGACCTATAACAAGGGCTCGGGCTAGGAAAATTCAAAATGAAGTCCTCAATTTATCCCGTGAGACATTTAACTTAGAAGCCCAAATTATGGCACGCAAAGGAGGAGTCAAAGCGGATCAAGAAAAATGGGTGAACACTTTATTTTATTCGGATGAAGGAGGATACAAAAAAGGTTGAATTAAGGCGCCCCAAACAAGCCCAACCGGCCAAGGAAGAAGGATCTAGAAGACTTCTAGAAGGCTGATGACTCACTTTGTTTGCTAGCTGAATTTCGTCCCTAGTATAGCACAAACAAGGAGAATATTCTCCATTTAGGCGCCTAGTCATAGGATTTGTTAGATCTTATCCTCTAGTTTGTTAAATCTTATCTTTTAGTAGCTAGATCTTATCTATTTTTAGCCAATGGCAGCCTAGTTTTCAAAGATATATATAGGGCTGTCCTTATCTTTGTAATCAGAATTTTATGAATAAAAATGTTAGTTTCCTTCCCAACCTTGAGTATTCAAGACTATTGAGCGATCGGGGGTTACCCGAGTACTCACGGATTTATCAATCGTCTCACCATAACGATTGTGGCATCCTTCACTTCCATTGATTGTTGGTTTAGTCATACGAAGGTTAAGGGCTGATTACCCATTGATTGTCGTTTGCGTGAACCCGAGGTCACGGTTCCACCTCCATTGCTGCCCAGCCCGACTTCTTTTTCCTTGATTGCTGCATTTTATGAGTTTATCCTCCAAGAAGGCTCATATCATTTGGTATCAGAGCGAAGGTTCGGCTTCCATGACTATCCTCTTTTATTTAAGTTGTTCTTTATGCTTCCTTTCATTTTGTTGATGCCTTCGATCTAGTAGCTTATACCCGAGGCTGTTTTACATTTCGTTTTCTATCTTTGAATCCTCTTATTTCCGTTAACTTTTCTTTCTTCGGCCGAGAATCTCATGCTCTAGGCTGTTTGACATTTCCGATTGCTATCCTCAAAAACCGAAGTTGCTGTTTTACTTTTCCTTGTTCTATCTTCAAGACCCGAATGTTTGTTGGTATAAACCCAAAAGAAAAGACAAAAAAATATATATATATATATATATATATATAGAAATATCTCTAGAACCAAATATTGTTGTTTTCATTTCCGTGTTATATCTCAAAACCCAAGTGTTTGTGGCTGTTGTGTTCATCTTATATCTCAAAACCCAAGTGTTTGTGGCTGTTGTGTTCATCTAATATCTCAAAACCCAAGTGTTTGTGGCTGTTTTACATTTTTCGTTTTCCATCTTCAAAACCCAAGTGTTATTTCGAATATTCCAATTTCTTTCTTCTAAAAACTGCTTTCCGATTGTGAGTGTGTGAGTTGCTTGTGGCTGTTTCCTTTTGCTCTTAGTCTTGTTGCTCTAAGGTTGAGAAGTTAGAGAGGAAAAAGGCAAGAGAGGGTGAGACCAAAAGAGGGAAAAATCCATTGTGAGTGTATACACGAGGGGAGTGATCATTCTTGAGTGAAACACGTGAGGGAGAGCTGTGAGGAATATTTAATTTCTTTTGTGCAGATTTGAAATGTCGGAGGGAAGTGGTGTTGGTGATGAGGGTAATGTTGCGGGAAACAAACTTTTCATGGAGGCTTTGATGTCCAAAATAGAAGGGATGTTGAGGGCCCATAATGAAGAAATCTTTGAAAGAATTGGTAGGTTGGAGAGTGCCCAAAAACAAAAGGGTAAGATGGACGGTTCTAGTAGGGAGGAAGTTGGAAGAGGTGAGCCGCCCCGGCGTAGGTTTGAGGAGGACCATTATGGGGGTCGAGATGATTGGGAGGATTATGAATCCGAATATGGTAGGAGGAATCAATATAGGAGAGATGATAGGAGGGATGGCAATAGAGAGGACCACAATCTCAATGGGATTAAGATGAAGATTCCCGCCTTCATGGGAAAGGAGGATCCGGAGTTGTACCTTGAGTGGGAAATGAAAATCGAGAGAATTTTTGGTTTTCATTCCTACCCCGAAATTAAAAAGGTGAAGTTGGCAGCCATTGAGTTCACCGAATATGCTTCGGTATGGTGGGACAAACTTAGGAGGGAGAGAGAGAGGTATAGGGATCCACCGATTGAGACGTGGGAGGAGATGAAGAGAGTCATGAGGTTGAGGTTTATTCCACCCCATTACATTAGGGACCTCCACCACAAATTGCAAACATTAAGGCAAGGCACCAAGAGTGTAGAGGAGTTCTACAAAGAGCTAGAAATGGCTCTACTTAGGGCTGATGTGAGGGAGACTTCGGAGCAAACCATGGCAAGATTCCTTACCGGGCTGAATAGAGAAATTTTTAAGGTGGTTGATCTTCAAGAGTATGGCAACATGACGGAGTTATTGCAAAAGGCTCTTAAAGTGGAGAGACAAGTGAAGGCGGACAAGAGTTACTCCCTAGCAAGAACCCCATGGAAGGCTAGTGTGGGAAGTCAAAGGAATGACAAGTTTGACAAGGGTTTCGTCAAGTCCAAAATTGAGGCACCCAAGACTACCGCTCCCGTTCCAAACAAAGGTGAAGTTTCTCAACCCAAAACTAAGTCGGTAAAATGCTTTAAATGTCATGGGTTTGGGCACTATGCCAATGAGTGTGGTAACAAGAAGGTTATGGTGATGTTGGATAGTGGGGAGTATGTTCCTCTAGAGTAGGAAGAAGAGCAAGAGGGAGTTGAGGGAGATGAATATAGTGAGGATGAAGAAGGTGCCGAGGGGGATTGTTTAGTGACTAGAAGGGTATTGAGTGCCCAATTGAAAGAGGAGGAAGAGAGTCAAAGGGAAAATCTGTTTCACACTAGGTGTAGGGTGAATGACAAAATTTGCGGGGTAATAATAGATGGGGGTAGTTGTGCAAATGTAGTGAGTTTGAACTTAGTGAAGAAATTGGGATTGACCATGCTACCCCATCCTAAACCCTATCGCTTGCAATGGTTGAATGAGCAAGGGGAGTTGAAGGTGAACAAACAAGTACTCTTGAAGTTTAAGATAGGGAAGTATGAGGATGAGCTTATGTGTGATGTGGTGCCAATGCAAGCCACCCATATCCTTCTTGGGAGGCCTTGGCAATTTGATAGGCGTGTGATTCATAACGGGTACACTAACAAGTACACGTTTGACTTTGACAACAAACACATTGCACTTGCACCCTTGACTCCGAAACAAGTGTTTCAAGATCAATTGACTTTGCAAAGAGAAAATTCGGCAAGTAAGGAAAAGAATATAGAGAATGCCGAAAAAAAAGAGAGTATGAGGGAAAATAAGAGAGAGGGGCCGGCTAAAAATGTGAGTGACAAAAGAGTGATAGCCGGGCAAAAGGAGAGTGAGTTGATAGAGGGGCCGGCTAAAAATGAGGGTAAAAAAAGAGTGATAGCCGGGCAAAAGGAGAGTGAGTTGATGGAAAATAGCTCAAAAGAAAAGAGTGTGAGAGAAAAGAGAAGTTTGATAGCCAAAGTGAGTGAGGTAAAAAGAGCGATGCTACTTGAAAGGCCCATGATCATTCTCATGTTTCGAGAGGCACTTGTGAATACTAACAATGATTTAATTGCTTCTTTGCCTAGTTCTTTGTCTTCTCTTATTCAGGAATTTGAAGATGTGTTTCCCAAGGAGATCCCAAGTGGGCTGCCACCAATTCGGGGAATTGAGCACCAAATCGACTTTGTTCCCAGGGCTTCCATTCCAAATAGGCCAGCCTATAGATGCAATCCCGAAGAGACCAAGGAACTTCAAAGACAAATTGAAGGGTTGTTGGAAAAGGGTCAAGTTAGGGAGAGCATGAGCCCTTGTGTGGTGCCGGTTCTTTTAGTACCCAAAAAGGATGGATCGTGGCGGATGTGCACGGATTGCCGAGCCATCAACAATATAACGGTAAAATATCGTTATCCCATTCCTAGACTAGATGATATGTTGGATGAATTGCATGGTTCCAAATTTTTCACAAAACTTGACTTGACACAAGGATATCATCAAATCCGAATGAGGGAGGGAGATGAGTGGAAAACTACATTTAAAACAAAACATGGACTGTATGAGTGGTTGGTGATGCCTTTTGGGCTAACTAATGCACCGAGTACCTTTATGCGTTTAATGAACCATGTTTTGAGGGAATTCATTGGAAAATTGTTGTTTATTTTGATGACATTTTGATTTTTAGCAAGACTTTGGATGAGCATGTAGTTCACTTGAAATCTGTTTTAGGTGCCTTACGTGATGCAAAGTTATATGCTAATCTTGACAAATGCACTTTTGGTACGGATAGACTTGTTTTTCTTGGTTTTGTGGTAAGTTCACAGGGCATCCAGGTGGATGAGGAGAAAGTGCGAGCGATTCAAGAATGGAAGAGCCCTACAAATGTGGGAGAAGTGCGAAGTTTCCACGGCCTCGCTAGCTTTTATAGGAGGTTTGTGAAAGACTTCAGCTCCATTGCAGCCCCTTTGACCGAAGTCATCAAGAAACATGTGGGATTCAAGTGGGGGGAAGCTCAAGAGAAGGCATTTCTGACTTTGAAGGAGCGATTGACCAATGCGCCTTTATTGGTCCTTCCATGCTTTGAAAAGACCTTTGAGATAGAGTGTGATGCGTCGGAAATCGGAATTGGAGCCGTACTCATGCAAGAAGGGCGACCATTAGCCTATTTTAGTGAAAAGTTGAGCGGAGCCACATTGAACTACCCCACCTACGACAAGGAACTCTATGCATTGGTTCGGGCTTTAGAAACGTGGCAGCACTATTTGTGGCCCAAGGAGTTCGTTATTCGCACGGACCATGAATCTTTGAAGCACTTGAAGAGTCAACAAAAATTGAACCGTCGACATGCCCGTTGGGTTGAATTCATTGAAACATTCCCCTATGTCATCCGGTACAAACAAGGTAAGGAGAATGTGGTAGCCGATGCCCTTTCTCGGAGGTATGTATTGCTTTCCAATTTAGATGCGAAGATTTTAGGATTCGAGCACATTAAGCAATTGTACCATGTTGATGCTGATTTTGGTAAGGATTATGTGGGTTGTGAAAAGAATGCATGTGGGAAATTCTATCGGGTAGATGATTTTCTTTTTCGTGAAAACAAACTTTGCATACCCGCTTGTTCCATGAGAGAATTACTTGTGAGGGAAGCCCATGGTGGGGGCTTGATGGGACACTTTGGTGTGGCCAAGACCTTATCGGTTTTGCAAGAACACTTCTTTTGGCCACACATGAGGAGAGACGTTGAGAAGATTTGTGCTAAGTGCCTAACTTGTTTGAAGGCTAAGTCTAAGGTCCACCCCCATGGACTTTACATGCCTTTGCCTATCCCTAGTCACCCTTGGACGGACATATCTATGGACTTTGTCTTAGGATTGCCAAGGACTAAGTTTGGTAGAGACTCCATTTTTGTTGTTGTTGATAGGTTTTCAAAAATGGCACATTTTATCCCTTGTCACAAGACCGACGATGCTTCCCATGTCGCGAATTTGTTCTTTCGCGAAATAGTTAGGCTTCATGGAATGCCTAGAACTATAGTGTCGGATAGGGATGTTAAGTTTTTGAGCTACTTTTGGAAGACTTTGTGGGGTAAATTGGGCACAAAACTTTTGTTTTCCACCACGTGTCACCCACAAACGGATGGGCAAACGGAGGTAGTCAATAGAACTCTATCCACACTTTTGAGGTCCATACTATCCAAAAACATCAAGGCTTGGGAGGAGTGTTTACCACACATTGAATTTGCATATAATCGTAGTTTACATTCAGCAACTCAATTTTCTCCATTTGAGCTAGTTTATGGTTTTAATCCTCTAACGCCTTTGGATTTATCTCTGTTACCTGTTTCTGAGTTTGTTAATGTAGATGGCGAAAGGAAGGCTGAATTTGTGAAGAAGTTACATGAGAAGGCAAGGCTCAATGTTGAGCGAAGGACCGAGCAATATGTGCGACAAGCCAACAAGGGTCGCAAACATGTAACCTTTGAACCGGGGGATTGGGTATGGCTGCACATGCGCAAAGAGAGGTTTCCGGACCAAAGGAAGTCAAAGCTGATGCCAAGGGGAGATGGCCCATTTCAAGTCCTTGCAAGGATAAACGATAATGCATACACTTTGGACCTTCCCGGTGAGTATAAAGTAAGTGCTACTTTCAATGTTGCTGATCTAAGTCCTTATGATGTAGGTGACGATTTGAGGACAAATCGCTTCCAAGAGAGAGGGGATGATGAAACCCAAGTCACCAAGGAACCAAATGAAGAGGCCCAAGACACCAAGGATCCAAATGAAGAGGCCCAAGTCACCAAGGACCCACCAACAATGCAATCAATGAATGGAACTATAACAAGGGCTCGGGCTAGGAAAATTCAAAATGAAGTCCTCAATTTATCCCGTGAGACATTTAACTTAGAAGCCCAAATTATGGCATGCAAAGGAGGAGTCAAAGCGGGTCAAGAAAAATGGGTGAACACTTTATTTTATTCGGATGAAGGAGGATACAAAAGGCTGAATTAAAGGCGCCCAAACAAGCAAGCCAACCGGCCAGGAGGAAGAAGGATCTAGAAGACTTCTAGAAGGCTGATGACTCACTTTATTTGCTAGCTGAATTTCGTCCCTAGTATAGCACAAACAAGGAGAATATTCTCCATTTAGGCGCCTAGTCATAGGATTTGTTAGATCTTATCCTCTAGTTTGTTAAATCTTATCTTTTAGTAGCTAGATCTTATCTATTTTTAGCCAATGGCAGCCTAGTTTTCAGAGATATATATAGGGTTGTCCTTATCTTTGTAATCAGAATTTTATGAATGAAAATGTTAGTTTCCTTCCCAACCTTGAGTATTCAAGACTATTGAGCGATCGGGGGTTACCCGAGTACTCACGGATTTATCAATCGTCTCACCATAACGATTGTGGCATCCTTCACTTCCGTTGATTGCTGGTTTCGTCATACGAAGGTTAAGGGCTGATTACCCATTGATTGTCGTTTGCGTGAACCCGAGGTCACGGTTCCACCTCCATTGCTGCCCAGCCCGACTTCTTTTTCCTTGATTGCTGCATTTTATGAGTTTATCCTCCAAGAAGGCTCATATCAACATTGGGGAAGCAAGTCACTTAGACTTGTCTTTGGGTTTTGTTGTTGTAGTATAACTTAATCACTAGGTACTTATAATCTTTTGTATGCCGACTTATATGTCGAGCTTGTTTATATGTTATTGGTTCACTACAGTTTCTTCCGTTTAACAATCTTTTAAAATATTATTGTTGTTGTTGTCTCTGGCATGTTGTGGCCGTTGAGGATATTATATGCATGTGTTATAATTGTAGGAGTAGTTGTTGGGTTTCGGCTGTAACGTCGCCGATGACTTGTTTATTTTAAGTTATTTTCCGGCCAAGTGTAGCCGAGTTGTTATTTGTATGCGATGTTGCGCCACATGAATTTATAAACCTACTTGTGCATGCTTATTTATGTATATTTGGGCGGTCCGACTTGGGGTTTCGCATTGGAATCCGAGTCGGGGTGCCACACTAATTGTTCTCACACGTGTTAAAGTAAAGAACAGTTTTAAAAACAAACTAGATGAAGCTGAAACAAATTAAAGACTGACATATCTGCAGCTTCAGAAAGTTTGGTGAAGTGTTAGTTCTTGTCCTTTTGATCTCTTGAATGCTTGAATGCTTGAGTGTTGAAAATGAAGCTTGAATGTTTAATGCGCAAGAGTGTTGTTTTCAGATCTTCAAAACTTGAATAAATACCAGAGAGATGTTTTGGACCGTTGGACTGTGGCAGAGAGAACTGTGTCCAACGTTCTATTGCATTGAATGCAATTCGGCACTTTGGGGGATGTATGTGGCACAGTCATCAGAGATGCAGTGTTTGAAGAGATGACATTCCCAAATAGAGTAAGGTTTCAGCTTACAGGCGTTGCAGTTATGAAAGTCTTCTTAGCCAAAAGGGGTAATGTCTTCAGACTGCATGTTCCAGGAGACAGTCTGGACAGTTATCAGTATGTAGAGTTGACTTCTTTAGAGTGAAATCTGATGAAGATATTTTGACTAGATATTTCAAAAATATCTAGATAAGACTTTATGTGACATAATCCCATGTTTTGGCTAATCTTGATTTTTCGCTCTTGAGCAGACTTCAAAGTCTGCTGTTCTTCCAAGGCTGCTGTTGAAGCCTGCTTATCTGCGCCTAAACTAACACCAAAACAGTTCTAAACAACCTTGATTCTAAGATAGTTGCCACACTAATCGGTACGCAGACCTATTAGCCACTGTACCATAAAATTAGAAGATGACTCAACCAAATCTAGAACCTATGAGAGTCAACATTATCAATAGAAAATATGTATCCACATTATTTAGAAATGAATGTTGGTTAAAAAGTCTTTTAGCTACTACCATTATTACTAATAGAAAATATATATACCACATGGTTAGAATGTGGTGTTGGTTTTAAAGTCTTTAGATAAAAGACTTAAATTTCATTACCAATAAAAATATAAAATAAGTATCTCACATTGTTTTAAAATGAATTATGATTTTAAAAGTTTTTAACAAAATGACTTCTAATATTATTATCAAGTTAAATATTAATTTTAAAAGTCTTTAGATAAAAAAAATTATTATTATTATTAATATAAAATATGTATCTCACGTTAGCTATAAACTTATATTAATTTTAAAAGTATTTAGCTAAAAAAATCATTTAATATTAGTAACAATAGAATTTATGAGAAAATTTTAGAGTTTGTAATCTTTAAAACTGTAATCAATACTTTAGTTAGATATATTACCTTTTTAAGCGTTTTTTTTTCTATTTAATGAGATTTTGCACTTCTTCAAAAAATCTACCCTATATTGTACAATAAATTTCCAATATTATATATACTTGGTAACATAATTTATAATTTCAATTTTTTTAAAAGTTGTCTTGAGAACAAAATTATGAATCTATATTATAAAACAGATAGGTAATTAACTACGGATATTCAGAGGTTAAGATTAAATTATCTTTAAAATTTTAACAGTTGAGATTCACTCTCACATTCACATGTCTGAGTAGTTATCCATTTTTAATTCCCTTTTTTTTCATTCACGATTACAAGTCACCCCCTATAATTAATATTATGAGCAGTCACCCATTTTTCTTATCCCTACGTTTTATCTTCATATTATAAAGTCACATCTTGTGATTAATCTTCTGAACAGTCACCTCTTACAAAACATCAATCCCTCAACTATCACTTGAAGCAATGTACCTCTTAATTGTTTTTTTAAATCGCACATTCTATTTACGCACTGTCATTTCAATTGGCGAAATCAGATATACTGGCACCGTGCCATAGGCACATGCATGAAGATCTAGTGTAATTTATGCTGAGAGATGATATTTCCACTACATTTTTTGCTTATCCACTATATCCTTATCTATTTCATTAAATAAATAAATGTTTGGACAAAACTACGCCTTAAGTACTTGCTTGTTTTAAATTGACTAATCAAATTATTTTTCTAATTGTCTTTTAACATTATTTTTTAGTCAAACATCAATGAAAAACATAGTTATTTTAATATATATATATATATATATATATATATATATATATATATATATATATATAATGGCTTTATTAATTAATATTATGACTAAAGTTAAACTGTATAATACAAAATATCATACGAACTTTGAATAAATGTGTTCTTTGGCTATGGAAAAAAAACTAAAAGTAAAATTTAAAGGATTTAATTGAAAAAAATTGATCCAATAGTAAAATCATACTATGACATAGTATCGTAAAAATATAAATCTTTTTCCTAGCTTTAAAATTCATTCAAAATTTAATTCTTGAGTTGATTGAAAACCATATTCAGATTAATACCTACCATATTATTCTTATTATTGAATTGATATTTTAAAATAATATTTTTTAAACTAAATTAAGTTATTTTAGTTTGATAATAAAATATTCAAAATTTTCTAAAATTTTGGTAGAAAATGCATTAATTGTATTATTTTTATGATAATGGAATATAAGACAAGAGTGATTAGAAAAATTGACTAAACATATTTATTACAAAAAAAGTGAATAAGTACTTTATTTGTTGAGAATTAAAATGTAAAAATAAAAATAGAATAATTATGTTGTTTATTGATGTTTGAACAAAAAAAAATTATAAGGTAATAGAAAAGTAACTTGATTAGTCAACTTAAAATGTGTAAGTAATTAAGGGGTAGTTTTATACAAACATGTAATTATTTAATTTAATAATTAAAAATATAGTGAATAAACTAAAATTGTAGTTAATTCAAACGGTGAAGATAAGATTTAAGAATTGAAAATGAAGGGTAGAACTCCTATAAATACTGGTTTTTCCTCATTGGCAAAACCATCACTACAACCCATTTTCTTTCTTTCCAGATCTATTACTTTGTGTGCTAATAATCATTCCAGCTAGTTTAGCCATGGCAAGAATAGGCAAAGGTCGCAAAAGAGTCGTCATGGAGAAAATGCCCAAAAAAAGTGCACTTCAAGTGACTTTCTCTAAACGGCGGTCGGGCCTAATAAAAAAGGCTAGTGAACTTTGCACACTCTGTGCTGCACAAGTTCTGTTAATTGTGTTTTCCCCTGGTCGAAAGGTCTTCTCTTTCGGCCACCCTTCGGTTGAATCCATCATCCGAAGGTTCCTTGGTAAGGAGCCTGAGCCAAGCAGGGAGGCTCTGGAAAACGTTCGAGCCCACCGGAGCTGCTCGAACCAAACCAACCTTAACTCCCATTTGAACAAACTGGAAAGATCGGTGGATGCTGAAAAAATAAACGGGGTTGGAATAGATGCAACGAGGAGAGAGACTGAGGGTGGTGTTTGGTGGGAGGGACCTTTGGAGGGGTTCAACCAGGAACAGCTGGAGGAGTTTATGGAGCGAGTGGTGACATATAGAGACAATGTTAAGCAAGAGATTTGTTTGCTCCAACAATATCAAAGACAGTTGAATGGAGGTCCTAGTCTTCCACCTAATGCACCTGGAAACGAGATCTATGGTGGGTCTGTTAATGGGTTGCCCAGTAATCAGGCACCATTAGACCCATTAGGATTTCAAGCTGTTGACCCGAATGCACCGGGGCCAAGTAATGGTGGTTTTGGAGGTTTATTTGATGTGGTATCTCGTTATTATGGGATGTCTCGGGGATCCAATCAATTTTAGAGTTTTTGTTTTAGATTAGTTTGCATTTATTTTATCTTCTTGTTATGTATTTTCATTTCAATTTTGAGAAATATAGTGGTATTCAATCTTCTTTTTGTACTTTACTTAATTTGAAGTCTTCATTTTATGAATAGCAATAAAGCCTTTAATAGTGCGCAAGTGGCGTTCATTATTAATATTATTAGACTAAAATAGCTAAACATTAGTTTTGTGTAAATGAAAAATAAATTGTCTTTAACTCGAGAACCGAAAGAAATCTTTTCTTATGTGAACTATCTCTCTTTTTTGTGGTATATCCTTCGCGATTATATTAGTTTACTTTATTACGAGTATTCAAATAATTATGTGACAACAACGTCAAGAATTTAAGGTTTCGCATAAAAATACATAAAACTTTTGAGTAATTAAAGTATTGAAAGTTGCATGTATATGTATATGTATTATTTTCATTTGGTTTTTGCCTTTTCATCCAAGTTATAATATCCAAAGAATTAATTACTCTTGGTTTATTACAGAAGCTGAGATAGCATCTCTCTTTTTTTTTTTTTTTTCTTTGGCGTCTCTCTTTTTTTTTTTCTTTTTTCCCTTATTAATGTCATTAATTTTACATGATATGAATGTGAATAGATGGAACTACGGATATTGAATTTCTTTATTAACTACTTTGTGTATTTAATTTGGATTTAGTCATTAAATTTAGGCATCACCTCAAATTAATTCAATAGCCTAAGTATGTAATACATTGATTATAGATAGATAATGGCATACTTATTAAAAAAAATAATTACAAGATACATGTTATTGGTTAAAATCTGTATAGATCAACATCTAGTGATGAAACTTACCAAAATATATAACTAATATGGAAAAAATTATGCATTAATTATAGATTGAAGATGATATACCTATTTAAAATTAAAGTATATTTTCATCCACAAGCAGTTTAAAATCTTTTGTACACAAGCAGCCTTTGGATCACGTCGTGGCCAATCAAAATCTAAAACAATCAAGGAAAAAAAGGGGCTAGAGAAAAATCACGTCGGTGGAGCTGTAGAATTCGATTCTAGTCCCACATTTTAATAGTCTTATATTTAAGGGATATGTTAATGTCATTAAATTTAAGCGTTACCTCAAATTCAATAGGCTAAGTAAGTACTACATTGATTATTGATAGATAGTGGTGTACTTATTAAAAAAAATTAATTACAAGATACATGTTATTGATTATAAATTTAAGATGCTACACCTATTTAAAATTAAAGTAAATTTTCATTCACCAACTGAGCAAAACTCTTTTTACACAAGCGGCCTTTGTATCACGTTATGTGACCGACCAAAATTTTAAAAATCCAAGACAAAGAAGGGGCTAGACAAAATTCACGTCGTTGAGACATAGAATTCATCATAATTAATATAAATTAATCACTTTGTTTCACACAAAAAGTCTTCATTTAAATAGTCTTATATTAAGAGGATATATTAATGTTATGGAAGTTGATCATAATTACATATATATTTAAACATAATCAATATGATTACATCAAAAGTGAAGTGTAAAGACGAAGGGTTATAAAAATTACAAAAAAATAACATTTGAAAGTGGACTCTTTATGTGAAATATCCTAACATAGTATGGAGACTCTTTACCCGTAACGGAGTAAGTAAATGTTATGCGGAAAAGAAAAGAATATATATATATATATATATATATATATATATATATATATATATATATATATATATATATATATATATAGTGATGGACGTTTGATGAGACTAGGATTGTAGATGAGGCAGGTTTTAACTTTTAAGTAGTTATTAATTTATGTATCGATGAGATAACTTAACTAGAGATGGGAAAAGGGTTGTCAACTTACCATTTCCTTGCCTCCCACTTTCCATGAAACAGTGAGTACTTGCACTCTACATTCTCATTTCTTTCTACTTCACTTTCCATGTAATATTTCAACTGGGTCTTAGAAGGTTGTCAATTTAGTATATTTTGTTTTATAACTACCAATAGAACGCAAACAAGAGGTAGATTGGTCAAAAGAAATGAAGAGGTGGAATATACAAAGGTTGTTATGGATATGCAATATTTGCACAAGGAGAAGCGATTGCAATTTTAGTACAATAACATCAACAGATTAGGTAGTTCCCCACAAAAGGTGTTCCATAGGTGGTGGAAGGTTTCAATCAAGCTCATGGAGTCGGGCACCACAACTTACTTTGCCCATGCATAGCAACTAAAATGGATCTAACGAGTTAGTCCCGACTAACGACTTATTAACACATAGCATAGGTATAACTCAAATGCACTACCCAAAACTCATATATCTCAAAAGTGACTAACGACTTATTAACACGTAGCATAGGTATGTTGTGTTAACGAGCTGAGATGGTAAAAATCGGAATGAATTCCCAAAGTATGGCAATAAGAAAGGATCGATTTTAATGCATAATGAAATATATAAGAACTCATATTCCATCAAAACAAGCAAGGTGAATAGCTAAACACATTTTATTGTTATTATAAATGTGTTGCGGGTAAAAATTTATTCTTTCAGAAAAATTTGGGCTGGTCCCCTCTATCTCTGGACAATTTATAACCCCTTTACACCTCTTTATATTTCCGTATTCGAAAAAAGACACGTCATACATCATGATGTACAATATAAGAAAATTTCAAGCATCACAATGTATAATTGATGCATCACAAAACATGATTTTATGCATCGCGATGTATGAAGTACATTTTCTGATTAAACGGTTGAAATTTTTCAAAAAATTCTCGCCCACAATTTTTTCCAACATTCTACCTCTCTACTTTAAAGTTTAATAAATTTTCAACAAAAAATAAAAGTTTAATCAAGCTAACAAAAAAATAATCAATGTGAGACTATTTTTTTTAGAAAAGATAGAGTGTATTTTTAAAATTTTATGATAATTGACTAAATTTGAATGTCAGATGAATTTAACATTTTATGGATTAGGTCAATATATTCCCCCAAAACATATATTAGTCCACTATTCCATAAAAAAAGAGTCAATTTTTTTACTTTGAATATCATTTTGACCATCTTTTGAATTGGTGTTTTGCATATGCCGTTGAGTTTTTGAGAATGAAATTATAAACCTTCTTAAATTACACTAAAAACACTATATATGAATCTTAGGTTTTATAGATTTTTTAAAAAAATAGTATGTCCATATCAAAGCTTTCATTTGAAAAAATCAACTATAAAGTGGAATTCTGACTCTTTTATTAAAAAAAAATTAACAAAAAATATGTCAAATATCGCTCTAAATAGTGGTCAGTAGGGGTGGCAAAATGGGTGTTATAGATAAATGGGTGTTAGGCCATGGATAATAGCCTAAGACCCATTTATCCATAACACCCATTTTACCACCCCTAATAATCAGGTTGACCAAAAGCAGTCAAAAATCAAATTTTAATTCAAACTTCTGATAACATAGAAACAAAATTGATCATTGACTTAGTTTGAGCTCGATCCATTAAATGTAATATGAGTTGGACATTTAGATATCCTAATTATAATGTTTATCCTAATTTCTAATGGGAAAGAAAAGTCGTTAAGTTGGGTACTGAGCTTCACTGGGCAGAATATTGGAACTACATAATCTACCAAGGGTCAGTTTGGCCTCACTTTTGATTATTCAAAAGTAAGTTATCGTAAATTGATAATATATACTCCCTCCGTCCCTAAATAATCGTTTGGGTTGACCCGGCGCACAGTTTAAGAAAAAGTAATTGACTATATTATATTGGTTTATAGTTTCTTTTAGTGTATATGTGGCATAATTAAAGTTAAGGGTAAAGTGGTAAAAGTGATGTTCTAAAAGGTAAGTTTCAAAGTGGACAATTATTTTGGGACGGATGAAAAAGGAAAGGAGAACGATAATTTAGGGACTAAAACTATTTAGAGGTTGATATTAAATTATTTTTAAAAATTTAATGGTTAGGATTCACTATCACATTCACATGTATGAGAGTAGTTATCCACTTTTAACTCTTTATTTTCTCTCACCGTGTTACAAAGTCACCCCCTACAATTAATATTATGAGCAGTCACACCTTGAGATTATTTTTCTAAACCATTACCCCTTACAAAACATCAACCTTACATTAATATAATCTCAAAATAGAGCTCAATTGATTGAATGAGACTATCTGGCCATGGGGGTTGATTCCGCCGCAAAATCAAATGTTCATAGGTCAGTTACATATAACTTCTTACAAATAATCCCCCTCAACTATGGGTAGAGTTCGAATAGCGCCCCTCAACTACCACTTGAAGTAATGTACCCTTCAACTGTAACATTTGTTAAAATCAAAACTTCTATTTAGACATTAACGTTTCAATTGAGGAAATCAGATATACTGGCACCGTGTCATAGGCACGGGTACAAAGATCTAGTCTATATATATATATATATATGACAAATGTATATTTATCCCTCCAAAATCACACTTTTGAATTTCTGATTTTTGAGCTACCATTTCATTCTTTCTCTCTCATATCTTCTCTCTTTTTGTTGTATTTCTCTTTCTCTCTCTTGTCTTTTCCATTTTTTCTCTATCATCATCATCATCACCATCTCCTCTCTTCAAATTATTTTTAAACAATTTTCTCTCTTTAAACCAAAACATAGTAACTAAAACAAAAATAATAGTTCCGGAGATAAGAAAACAAAAATATAAGAGGTTAGTAAAATAAAAATAATTTATGGAACAAGTCACTATACAATTATATGTTACAGAATCAACAAAACAAAAATAATTTAATGCGGAGGTTAGTAAAATAAAATAATTTACGGAACAAAAGTTTTAAAAAAATTATAAAAAAAGTAAAACAAAAATACGTTACTAAAATAAAAATATTTGATGAAACAAAAATAATAGTTACGGAGTCAATAAAACAAAAACAATTTAAACGGAGGTTACTAAAATAATTTCGTTATTTTTTTAGCTTATTTTCTTATCAGAAATTTATTTATTAATCATTCAAAATGAAGAACTTATTTGAGTTCAGATTTTATTTGTAGGGCGGAAAAAATTCAAGTTTGTTCGAAAACATTCATTCTACAAAAAAATTTAATAGTATAAAGTGTCCAGGGTTGTCAATTTATGAATTGACACATAAAATTGGTGCTCCAATAATGCTATTGAGAAAACATTGACCATGTTGTAGGGTTGTGCAATGAAACAAGACTAATTATCATAAATCTTGGGGATCATATTATTAAAACAAAATTTTAAAAGGAAGCGATGTTGGAGAAAAGGTTTTTATCATAAAATTGTCATTAACTTCATCTCGATGTGAAACTGTCTTTCATGCTCCAAAGAAGACAATTATCATTGCTGGTATCATATGTAATAACAATTAACAAGTGTAAAAGTCAATAATTGCATGTAGCCCTAGGTCTCTTTTTGAAGAAACTAGATATTGATATGCGATAAAAATGAAAACCAACTAATAAGATAACAAATGTTGTGTATAAGGAATTTTTTTAGAATCTATAATGATTAGTGATATACTTATGTGTAATTGTTAATAAACCGATTCTTCCTTTTTATCCTTTAAGATTTTTTATCTTTTTTATTTTGTTTATGTACGATTTAGTTTACGTACGTTTAACGCACGTGTTAAAAAACTAATTCTAAATAATGTTGTTGTCTCTTCTTTCTATCCTTTTTTTGTTGGCAAAAGCCGAAGAAGATATGCATACTCATTCACTTTGCTATCTGTTTTTTTCTTTTTACCAAAATGCAACCTTAAATGCTATAAAAGTAACTACGAAAGTAACAAAATCTTATAACATGTTTTCTTAAGCATTCTTTTTCCTTTTTATCTTTTTCAATTTTGATTAAGAATGGATACAAGTTGGATGCATTTAAGAGACATGACCTTACCACAATTTAGGGATGGTGTTGAAAATTTTATAGAGTCGGTATATTCAGACGTGGGACAAATGGATGTAAAAAGTGTCCATATTCAAGGTGTTATGGTCGTTTTTATAAAACAAGAGATAATGTCAGGGATGATCTTATCGCGAATGGTTTTATAGAAAATTACTTGTCATGGTCATTTCAACATAATTTTGACATTTCCTCTATTAGTGATGAAGGTCGAAACAAAGATCTCATAAGCAATTACGATGTGGGAGATGACATTGTTAGCATGATACATGATGCCATGAGAATTCCAACCGAAGTTCCAATTATGAGAGACAATTTGAATGAAGGACAAACTTTGGATCCAAAAACAGAAACAAAAGATGATGAGACGGAAAAAATCTATAAGATGCTAGAAGAAGGGCAACGACCTTTATTTAGGGGTAGCAAAAAGTTCACTTCGCTTTCATTCATTACTCGACTTTTGCACATAAAAGTACTTGGTGGTTGGTCAAATAAATCATGCACAATGGTTCTAGAATTATTTAATGAGGTACTTGAAGTAATAGGGATGGCTTTGTCTAAATCTTATTATGAAGCGAACAAGATAGTGTCTTGGGTTTTACTTACGAGATGTGGGATGCATGCCCAAACGATTGCATGTTGTTTCGGGGATGCAAAGTCTTTTGAAAATTGTGATATTTGTGGGGCTTCTACGTATAAGAAGTTTGGCTATGACGAGTAAACCGTTGATGGTAGTGTGATAAAGAGGAAAAAAATTGTTGCTAAACAAGTACACTATTTTCCATTAAAGCTAAGGCTAAAAAGGTTATTTATGTCACCTTACACTGCATCACTAATGACATGACATTCTAAAGAGCGTGTTGATGATGGTGTGATGTGTCAACCGGTTAATAGTCCTATTTGGAAAACTTTTGACAAGTTGTACTCGGGCTTTGCTTGTGAGTGTCGTAATGTTCGACTTGGATTAGTATCTGATGGAGTCAATCCTTTTAGGTCTATGAACATTTCACATATCACTTGGTTGTGCATGAAACAACCATCCTTTATTCTTTCTGTGCTAATTGATGGCCCAAAAGCACCCGGGACAAGATTGATGTATATTTGCAGCCACTTATTGAGGAGATGAAGGAATTATGGTACGATGGTGTGAATACGTATGATGCATCTACCAAAAGTATGGTCAAGTTACGTGCATCACTCATGTGGACAAAGGCATTGGCTAAAAGAAAGTCATAAATTACGAAGAGATAAAGTTGCTTTTCTTGGAGAGCCAGAGTTAGAACCGACACCAAAGTTATTGTCTGGTTTGGAAATACTAGAACAGTTGAAAGATGTCGAGACTATATATAAAAAGGAAGATGTCCTTGGAAAGAGGAAAATAGAACAATTAGAAAAAGAGAAGGAGAAGGAGATAAAGGCTAATATAAGAAGAGAGAAACACAAAGAGAAAGAGAAAATTAATCTAAAAGGAAAAGAAAGAAATGGAAGAAAAGGAAAAATGAAAGAAAGTGAGAATGCTGGAAATGCAAAAGAAGATAGTTGGAAGAAAAAGAGTATCTTTTTCAAATTTCCTTATTGGCAGTCTTTACCAATACGTCACATGCTCGATGTCATGGACATAGAAAAAATGTGTGTGATAATGTATTGCATATGCTCTTGGGAACTCTCGAAAAAACAAAAGATCACTTGAATCCTCAACTTGATCTTAAAGAAATCAAAATTAGGGAGCCATTACAACCTAAAGATAATGGTTCTGGTGAAAAGATACTTCCCCCTGCATGCTTCACACTCGGAAAAGAGGAGAAAGACATGTTTTTGAAATTATTGAAGGATATGAAGTGCCCGATGGTTATGCTTCCAATATTTCACGATGCATCAATCTCAAAGAGCGTACCATTTGGGGTTTAAAGAGTCATGACAATCATATTATTTTACAGCAGCTACTTCCCTTTGTTGTCCGTAAAATATTGCCAAAACACGTTGAAGCCTTGATTGAGTTGTCAAACTTTTTTAGGATACTATGCTCAAAAGTTAATTCAAAATATGATCTAGAGTATCTTCAAGATCATATTGCACTTACAATTTTCCATCTTGAAAAGATTTTTCCACCATCCTTCATTGATATAATGAAACACTTGCCTATACACTTAACTGAAGAGGCATTGCTTGTCGGGTGGATGTACCCAATTGAGAGGTTAGGCACCCTTGCTATCATATATTTTAACCCTTATCAAATTCTTCATTTAACTTTAGTACTCATTGTATTTGTTTTATACATAGGTACTTATTGACATTAAAGCTTACGTTCCTAATCGCGCGCGTCGTGAAGCTTCGATTACAAAAGGGGCTTTAATGGAAGATTGTATGACCTTCTGTGTAAGATATCTAAACGACATTGAAACTATGTCTACTCGACCGGATCGAAATGATTGTGGTGAAGATAACGTTGGTTGTCACTTTGTCCAAGAAAAAACTTTTTCCCTTGGTCATATTTCAATGGAGCAAGAAAATCGTTATCTGCTAGCTACTTGTGATGACATTAATCCATATAGAAAGTAAGTAATACTATTTTCATAGAATTAATGTTTTCTCCAACTTATTACTAGGAAAAGATTGATTATAATCCATCTTTATGTTACTTTATTATTCTTAGAACACATCTTCAATTACTCCAAAAGTCAGCCCCTCGAGCACCAATTCATGAACATCAATGTCTCCATATTAAAGAGTTCCCTTCGTGGTTCAAAACTAAGGTAATTGTAAAATATACAAACATTCACATTACTTATAAAGGTTCCTTACATATGTTTAGTTAATTAGTACTTAATTAAGTGCTTTTCACTTTATGTGTATAGGTATTGAAAGAGGCAAGTGCAAACGTACCATTAGAAAATGAAATCAAGGGACAGTGGGTCTAACCAATATGGCTAAAAGATACAATGGATACATCATTAATGGCTTTAGGTTTCGAACAAGAAGGACCGATAATAGTAGAGTTACACAAAATAGCGGAGTTGTTCTTAGTGCAGACACAACAAACTATTCTAACAGAAAGGATAAGAATCTAGTTCTGGGGACCAAACATTCTATGGAGAATTTGACATATATAATTGAAGTGTGCTATACTTCACAAACAAAATTTGTCTTGTTCAAGTGTAATTGGGTGGACAACAGGAAAAGGGTTGAAGTAGACAAGTATGGTATTACATCGGTTAATTTCAATCATTTGTTATACAAGGAGAACAAAGTAACCGACGAGCCCTTTATCCTAGCGTCCCAAGCTCAGAAAGTCATGTATATTGAAGACCCTATAGCCTCTCAATGGAAAACTACCATTAAGATGACAAGTCGAGATACATTTGATATAGGCGTAGATGAAAATTTAATTAGTACACTTGTGGTGCCTCAAGTCTTGCCATACAATCCTCAACAGTTGGATGAAAGGAGAACTGTTGATGATAATGATCTTGTGTGGGTGAGGAATGGTATTGAGGGGACATTGGTTGAGCGTAGAGTTCCCCAGCCACGTGTTGAATAGAATGAGTGCGAAAAGGATTTTATTGACATCTCTGAAGATCAAGGTGAAAATGAGATATAAAAAGATGTCATTGGTGATTTCGAAGAATAAGAATTTGGTGATATGGATGAAGAATCTGATGATGATATGAATGAAGATTTATATTCGAGCATGAGTGATGAATCAAATGATTAGTTTATTGTACTCATTTATTTTTGGTAGAAAGATCAACTTACTTTATTTAACAGTGCTAGATTTACAATTATTTATACAATGTTTGCTGTAACTAAGAGTCTAAGACTAGATAAATGAAAAGTTATTTTGGAGAAATTAAGACCACTTTCCAAAAAATAATTTCAAGATTATAAACAAAAAATAAAAATTCCAAAATCAGGATTAGTGGATTACCTTTGAGTATTTGAGGATTTCAAATTAATGGAATGGGAAATCGAATGGAATAAGAATGCAGTTTAGTCTGCTTCTGCTCGTCCACGATTTTGAATTTTGGATGAGGGTGTGAGGGAGAGGAAGGGGGAGTGGGTAGTGTGCTCATAGCTTCTCATTGTTGTCTTGTTCTTTGTCGTTTTGCTTGTGGGTGAGGGACTAAATAATTTTTTATTTTTTTATTTTTTTAAATATGGGGTGGGCTTTAGCCCTACCAGCTATCCGCCCATTGTTCAATGGTGCGATATCATTTGAGCATACGGTGGGTGGATCAAATAGTACTCAAGAGCCATTAGACCCTGGAATGACACATAGGATCAATGGTGGAATACAATTTGATCCATTGATTGGAAGTGGGTCTAGTAGTCAAACATTATTAGACCCTAGGACACACAGGTTCTATGGTGGGCTACCATATGACATTATGGCAGTTGAAGCTAATAATCAAATGGTGATAGGGTCTACTGGCCCATTAGCATTTCAAGTCAGGCCTGCAGTTGACCCGAATGCATAGGGGCCCAGTAATGGTGTATTTAGAGCCTCATAGGATGAGGGAGCTAGTGATTATCAGATGTCTCATGGTTCCAATCAATTTTATGGTCTTGGCTTCCCTTGAAAATGTCTTAAGAGGGGTGACTATAGCCTAGAAAGTTCATTAGAGTTTTAGGTTAATTTGCATTTATCTTATCTTCTTGTTATTATGTATTTCATTTAAATTTTGAGAAATTTATTGGTATTAAATCTTCTTTTTGTGCTTTACTTAATTTGGAGTCTTCCTTTTATGAATAGCATTAAAGCTAGCCTTTATGTGATTATTTCATGTTTTGCGGGCATGATTGGTGAAGTGACCAAAATGAGTTTATGCACAAAATTGTGAATTTGTTCTATGTTGCCTCGTTAAGTGTTTTTTGGGTATGTTTAATGAACTTGAGAATATGGTTATTGATGATAGTTATGAACATAGGGGGGGGGGTATTGTAGCCCATGGCTTCTATGCCCTAATTTTTGCAAAGTGTAGATTGGACTCAACGGAGTCAACCTTTGGGTTAGTATGAATTTTAGGAACTATTATCTTAAGTCCTATGGAATTTGGGGTAGAAATGATGGAGATCAAGCCTCCAAGAATTTGTGAAGTGTATGAAGGACACTTGATTATGAGAGCTAATGTTATTCTCTAATTTGAATTTATGCTAGTTGTGAGTGAAATGCATGACTAGTTTGATGGTAGAGTATGTGCCTACTTGTTTTGAGCATATGAGTATATATTACTTGTGCTTGGGTTTTGAGTCCAGCTGGAGTCGATTTGTTGAGTCTTTGGCGGGACGATGCATCGTCTTCACGAATTGTGGGATTCGTGATCGCGATGGGTCGCCGTGTCGGGTTGCACACACCCCTCCATCAATGGCCACGGTGGGGAAGTAGTTCATCTTAGTTGTAGTAATACACATGACTTTGATAACTATGGAACTCGAGCGGGGATTGTCTCGGGGACGTCGATATCCACGAAAGGGATATTGAGGACACATAAGGGTTTGCACGTGTTTTTGCAGGAGCAACATGGCGGAAAGAAATGGTAACGGTATCATATCCCTTTTATATTAATTGTCTCACAAGTACTTATGTGAATAATGTGCCTTGTGAATATAATATGATATGATGGTTGAAATGGTTTCTTATATTGTTATACTTTATGGATAACATGACTTTTAAGGTTGTTAAGCATAAATGCTTTAACATGAATATTATTGGAATGTTATATTATGCCATTAACATGAACGATTATTGTTACGCATAAAATGCCTTGACAAAATTTTCAATGAAATATTATATTATGTTGGTAGCATGATTTATTATGGTTAAGCATGATGCCATGATAGGAAGTTATGTTTATTTGTGGTATATATTTGTATTGCATGACAGGGAGTTTTGCTCTACTTGCCCAATGTTGCGGCACGTGCGTCGAATTTTTGGACCGAGAGATTAAGTATCTCTTTGGTTGTGTTTAGTTTGAGCTTGTTAGCTCGGGCACCATTCTCTTATTACATTTCGCTTCCGTATGTGTTTTAAGTTTTTGGCGTATCGTCGTTATGGCCTTACCCATTATTTGTTATTTACTTGTTGTTACTTGTTTCCCGACGGCACGACCTTGGGATCTCGTTTTGGGATCCGGGTCGGGTTATCACAGTTGGTATCAGAGCTATGATTATAAATTTAGCTATCAGCCGGGATAGGTTCCTTGGCTTAGGGGGTTGGTTTTGTGTGATAGATTTATTTTAACGTCGAGTGTTATTGTAGGTTAAGATGGTGGATACTAGAGCTGGTGCTAGTACTGGAGGTGGTACCGGTAGAGGTGCCGGTAGAGGTGCAGGCGGTGGCAGAAATGCTAATGAGAACCGTCAAAAGAATATTCCTCCACTACGGACATAGGAAGAGCAATTTGAGGCTATGGCTACTATGTATAGGGGCATGCTTGCTATGATGAATGAAATAAACCAACGGGGATTTGGTAGAGTGGAACCACAACAAGTACTGCTGCTAGAGCCACAGCCAGAACTGCAAGTAGAGAGGCAGAGGCAGGATGCTAGACATCATGAAAATTATATGCTTGAGAAGTTTGTGAAGCTGAAGCCGAGACAGTTTGATGGGGAACCGGACGCTGCGAAGGCTGAGTTATGGATTGTGCACATGGAGAAGATATTTGCACCTTTGGGTTGTGATGATGAGCAGAAGGTTGTTTTAGCAATGTTCAAGCTAGAGGGTGCAGCGGAGCATTAGTGGCAAGTGCTTAGGGAGTGTTGGGACATGCTTAGAGTCCCGCACATATGGCCTAACTTTGTTCGGGAGTGTAGACACCCCAATTTCGTACCCCTGATATGTGACATGACAAAAAATATCAAGAACTGTTAAAAAATTAACAAATGTCAAGTTACAGGGTCAAAAGTGCAAAAGGACAAAGCAGGATGCGCAAAAGGACAAATTGCAGGGACTAAAGTGTTCAAAATGATCAAGGTTTGAAAATTGGGCGTGGCCACCCATTGATTTGGGCATGGCGCCCAATTTGGAGGGGGTTGGAGCCCAAATTGCTTCCCCTGCACTGTTCATTGCAATATTTGACGTAAAATGCAATTTTTCCAGTGCAAGGTACAACCATTTGATGCACGAGAAAGGAAATGGGCGTGGCTACCCACCAAATTGGGCATGGCGCCCAAAACCAATGAGGATGGCACCTAATTCTACTCTTCAGCCACTGTTCATCCATTCATTTGCCGTAATTCACAAGATTTCCAGCGCGGAGTACAACCGGTGGATGCGCTTGAGAAGATTTTTAATTCCACCGATGTCCCTAAATTCTCCTATAAATACTGAAGGCCGGCTCCTCATTTCAGCACTCCTTCTTTGCGTAAAGCTTCTCCGCGTTCTCGTTACGCTGGAGAATTAGAGAGCGGTGCGAGATAGTGAGAGATCACCTCCAAAGCCTCGAAACCCTGCCAAACCTCTGCCAAACACAAAACCAACCGGTAGAAGTGTACCTTAGCCCCCCAGCTAGGTATCCACCCCTTTTCCCCGGTCCAAAAATCGTGGAAAGAGCAGTTGCTCTGCCCGATTTAAAAGGCCGAAACAGCCAGAGATAAGCCGTTACTTTGCCCAATTTCAGCCTACTTCCAGTCAAACAAACAACCAAACACAAACAGTTACCCTGCCCCAATCCCGAGGTCGAAAAGTAACTTTTAGAGCAGTCACACTGCCCAAATTCACACAACACACAACTTCAACTTAAAAAAAAAGACTCTCTCTCCCCGAGGAACAGAGCGAGCACACCCCTACGCTGTCTGTAAGTTTTTATTTTTAAGTCTTTTATTTATATGTAATAGTATTATTTCCAGTCCGGCCCAATGTAGCCATATAAGCAGTTGTGCTGCCCGGATTTAATTAGGAAATAGTACTAAATGTAGCCGTTATTATGACAACATGTTTTTAGATAGGTTTGTAATTATTTACTTTATGTATTCAATAAAGTCTTTATTTGTAAATGTATTATTTCCGGTGCGGTTCAATATCAATATATAAGCAGATATCGCCCGGATTTTGTTAGGAAATAATACTAAATGTAACATATTATATGGCCAAATATTTCCAAGTATATTTGTAATTGTTTGTAAAAGAGTCTGTTGCAAGTCCGTAAATAATATAGATGTAATGGATGTATTTGTAGGCAGTTAATGCTTTATTTATCTGTTTAATAAATATAACAAAAAGCATACTTTAGCCAAAAACCGTTTTGAGACCGAAAGGGCGAGTTGGGTGCCTAGCACCTTCCCAACTCGTAACTTAGCCTCCGAACCCGTTTTCTACATCTCTGGTTTTCTTTTTCTGGTTTTGCTTTATTTTTGCCTTAAAATAAAGATGGCGACTCTAAAAACATTTTGGATCCAGGGGGGCCTCGCAACATCTTTCTTTGCACTTTCAATGCTCTCCCATAAAAAGGGAGAATGAGAATGGAAAGGTGATGTATTCCTATGTTCCGTATCCCCTAAACAAGGGATAACTTGACGAAAACCCAAAGCACTCATAGTGATCCGAAATAGGCCATAAGGCTATTTTCATAAAATCTATAGTGGGGGCGCTGCAACATTCCTTCCTTGCAATTTCACGTTTTCCCCTAAAAAAGGGAAAATGGGAATAGAAGGGTGATGCCTTCCCATATCTTGATATCCCCTAAACAAGGGATAACCTGATGCGGGAAACCCAAAGTTCCCATATTTGATCAAAATCCACTAATTAAAGGCAACCGAGGCGCATTCCAACGCGCTATTCCGACAGCACTCCTCTCGCACTTTTGATTTCGTCCTCCCCTAAACAAGGGAGGGTGGAACGGGAGCAAGTGGATGTCACCGCATCCGCACGACGCCGCACCCCATCCAAGGCGCTGGGGCGCGGAGCACCCATTCCCGGGAACCCACAGTGGCGACTCTGCTTGGGAGATCGTTTTTATTTTAATGAATAAAAATGGAGGGCTAGACTCATTAACCAAAACTTTTTTTCTTTTGTTTCTGGCTAAAGTATGCTTGTTATATTAATTTAAAACAGCTAATATTATGCTTCCTTTAACATCCGTGTCTATATTTGTGGATATGATCCTCCATCTTGCAGCCAGCTTCTTTCAAACAACGAATATACTTGAAAATATTCAGATTTTTCAAAAAAAATCTTCTAAAAAAAAAAATATATATATATATATGCATTATTTATATACGTTTATATACATGTAATATTTTATGTATGATACTATCCGGCAAAGACAACAAAAGGGTGGCTTTATTTCAAAAAAAAAAATCTCTTCATTTTCGTCGCTTTATATTACTATTTCCTCGCTTTTATTCCATTCTGCAATATATATATATATATATATATATATATATATATATATATATATATATATATATATATATATATATATGCATGCATTCATTATGTCATTTTATTTTGGGGATTATGACCCATTTTCTAAAAATAAATAGATTCCCCACTTTTCTTTCTATTTCTTGATGGTAGGCTTGCTTGCTCGCGCTTAAGCTAAAAAGCCGAGAAAATTCATACACAATAGCAAGACAGGCTATATCTGTTTTATTTTCTATTTCTATATCTGAAGAAAAAAAAACTTCTTTTTGCTTTTTAGATACCGCACACACGCCAAGACATGCATATAAATATATTCGAATCGCTACCCTACACACCCATAGCCTACCCCTCGCATAAGCCAACGTTAGATCATATAGATTTTCAGACACCTCAAAGACCGACCGGTTTTTGCATTTTAATTGTGGGTCAGCCCTAGTAAAAAAAAATGTGCGCAAGTCGAATAAAAAAATCTGAACAAGTCGAAAAAAAAATTCGTGCAAGTCAAAATATATATATATATATATATATATATATATATATATACACTGGGGCTGACTTATTATTTTCAAATGCTCGACCTAGATCATTTCGAATGATGGATCCCGAAAAGAGTATAGGCCCTTCGCCTGGGATCAAACCGATCTCGGGGAGTCGAAAGGCAGGTGGAATACGTTGGTCCTATACTTTGGAGAAAGAATCCAGTGTTCCAGGAAAGTCCTGAGACTGTCAAAATTAAGCGGGTGCTTATCCGGTCATTTCGTAGGGATAATAAATAATAATAAAATATACTCACTACACCAAAACAAGGTTTTTACAACATTTAATACACAACGTTTTTTGGCCAAATGTTGTCTTAGGATCTTTTTTACAACGTTTCTATAGAAAATGTTGTCTATTTACTGTATTCACAACGTTTATTTGATAAACGTTGTCTAAACTACAATGTTTTCCTACTAACCTTGTTCTATTCATCCTAGTTCACAACGTTTTTGTTAAAAACGTTGCATTGTGCTCAGTTACAGCGTTTTAAAGAAAATGTTGCGGCTGTGCGGCTCGGCCAAAAAAAAGGGCGGGATTGCGCGTTCTAATTTCCCCCCACCCAAAAAAAAAAAAACTAAGTAATTGCGCTGTCTACTACAACAGGTCTCTCTTTCCTCCTCCATTCTCACGCTCTTAACAGATACTCCCTGCTTTCTCTCGCTCCCCCATTCTCCTCTACCAGACAATTTCTCTCAATCGTTCCCAAGGAACCTTTAGTAATTGTTCTTGTTTACCCTATTCTAAACTAAACGTAATTGTTCCCAATTGAACCCAACCCGAAAAAAACCCTAATTCCACATTCGCATTCGACAAAGAGGCAACGAGGACGACAACAGACGTATTTTCCTGAATCCCGCTTCTGCTTCTCACCATTGCCGTTGCCGCCGCCGCCGTCTCCTCCACTCTCTATTGCCGTCTCTGTGGCCAAATTTCGTCTTCGTATTTCTGCTTGTTCAAGATATCAAAGCAAAGTCTGATTGCATTAGTTTGGTTTTTAGGGAGTTCGAGTAGAGTCCAGTCTCAATTTAAGTGATGAAATTGGCAGGGAACTCAGCATAAAGAGTGTTGCAGCTGCATTGAGGTAATTGGCTGATGAGTTTAAATATCTGTGTTGACAGTTAATTTGATTCTGGAATGCTGGAATATATCCAATATCTCGATATTCTCAAGGGCTGAATTTTTTTTTAGTTTGTCTTGGATCTGATCCTGTTATAGATTTTATTGACAATGAGAAGGAAACAAAGCCCTCACATTGTATAATTGTATGGCTAGGAAGTAGGACAGTCTGACTAGTTTGATATTCACCAAAGATTCTAGTATCCAATTCGTTACTCCCAACAGTCCATATACAGGAATAGCGCTTTGGTTATTGCTATATGCTGGGATAAAGCACAAATGAGAATTCACCACTGGGTAGAAAGTGAAATAGGGATGGCTTATAGTATCATGAATTAATGTTGGACTCGCCGCCCATAGTGTAGCTATTGGGTTTAGCACAGGCTTTGGAATTGGTATTAGGTTTCAGCTGGCCATGTTTTAATTTTTCAAGAAAAAAAAGCACGGACTTCCAACTTTTGTATTGACTCTTCTTTATGCCATGCTGCAATGGTGCATGCTGGCTCCCGCCTCCTATTCCATGACTGGTGGTTAGTAGTAGTGAAAAAGTATGGTTGGAGTGCCTCTTTTAGTAGACCATGTATTGCCTGCATATGGCCTCACTGGCCCCCAAATAAGTAAATAGCTCTGAGACTTCTTGCCCTTTGTTGGAACTTGGATCAAATCCTCAACTAGATGATACTCAAAATGGAGATTGTGCCAAGTAAACTACCAAGATAGTTGGTCTTAGACTATATCCTCTTTAGCATTAATCATAATTTACTATATATATTACATACTTTGGACTTCTGGACATTTAACTCCTCCTCAAGTTGCCTACACTCATCGTCATGCTGACTCCTTAAATCCCTTAACTGAGCTTCATGTTCATTCTTGAGTACCATTGTTTTTTGGAGATCATTCAAGTACACCAATTGAAACCATATACAGTATATCAATAGAGATTTAAAAGTTAAAATGGCACCAACCTCTCTCAATTCATTTTCAGCCTGAAGTTGGACACGTTTTAGCTCTTCACTGTGGTTGGATATAAGATTTGATTCCTTCTTATCATGCTCCTGCTGAATCCGAGTAATCTACAAAATGAGCGAGATAAAGGTTAAACCAGCATTAATCTGCACATTGCATGCATGTTTCATTAATGTCCTCAAATAAGCATTTTAGTAATACAAATGGGTGCAACATAAGCCTCCAGGATCAGTAATTGTCCCAAGGATTGAACTGTACTAATGCAAAGTGGAGATCAATGTACTCAACAGGTTAACATGTATTCAACAAAAACAGATTTATAATCGTCCACCCAATAGTCAATTGTCTTGTACCTTAAGTTAGTTAACAGTGATTTTAGAAAAGAAAGGCTATAACTGCTTAATTTCGGGCTTAAAGAGCCGGGAAAGTAGTTTTCGATCTGATTAAGATTTTAGTGGAAGGAAAAAAAGTTGTATTGCTCTCAATAGATAAGTAAATGTCCATTCATGAAAGTTAAGAAATATGTACTTCCAAAGTGCAGGAATAACTTTGAGAAGATCAACAAAAGGCAAGATGGACAAATTCATTTTAAAAAATATATGGTCATGGTCCTTATATGTAAACCATAAGTCCAACACATGTTCATTCAATATCAAGTTGCATCATTTCTAACACATACCAAAGCGGCATGTTCTCCCTGTATCCGAATCAATTACTTGTTTGATTCCTCTTTACACTCTGCAAGCTTTTGCTCACATTTTCTTTCAATTTCTATGACAACTTTTTATGCCTGAGATTAAAAAGAGGTCAGGTACAATTTAAATAGCCTATAAACAATTTAATTTACATAGAAGTAAACCTTTTCTTTCTCAAAATTGATGCTCTCCAGCTTTTCCATCTCATACTTCCTTCTAATTTCATTGATAGCCTGATTAAGATACTTCTTAGTTATAGTTTACCTATCATATGAATGGTTGATTTGTAGTTTATGTAAGGGAAAATTACCTGATCATTTTTCTGAGAAATTTCCTTCAAATGCCTTGATAGTTCTAACTGTTTACTTTCTAACATCTGATCATACTGCTTCTTTGCTTCTGATGCGTCGCTTTTAGCAGCCGCCAGCAACTCCTGAGTCTGCAGAAATGTAACAACATAGTTTTGGATAGTATCAATTATGAAGGTGGTATAAATGATTACAAAAGTAGCAACTTTAATCGAGTGAAGAACCTCTGCTTTTTTATCTTCGAGTTGTTTCTCTCTGTCCTTGCATTCCAGAACAATTTGTTCCTTCTCTTCTAAATTTTTCCGTACTTATTTGATGTGCAACATTTTCCTTCACTTGTAACAAAACCAAAACCTATTCACTGTGGCAGTCACGTAGTTGCACCATTTGTTGATGGTGCCAAAGCTTTGCGACTTAGAGAAGAAATAATTAAAGTTGATTGCTATTAGCATTCGTACCTTATTATGAGAAAAAAGTTTGAAGATATAGTACAGTATATGCTACTATAGACTAAGGAAATAGGTACTAACTGTGCTACTTTCTCTCGAGTGATGTATAACAGCTTGTATTTACAATAATCTGAAGAAAGCTCGCTTAGAATCTCCTGTTGCTCAGTCCACTCCATATTGGCACTTACGTAAGCAGCTTGAATGTTTGCCTATGGTGTACCAAATAGAAAGGAAAAAAAATCTCAATAGATAAGTCAACTTACCAAATCTAGATGAATACAAGCATGTTCAGATGTGAAAATATGGGAAATTTACCTGCAATAGATGCATTATTTGATCTTGGATCAATCAGCGAGAGGTGAAATTACCAATGTTATACCTGGACAAATAAGGGCAGGGAGCTGCGACAAAACACTATTCAGTACAAATTCAACCCCATTATCTACTTTATTGAAAAAACATGATTCCAAGAACCAACTCCAATAGCACATCAAAAGCTAGTCTCTTTTGATTTAAAAACTTGAGTAGCAAACACTCGCAAAATTGATAAAGAAACCTTTGACTTTCAAAAAACAGCAATCAACCCAACCACCATATACAAATACCTATAGGTTGAAGATGCTCCATTGGTAGATAGATTGAGGGCAACTGTTGTAGAGCTGTTTGGCCTAAAGAACTTGCAACTTGTCCATCAGTTGGTTTTAAGCAGTGGTCTTAATAGGACATTCTCCGGACACTACGCAAATGGCCAATAGGAATTACCTTTTGGGGATTGTAGCATCTCTAGAAACTGAAGTTTAGTAGCAATGTTCAAAGTTTGCTATTCAAAATTTGCAAAATGGTTGAACTATTTGTATTTGCTTCTCACAGAGGCAAAATATGTGGTCAACTGTTTCTTAAACCCTCGTACTTGGTGTAAAAGTTTCTACTTTAACTTGCCCATTTTCAGTTTGCCCATAACCAGTAGTGGATGTAGTAATTTATACTTTTCTTTTGTATTTTGGGAGTGCAAGAATGGTGGAAGGTGGGGGGGTGCAGATTCATACTGCACTATGTTCAAAGTCATTTTATATACTTACTATGAGTTGTTTCACACATAGAAGTAAGAGAAAAGTCAAACTACTATCAGTAATTTCAAGTGAACTTAACCGTCCCTTCCATCCATGATCATTGCCATAACTTAAAGTGAACTTTAACGTGGTCTACATAGATGCAGTTGTCCTGTGAGAAAATCAGGAAATAGAACTGTATCTTAACTATGACATTTTGAATATATGTGCAGATATTCCAGCCTTGGATGCAGAACAGGAGATTCGAGTATTTGACACAAAAATTTGTGAAGAACAAGCTACTAAGACTGCTCTCCTCTAATGGCAAGCCAAATGTAGCGCTTATTAAAGAGTTAGTCTTCTACTGCAAAACAGGCAGGAATAGTATGCTATTGGTAATCTCATACACCTCTATTAGTTGGAATGATGCATAAGAATTCTTCTTTTCATTTGCACATGTGCTCGATTCAAGTTTACAAAGCAGAAATTTATGCATGCAGAGTTACTAAGTTACTGATTTCTAACACCTAACAGAAGTACAGATTGCTCTTCGGATTGTTCTTTGATGGCTGAAGTTCCCTCGGCCGATTGAGATGCAACTAAAGAACTTTGTGTCGCAGCCCTACTCTGCTGCTTCTTTTTTCCAACACCCTTTCCAGGAAGACTGACAGACTATTTTGCTCATTGTAACTCACAACACATTCCACCACCTGCAATGTATCCAGTTTGCCTTCTGTACTGAGGTCCAAAAAGAAATGTTAGTCAACTCTTGTTTAGAAAAAGATAGGTATTGATATAGGCCCTGGAGTTACGTGAACGTAGTGGTTTCCAGTATGGTTACAAGTGTGGGTATCTGACTTGATAAAAATGTAGGATTTTACACTCTCATTTATGTTCAGTTGCCAAACCTGTGTCTATGTATTGTGTCATGTCAACATAGTATCCTCGGTGCAATGAAGAGTTCATGTTATAGTGAAAGGTACAGCAGAAAGTTTTAGTTTACTTTGTCATTTGCTTTCTCTCTAGGCTGCATTGGCTATGGAGTGGATGAACCCATTAGGATACTAACTTCAGTTGCCAAACTAATTTGGGATTCATAATTGTGAATAGCGTATGTTTGTTTAAAGTTTTGATGTTGTCTCGTACAAGGTGGTCTAATTAAGAGTTACATTTCTTTTGGTGTAATAATATTTGCTGAAGTTTCAGTGAATAGCAGTTAATTGATCACGTGTACAGATGCATTTCACTATTAAAGAAAGTTTTGATACAAGAGTTTTGCCCAGCCATTTTCTATTGGAGAAGGAAGTGATAAATATTTGTTTATAAATACTGTAGAAATTTTACAGCCAGGTTATTAAATGGTGTATAGTCATAAAACCATGTTCCTTTTTCATACCAAAGGGAATTGGTTTTACCCGTGTGGAGTTGGTATGGGGGTCTTTCTCCACACACCACTTTGAACTTAGTTTCCAAAGTAGGACTCCAAGGTGTGTTAAGTAATTTACGCAAGTCTTCTTTTCTCTAGCTACAAGTCTTTTTCTCTAGCTACAAGGTACAGAGCTTTTG
>CM028380.1:145814709-145885197 GCA_013146195.2 Codonopsis lanceolata
AAATTATTCTAATAAAAGAGTGTAATCTAATTAACAAATTAAAGTAGTAACATAGTTGTGAAATTCTAATGGTGGATGGTAATCTAGCAATATTGTTTCACTTGTATCTACTCTAATGCTCTTTTGCTTAATGTATCAATCAATTTTTCTTGGGTTCGTTCACGAAAGATTGGTATAGGTCGTCAAATTATAATTTAGTCTCCATCCTTAATAATTCGTCTGATGCTATACCCTAAAGAACAAGAACAAATGCATTTCCGATCTGTCACTTAGGAACATATATATGAACCTAACCCTAACATATCACTCTCGTGCATTGATAAGGTCAATTTATCACAATGGTGAGCCAGTGTACGACATATGCATATGGCGGCATTATCCGCTCTTTTCTTAGAATCCAAAGAATATCATTCATTAGACAAAAGCCAAATAACAACGAGATTGATAAACACTGCGATGAACAAGATTTGATTGAATATAAAATATATAACAGAGCAAAAGATTCGATACAAGCAACCTCCAATTCCTAGATATGTGCGTTTAGTTCATCCTTAAAGATGAACCGATCGATTGAATGGAAGAATACATGAACGATATTCTTAAACTATGATTACAACTACTAAAAACTATAAATTACAGGCTAAATTTGAGTTATTTGTTTTCCTCAACTTAGGGCTTCAAGGTTCCTATTTATACTAGTGTCTACAGGGAAAAATAGAATTAGGGTACAATTCCCGTCATTCAACATCGGAAGGGTTTGCGGGGGCAAGGTGTAAGGAATGTGGCCGCAAGGCCTTTATTTCTTTGGGCTCAAGTAATACCCTTACGGGGTCAAGGGTTGAGAGAATGCGGCCGCAAGGCCTTTGTTTCTTTCGGCTGCTAGTCTAGGAACCTTGAGGGGGCAAGGTATGAGGACCTTGCGTTCGCAAGGCATTTTTTTTATTTCTGCTCCTTGATCTTCGCAGCTTTTTGCACTTTTCACCCTTCCTTCAATTCTTCACTTTAAAGCCTTGTAAATTCCATAATTCTACTAAAAACTCTTAAACTCACAAATAAGCTCCCAAACACATATTAGTAGCCAAAAACCTCGTGGAATTGCTATTTCTAAGCTGAATAAGTCTCCAATAGATGCATATAAAACACATTTATTAAAGACCCTCAAACATAGACTTTGCTCATCCACGAGTAAACAACACTACTAAATACAAAAGAAAATAAATACAAAAATTAAGAAAATCTTTTTGGAGGGTGGCACAGGCAACTGACAAAAGAATCAATAGGACTTTATTAAGCTTGTAATGTAAGGCCATGGTGTTGGGGGATACGATGGAAAGGGATTAGAATTCAAAGTATGAGAGCAAGACTACCATTTTTCCCATTTGTTTCTACTATAAGTAGAACTTTTTCCCATTAGGCTAGGACCTATAAAGACAACAAGTGGGGAGTTTCTCCCAAACTTGCTCTTTTTTTCCAATATGCTAAAAATAACTAGTGATCCTTTGTTCAGATGAATTTTCCTAATATATCTGAATCTTGAAAGCTAAGCTTTTACTTGAATCTTCTTGCATTATTCTTCTTCCTTGTCATCTTTCATCTTTTTTTTTACTACGACGAAGAAGAAGAAGTATTAGGAAATTATCAAAGTATAATGGTTTCATACTCGCTCAAAGGGTAGGCTATAAAGTGTATAAGCATTAGGAGTTAAGTTAATGTGGGTAAAAGAAATGAAGTCGAATGGAGGTTGTTGTATGCTTAGCATACACCATTCTTTTAAATTTAGCTCAAAAGGGGATACTAGGGATATTTTTAATAAGGTCGGGAAATATTTTGGCTCAAACGTTCCGAAGATGGCCTAAATCATATTCTAATGCCAGAATTACTCATGCCAGTTTTTAAGAAAGTAAAGCACATAAAATATCACATCCATTATGAAAGTAGTGGAATTGACGATTTAGCATCACTGGATTTTACATAAGCATTCGCTAGAAAAGAGATAGGGACAATCAAGATTGGCATGCAATCACGGTTTAAAAGTGTGCTTGAGATATATTAGCAAGAAAAATCCAAGGGATCTAACTATCATGCCCCGAAATGTCAAAGTACCATCCTTACTAATCGCAAAGTCGGGTGAAAAATCCAAGGGATCTAACTATCACTTGCGCTTCTTTAATCCTCCCAAGTAGAACTGGCGTAGCACAAACGTTAGCAAAAATGACACCTCGATCATAAACACTGTGACTCCAATCTCGCAAGTCTTCCAACATTTTCCATTCTCTAACCATCAAACAAGACATGTGCATCTTCCTACTCAAGGTATCCGCTACCACGTTTGCCTTACCTGGATGATACAAAATACTACAATCATGGTCTTTCAATTTCTCCATCCATCTCCTTTGTACCATATTTAATTCCTTTTGAGAAAATAAGTATTTCAAACTCTTGTGGTCGGTGAAGATCTCAAACTTAACCCCATAGAGATAATGCATCCATTTATGCAACGCAAAAATAATTGCAGCCAACTCTAAATCGTGCGTTGGGTAATTTTGTTCATGTGTAGACAACTTCCTCGATGCATACGTTATAACTCTACCATTCTACATAAGTACACTTCCCAAACCTTCCTTAGAAGGGTCACTATAAATAACAAAATTATCTCCGCAAATAGGCAAAGCCAAAATAGGTGTCGTCGTCAATCACTTCTTAAGCTCTTGGAAACTAGCCTCGCATTTCTCTCTCCAAACAAATGGTGAATTATTTGTGTCAATCTAGTCATAGGAGTCGCGATCCGAGAAAACCCCTCCATAAATCTCCAGTAGTAACCTGCTAGACCCAAGAAACTCCGAACCTCGATAACCAAATTAGGCCTCCTCGAATTCATCACCGCTTCAACCTTAGAAGGATCCACGGCTATACCGGCACTGGAATCAATGTGTCCCAAAATACTTCCTTGAGCCAAAAGGCACATTTACTAAACTTGGCGTAAAGTTTTTTCTCCCGAAGAATAGACAAGGCAATCCTCAAGTGTTTCTCATGCTCCTCCTGAGATTTCGAATACACTAAAATATCATCAATGAAGACTACCAAAAAACAATCAAGATGGCTATGAAAGAGACGATTCATCAAATCCATAAATACTAGCGGTGCATTTGTCAACCCAAACGGCATTACTACAAACTCGAAATGCCCATTTCTCGTGTGAAAAGTCATCTTCGAAATGTCTTCTTCTCTAACCTTCAATTGATAATAGCCCCATCTCAAGTTAAGTTTAGAGTACACAATCGACCCTTGCAATTGGTCAAAAAGGTCATTGATGTGGGGTAATGGATACTTGTTCTTAATTGTCACCTTATTCAACTCCCGATCATCTATGCACAAACGCAAACTCCCATCTTTCTTCCTCACAAATAAGACTGGTGCACCCCAAGGTGACACACTCGGTTTAATAAAACAAATCTCAAGAAGTTCTTGTAATTGAATTTTCAACTGCTTTAATTCCGCGGGTGCCATACTATACGGTGGCTTGGAAATCGGTGAAGTTCTCGGAATAAGCTCAATACAAAATTCAAACTCCCTATCGGGTGGCATAGCATGATCGGTAGAACATATGTCAGGAAACTCACAAACGACCAGAACCTTCTAATTTCGGAGAAGACTTCGTCTTATCAACAACACATGCAAAATAACTCGTGCACCCATGTGACAATAATTTTCTAGCCTTTAAAGAAGAAATAAAATGCAATCCACTCAATGCATGATCACCCACAAACGTAAATTTAGGCATACCCAGCACGGAAAAAGTAACCCGCTTTTTATGGCAGTCAACTAACACATGATAAGCACATAACCAATCCATACCAAGAATCAGATCAAAATCACGTATATGCAAAACCACCAAATCTACATGCAAAGTACGGTCGCCCACCAATATATCACAAGCTTTAAAAACTTCCAATGCCAACATATATAAGATTGAGGCAACACACATAAATTCTCAACAAAGTACGAATCAACATAAGAATGCAAAGACCCTGGATCTATGAGAACTTAAGACTTATGATCAAATATAGAAAGAGTACCTCCTATCACTGTTGTAGACCCCTGAACCTCGCGATGATCAAGAACAAACACGCGGCCCTGAACCTTAGGTCTACCATCTACGCCTCTTTTGGCTCTTGACTGAGCTACGTTCCCTAGTTGAACTGCCCAGCTTTTGGGCAATACTTCCTGAAATGAGTACCATCTCCACAAAAGAGTACACTTCCCAAGCTTCGTGCAACACCAATCGACTGTGTGACCCACTTTCTAAAAACAGCTACAAGTCATATTTCCGCCACGCTGACCCTGTTGCCCCTATTAGCCCACGTCATCGGAATCTGTTGCATCTCCTAGCTTTCCTTTAACATATTCCACCAATGCTCGACAGCGCTCCCTTGAACTTAAATGTTGCCATGATAACTCTCTCCTCATCGGTATAACCCAACATAGCCAACAGCTTATCCATCTCCTCCATCCACAACTCGGCCTCCCTAGGGTTTGGCTCCCCAAGACATACGCTAGGTTTCAGCTTAAGAAATTTCTCTAGAAGGGTTGTATCATTCCTCGGTCTTGGTGGTGGCTGTGGTGGTGGTATTGCTTCCTCCTGTTGTGTTGGTGGTGGTGCTCCCTCAGCTTGACCTCCCTGGCCTGCCCCTACCAGAAAAGCCATCAATCTATGATACAATTATGCCATCTGTGCATTCATATTAACCGGATTATGCGGTGGTGGTACCTCAACTTCAGGCTCAACCTGAACTCTTCTGGGTCTACCTCTACCACGGCCGATACCAGCTCCCCGCTTCCAATACCATCCCTAGGAACCTCTATCACACACCTATAAGAATTCACTCGACGTTAGATCAGCACACAAAAAACCAACCCACCTAGGCCATGGAACCTATCATGGTCGACAGCTAACCTATAGCTCTGGTACTAACTATGGCAACCCGACCCAGTTTCCAATGCGAAATCCCAAGTTGGACCACCCAAATATACACAAGTCAAGCATGTACAAGTAGGAATGTAGATTTTTCACATGATGCAACACTGCATACGAATAACAACTCGACTACACTTGGCTGGAAAATAACATAAAATAAACAAGTCTTCGGTGTTGGCTTTAAAAATACAATTATTACCAATAAAATAGATGTCACATACATTTGATTTTTTTTTTTAGGAAACAGGGGCGGCACCCTGCGGGAATTTTATTAAAGATAGAGAAAATAAACAACGAGGGGGACAACCTGCCTCACTAAAACAAAAGCGAGAACGAAGGAGCCTTACCTCTACAAGAAAATGAAATACAAGATCATTTACGATAATTGAATAAACCTAAACAATCCTATCTAAAAGCATGTCAAACCGTATCCGGAAGTTGAGAAATGACATCATACGTAGAATACTGAGACACCGTGTGAGCGACATCCGCAAGCCTATCCGCCACACCATTCACGTCTCTGTAAACATGCCGGATGGAATAGCAACCAAGAAGCTCCTTACAATCAAAAAGCTCATACTCAAACTGCCAAGGAAATTTTTGAGAACCAACCAAACCCCAAGCTGCCACCTGAGAATCAGTCTCTACATAAACTTTGGCTAAACCCAATCTCCGACATAAAATTAGACCATCTCGAAGAGCAACAATCTCCGCAAAAGTATTAGTACCTGGGCCATAGAAAACCGAAAAAGCACGAACCATTCTGCCTTGGTGATTTCTGATAATACCACCCCCCGTGCATGAACCGTGTCTAGCCGAGCCATTTGTATTAAGCTTATATGCACCCATCTCAGGAGGTTCCCATCGAACCCAGCACCCTCGCCGAAATTGAACTTGTTTAATGGGAACCCGAAGAGATTGAAGACCCATAATGCCCACCACACTCATACATTTGGTAGATGGTAATGTTTGTTTTTAAAGTCTTTAGATATAAGATTTCTACCATTATTATCAATAGAATATGTATATCTCAAATTGGTTAGAAAGTGATGTTGATTTTAATTTTAGATAAAAGACTTTTACTATTATTACTAATAGAAGAGATATTCTACATTTGTTAAAAACTGATGTTGATTTTAAAAATCTTTAGATAAAAGACTTTTACTTTTATCATTAATATAATAGAAGAGATGTATCTCTCATTATTTAGGAAGAGATGTTGGCTATAAATTTATAAAAATAAAAGACTTTTAATATTATTATCAAATGATGATATGTATTACACATTGGTTAGAGAGTGATGCTGATTTTAAAAGTCTATAATTATTAACAATAAAAGAGAAGTGTTTCACATTGGTTATAAAAGTGATATTAGTTTAAAAAGTTTTTAGCTAAAAAAATCATTTAATATCACTAACAATAGAAAAAAAAATTATAATCATAGAAGAGATTAACAATCTAATTATAATGTCCAAAAGTTATATAGTTATATATATATATATATATATATATATATTATATATATCATATATTGTACCCATGTAGAGCACGGGCTAAATAACTAGTATTAGTAAAAACAAATCCATAACTTAAGCGTTAATGAGAAAATTTTAGAGTTTGTAATCTTTAAAACTGTAATCAATACTTTAGTTAGATATATTACTTTTTTAAGCGTTTTTTACTATTTAATGAGATTTTGCACTGCTTCAGCGAATCTACCCTATATTGTACTATAAATTTCCAATATTATATATACTTGGTAACATAATTTATAATTTCAAAATTTTTTTAAAGTTGTCTTGAGAACAAAATTACGAATCTATATTATAAAACAGATAGGTAATTGACTACGGCTATTTATAGGTTAAGATTAAATTATCTTTAAAATTTTAACAGTTGAGATTTACTCTCACATTCACATGTGTTAGTAGTTATTCATTTTTAACTCCCTATTTTTTTCTTTCACTATTACAAGTCATCTCTATAATTAATATTATGAGTAGTTACTCATTTTTCTTCTCTCCATGTTTTATCTTCATATTACAAAGTCACATCTTGTTATTAATCTTCTGAACAATTACCCCTTATAAAACATCAATCTCTCAACTATCACTTGAAGCAATGTACCTCTCAATTGTAATTTTTTTTTAAATCGCACCTTCTATTTAGGCACTGTAATTTCAATTGACAAAATCAGATTTACTGGCACGCATGAAGATCTAGTGTAATTTATGCTGAGAGATGCTATTTCCACTATATTTTTTGCTTATCCACTACATTCTTATCTATTTCATTAAATAAATAAATGTTTGGACTAAACTACGCCTTAAGTACTTGCTTGTTTTAAATTGACTAATCAAATTATTTTTCTAATGGTCTTTTAACATTTTTTTTTAGTCAAACATCAATGAAAAACATAGTTATATATATATATATATATATATATATATATATATATATATTACTTTTTAATGGTTTTATTAATTAATATTATGATTAAAGTTATACTGTATAATAAAAAATATCATACGGAACTTTGAATAAATATGTGTTCTTTGGTTATGGAAAAAAAAAACTAAAAGTAAAATTTAAAGGATTTAATTGAAAAAAATTGATCCAATAGTAAAATCATAGTAAGACATAGTATCGTAAAAATTTAAATCTTATGCCTACCTTTAAAATTGATTCAAAATTTAATTTTTGAGTTGATTGAAACCAATATTCAGATTAATACCTACCATATTATTCTTATTATTGAATTGATATTTTAAAATAATATTTTTAAACTAAATTAAAGTTATTTTAGTTTGATAATAAAATATTCAAAATTTTCTAAAATTTTGGTAGAAAATGCATTAATTGCATTATTTTTATGACAATTGAATATAAGACATGAGTGATTAGAAGAATTGACTAAACATGTTTATTACAAAAAAGTGAATAAGCACCTTATTTCTTGAGAATTAAAATGTAAAAATAAAAATAGAATAATTATGTTGTTTATTGATGTTTGAACAAAAAAAAATTATAAGGTAATAGAAAAGTAACTTGATTAGTCAACTTAAAATGTGTAAGTAATTAAGGGGTAGTTTTATACAAACATGTAATTATTTAATTCAAACTGTGAAGATAAGATTTAAGAATTGAAAATGAAGGGTAAAACTCCTATAAATACTGGTTTTTCCTCATTGGCAAAACCATCACTACAACCCATTTTCTTTCTTTCAAGATCTATTACTTTGTGTGCTAATAATCATTCCAGCTAGTTTAGCCATGGCAAGAATAGGCAAAGGTCGCAAAAGAGTCGTCATGGCAAAAATGCCCAAAAAAAGTGCACTTCAAGTCACTTTCTCTAAACGGCGGTCGGGCCTAATGAAAAAGGCTAGCGAACTTTGCACACTCTGTGCTGCACAAGTTCTCTTAATTGTGTTTTCCCCTGGTCGAAAGGTCTTCTCTTTCGGCCACCCTTCGGTTGAATCCATCATCCGAAGGTTCCTTGGTGAGGAGCCTGAGCCATGCAGGGAGGCTCTGGAAAACGTTCGAGCCCACCGAGCTGCTCGAACCAAACCAACCTTAACTCCCATTTGAACAAACTGGAAAGATCGGTGGATGCTGAAAAAATAAACGGGGTTGGAATAGATGCAACGAGGAGAGAGACTGAGGGTGGTGTTTGGTGGGAGGGACCTTTGGAGGGGTTCAACCAGGAACAGCTGGAGGAGTTTATGGAGCGAGTGGTGACATATAGAGACAATGTTAAGCAAGATATTTGTTTGCTCCAACAATATCAAAGACAGTTGAATGGAGGTCCTGGTCTTCCACCCAATGCACCTGGAAATGAGATCTATGGTGGGTCTGTTAATGGGTTGCCCAGTAGTCAGGCACCATTAGACCCATTAGGATTTCAAGCTGTTGACCCGAATGCACCGGGGCCAAGTAATGGTGGTTTTGGAGGTTTATTTGATGTGGTATCTCGTTATTATGGGATGTCTCAGGGATCCAATCAATTTTAGTGTTTTTGTTTTAGATTAGTTTGCATTTATTTTATCTTCTTGTTATGTATTTTCATTTGAATTTTGAGAAATATATTGGTATTCAATCTTCTTTTTGTACTTTACTTAATTTGAAATCTTCTTGGTATTCAATCTTCTTTTTGTACATCATTACTTAATTTGCAATAAAGCCTTTAATAGTGCGCAAGTGGTGTTCATTATTAATATAATTAGACTAAAATAGCTAAACATTAGTTTTGTGTAAATGAACCTCGTTGTTAAAAATAAATTGTCTTTAACTCGAGAAATGAAATAGATTTTTTCTTATGTGAACTATCTCTCTTTTTTGCGGTATATCCTTGGCGATTATATTAGTTTACTCTATTACGAGTATTCAAATAATTACGTGACAACAACGTCAAGAATCTAAGGTTTCGCATAAAAATACATACAACTTTTGAGTAATTAAAGTATTGAAAGTTGCATGTATATGTATTATTTTCATTTGGTTTTAGCCTTTTCATCCAAGTTATAATATCCAAAGAATTAATTACTCTTGGTTTCTTACAGAAGCTGAGATAGCATCTCTCTTTTTTTCCTTTTTTTTGAATTAATTTGAGATAGCATCACCTCAAATTAATTCAATAGACTAAGTATGTAATACATTGATTATAGATAGATAATGGCGTACTTATTAAAAAATAATAATTACAAGATACATGTTATTGGTTAAAATCTGTATAGATCAACGTCTAGTGATGAAACTTACCAAAATATATAACTAATATGGAAAAAATTACGCATTAATTATAGATTGAAGATGATATACCTATTTAAAATTAAAGTATATTTTCATCCACAAGCAGTGTAAAATCTTTTGTACACAAGCAGCCTTTGGATCACGTCGTGGCCAATCAAAATCTAAAACAATCAAGGCAAAAAATGGGCTAGAGAAAAATCACGTCGGTGGAGATGTAGAATTTCATTCTAACCAAAGAGTCCCCAATTTTAATAGTCTTATATTTAAGGGATATGTTAATGTCATTAAATTTAAGCGTTACCTCAAATTCAATAGGCTAAGTAAGTACTACATTGATTATTGATAGATAATGGTGTACTTATTAAAAAAATTAATTACAAGATACATGTTATTGATTATAAATTGAAGATGCTATACCTATTTAAAATTAAAGTAAATTTTCATTCACCAACTGAGCAAAACTCTTTTTACACAAGCGGCCTTTGGATCACGTTATGTGACCGACCAAAATTTTAAAAATCCAAGACAAAGAAGGGGCTAGACAAAAATCACGTCGTTGAGACGTAGAATTCATCATAATTAATATAAATTAATCACTTCGTTTCACACAAAAAGTCTTCATTTAAATAGTCTTATATTAAGAGGATATATTAATGTTATGGAAGTTGATCATAATTACATATATATTTAAACATAATCAATATGATTACATCACAAGTGAAGTGTAAAGACGAAGGGTTATAAAAATTACAAAAAAATAACATTTGAAAGTGGACTCTTTATGTGAAATATCCCAACATAGTATGGAGACTCTTTACCCATAAGGAGTAAGTAAATGTTATGCGGAAAAGAAAAGAATATATATATATATATATATATATATATATATATATATATATATATATATAGTGATGGACGTTTGATGAGACTACGATTGTAGATGAGGCATTTCCTAACTTTTGAAATAGTGAGTACTTGCACTCTACATTCTCATTACTTCACTTTATGTAACGATGAGATACTTAACTAGAGATGGGAAAAGGGTTGTTGGACACTTGGGTTCACTCCATTTTTTTCTTTTCAAATTATACTATCTTCTGCTAATTAGTAGGGGTTCTTCTTGGGTGGTTTTACTAAAGACTTTAAAGTGGCTAGCTTAGCTTTACATGTTCTTGATTAGAAAATGCTCCCAATTCCAGGGATTGTGATTGGTGGATGAAAATATAATCACTATAGTCAAGAACAATGAGTCATTCTTAAACAATTTAGTATATTTTGTTTTATAACTACCAATAGAACGCAAACAAGAGGTAGATTGGTCAAAAGAAATGAAAAGGTGGAATATACAAAGGTTGTTATGGATATGCAATATTTGCACAAGGAGAAGCGATTGCAATTTTAGTAAAATAACATCAACAGATTAGCTAGTTCCCCACAAAAGGTGTTCCATAGGTGGTGGAAGGTTTCAATCAAGCTCATGGAGTCGGGCACCACAACTTACTTTGCCCATGCATAGCAACTAAAATGGATCTAACGAGTTAGTCCCGACTAACGACTTATTAACACATAGCATAGGTATAACTCAAATGCACTACCCAAAACTCATATATCTCAAAAGTGACTAACGACTTATTAACACGTAGCATAGGTATGTTGTGTTAACGAGCTGAGATGGTAAAAATCGGAATGAATTCCCAAAGTATGGCAATAAGAAAGGATCGATTTTAATGTATAATGAAATATATAAGCACTCATATTCCATCAAAACAAGCAAGGTGAATATCTAAACACATTTTATTGTTATTATAAATGTGTTGCGGGTAAAAATTTATTCTTTCAGAAAAATTTGGACTGGTGCCCTCTATCTCTGGACAATTTATAACCCCTTTACACCTCTTTATATTTCCGTATTCGAAAAAAGACACGTCATACATCATGATGTACAATATAAGAAAATTTCAAGCATCACAATGTATAATTGATGCATCACAAAACATGATTTTATGCATCGCGATGTATGAAGTACATTTTCTGATTAAACGGTTGAAATTTTTCAAAAGATTCTCGCCCACAATTTTTTCCAACATTCTACCTCTCTACTTTAAAGTTTAATAAATTTTCAACAAAAAAAAAAGTTTAATCAAGCTAACAAAAAAATAATCAATGTGAGACTATTTTTTTAGAAAAGATAGTGTATTTTTAAAATTTTATGATAATTGACTAAATTTGAATGTCAGATGAATTTAACATTTTATGGATTAGGTCAATCTATTCCCCCAAAACTTATATTAGTCCACTATTCCATAAAAAAAGAGTCAATTTTTTTACTTTGAATATCATTTTGACCATCTTTTGAATTGGTGTTTTGCATATGCCGTTGAGTTGTTGAGAATGAAATTATAAACCTTCTTAAATTACACTAAAAACACTATATATGAATCTTAGGTTTTATAGATTTTTAAAAAAAATAGTATGTCCATATCAAAGCTTTCATTTGAAAAAATCAAGTTGACTATAAAAGTGGAATTCTGACTCTTTTATTATAAAAAAAATTAACAAAAAATATGTCAAATATTGCTCTAAATAGTGGTCAGTAGGGTGGCAAAATGGGTGTTATAGATAAATGGGTGTTAGGTCATGGATAATAGCCCAACACCCATTTATCCATAATACCCATTTTACCACCCCTAATGGTCAGATTGACCAAAAGCAGTCAAAAATCAAATTTTAATTCAAACTTCTGATAACATAGAAATGAAATTGATCATTGACTTAGTTTGAGCTCGATCCATTAAATGTAATATGAGTTGGAAATTTAGATATCCTAATTATAATGTCTATCCTAATTTCTAATGGGAAAAAAGTTGTTAAGTTGGGTAATGAACTTCACTGGGCAGAATATTGTAACTACATAATCTACCAAGGGTCAGTTTGGCCTCACTTTTGATTCTTCAAAAGTAAGTTATCGTAAATTGATAATATATATATATATATATATATATATATATATATATATATATATATATATATATTACAATAGAGTTCATTATTATACATGTGTAATTGACTAAAACTATTTAGAAGTTGATATTAAATTATTTTAAAAAATTTAATGGTTAGGATTCACTATCACATTCACATGTATGAGAGTAGTTATCCACTTTTAACTCTTTATTTTCTCTCACCGTGTTACAAAGTCACCCCCTACAATTAATATTATGAGCAGTCACACCTTGAGATTAATCTTCTAAACCATTACCCCTTACAAAACATCAACCTTACATTAATATAATCTCAAAATAGAGCTCAATTGATTGAATGAGACTATCTGGCCATGGGGTTGATTCCGCCGCAAAATCAAATGTTCATAGGTCAGTTACATATAACTTCTTACAAATAATCCCCCTCAACTATGGGTAGAGTTCGAATAGCGCCCCTCAACTACCATTTGAAGTAATGTACCCTTCAACTGTAACATTTGTTAAAATCGCAACTTCTATTTAGACATTAACGTTTCAATTGAGGAAATCAGATATACTGACACTGTGTCATAGGCACGGGTACAAATATCTAGTCTATATATATATAATGACAAATGTATATTTATCCCTCCAAAATCACACTTTTGAATTTCTGATTTTTGAGTTACCATTTCACTCTTTCTCTCTCATATCTTCTCTCTTTTTGTTGTATTTCTCTTTCTCTCTCCTGTCTTCTCCATTTTTTCTCTATCATCATCATCACCATCTCCTCTCTTCTAATTATTTTTAAACAATTTTCTCTCTTTAAACCAAAACATAGTAACTAAAACAAAAATAATAGTTCCGGAGATAAGAAAACAAAAATATAAGAGGTTAGTAAAATAAATATAATTTATGGAACAAGTATAGTCAGAGAAGACACAAAATATAAGAGGTTAGTAAAATAAAAATAATTTATGGAACAAGTCACTATACAAATATATGTTACAGAATCAACAAAACAAAAATAATTTAATGCGGAGGTTAGTAAAATAAAATAATTTACGGAACAAAAGTTTAAAAAAAATTATAAAAAAAGTAAAACAAAAATACGTTACTAAAATAAAAAGATTTGATGGAACAAAAATAATAGTTACGGAGTCAATAAAACAAAAACAATTTAAACTGAGGTTACTAAAATAATTTCGTTATTTTTTATTTTAGCTTATTTTCTTATCAGAAATTTATTTATTAATCATTCAAAATGAAGAACTTATTTGAGTTCAGATTTTATTTGTAGGGCGGAAAAAATTCAAGTTTGTTCGAAAACATTCATTCTACAAAAAAATTTAATAGTATAAAGTGTCCAGGGTTGTCAATTTATGAATTGACACATAAAATTGGTGCTCCAATAATGCTATTGAGAAAACATTGACCATGCTGTAGGGTTGTGCAATGAAACAAGACTAATTATCATAAATCTTGGGGATCATATTATTAAAACAAATTTTTAAAAGGAAGCGATGTTGGAGAAAAGGTTTTTATCATAAAATTGTCATTAACTTCATCCGATGTGAAACTGTCTTTCATGTTCCAAAGAAGACAATTATCATTGTTGGTATCATATGTAATAACAATTAACAAGTGTAAAAGTCAATAATTGCATGTAGCCCTAGGTCTCTTTTTGAAGAAACTAGATATTGATATGCGATAAAAATGAAAACCAACTAATAAGATAACAAATGTTGTGTATAAGGAATTTTTTTAGAATCTATAATGATTAGTGATATACTTATGTGTAATTGTTAATAAACTGATTCTTCCTTTTTATCCTTTAAATTTGTTTACCCTTTTTATTTTGTTTATGTACGATTTAGTTTACGTACGTTTAACGCACGGTTTAAAAAACTAATTCTAAATAATGTTGTTGTCTCTTCTTTCTATCCTTTTTTTGTTGGCAAAAGCCGAAGAAGATATGCATACTCATTCACTTTGCTATCTGTTTTTTTCTTTTTACCAAAATGCAACCTTAAATGCTATAAAAGTAACTACGAAAGTAACAAAATCTTATAACATGTTTTCTTAAGCATTCTTTTTCCTTTTTATCTTTTTCAATTTTGATTAAGAATGGATACAAGTTGGATGCATTTACGAGACATGACCTTACCACAATTTAGGGATGGTGTTGAAAATTTTATAGAGTCGGTATATTCAGACGTGGGACAAATGGATGTAAAAAGTGTCCATATTCAAGGTGTTATGGTCGTTTTTATAAAATAAGAGATAATGTCAGGGATGATCTTATCGCGAATGGTTTTATAGAAAATTACTTGTCATGGTCATTTCAACATAATTTTGACATTTCCTCTATTAGTGATGAAGGTCGAAACAAAGATCTCATAAGCAATTACGATGTGGGAGATGACATTGTTAGCATGATACATGATGCCATGAGAATTCCAACCGGAGTTCCAATTATGAGAGACAATTTGAATGAAGGACAAACTTTGGATCCAAACACAGAAACAATAGATGATGAGACGGAAAAAATCTATAAGATGCTAGAAGAAGGACAACGACCTTTATTTAGGGGTAGCAAAAAGTTCACTTCGCTTTCATTCATTACTCGACTTTTGCACATAAAAGTACTTGGTGGTTGGTCAAATAAATCATGCACAATGGTTCTAGAATTATTTCATGAGGTACTTGAAGTAATAGGGGATGTTGCCTTGTCTAAATCTTATTATGAAGCGAACAAGATAGTGTTTGCCTTGGGTTTTACTTACGAGATGTGGGATGCATGCCCAAATGATTGCATGTTGTTTCAAGGGGATGCAAAGTCTTTTGAAAATTGTGATATTTGTGGGGCTTCTACGTATAAGAAGTTTGGCTATGACGAGTAAACCGTTGATGATAGTGTGATAAAGAGGAAAAAAATTGTTGCTAAACAAGTACACTATTTTCCATTAAAGCTAAGGCTGAAAAGGTTGTCTATGTCACCTTACACTGCATCACTAATGACATGACATTCTAAAGAGCGTGTTGATGATGGTGTGATGTGTCAACCGGTTAATAGTCCTATTTGGAAAACTTTTGACAAGTTGTACTCGGGCTTTGCTTGTGAGTGTCGTAATGTTCGACTTGGATTAGTATCTGATGGAGTCAATCCTTTTAGGTCTATGAACATTTCACATATCACTTGGTTGTGCATGAAACAACCATCCTTTATTCTTTCTGTGCTAATTGATGGCCCAAAAGCACCCGGGGACAAGATTGATGTATATTTGCAGCCACTTATTGAGGAGATGAAGGAATTATGGTACGATGGTGTGAATACGTATGATGCATCTACCAAAAGTATGGTCAAGTTACGTGCATCACTCATGTGGACAAAGGCATTGGCTAAAAGAAAGTCATAAATTACGAAGAGATAAAGTTGCTTTTCTTGGAGAGCCAGAGTTAGAACCGACACCAAAGTTATTGTCTGGTTTGGAAATACTAGAACAGTTGAAAGATGTCGAGACTATATATAAAAAGGAAGATGTCCTTGGAAAGAGGAAAATAGAACAATTAGAAAAAGAGAAGGAGAAGGAGATAAAGGCTAATATAAGAAGAGAGAAACACAAAGAGAAAGAGAAAATTAATCTAAAAGGAAAAGAAAGAAATGGAAGAAAAGGAAAAATGAAAGAAAGTGAGAATGCTGGAAATGCAAAAGAAGATAGTTGGAAGAAAAAGAGTATCTTTTTCAAATTTCCTTATTGGGAGTCTTTACCAATACGTCACATGCTCGATGTCATGGACATAGAAAAAAATGTGTGTGATAATGTATTACATATGCTCTTGGGAACTCTCGAAAAAACAAAAGATCACTTGAATCCTCAACTTGATCTTAAAGAAATCAAAATTAGGGAGCCATTACAACCTAAAGATAATGGTTCTGGTGAAAAGATACTTCCCCCTGCATGCTTCACACTCGGAAAAGAGGAGAAAGACATGTTTTTGAAATTATTGAAGGATATGAAGTGCCCGATGGTTATGCTTCCAATATTTCACGATGCATCAATCTCAAAGAGCGTACCATTTGGGGTTTAAAGAGTCATGACAATCATATTATTTTACAGCAGCTACTTCCCTTTGTTGTCCGTAAAATATTGCCAAAACAAGTTGAAGCCTTGATTGAGTTGTCAAACTTTTTTAGGATAATATGCTCAAAAGTTAATTCAAAATATGATCTAGAGTATCTTCAAGATCATATTGCACTTACAATTTTCCATCTTGAAAAGATTTTTCCACCATCCTTCATTGATATAATGAAACACTTGCCTATACACTTGGCTGAAAAGGCATTGCTGTTCACCTGATGATATTCAAATGGCGTTGTGGAAATGATGTACAATACCGGTTGATGTACCCAATTGAGAGGTTAGGCACCCTTGCTATCATATATTTTACCCTTTAACTTCATTTAACTTACGTTCATTGTATTTGTTTTAGCTTACTTATTACATTAAAGGGGCTTTAATGGAAGATTCGATTACAAAAGGGGCTTTAATGGAAGATTGTATGACCTTCTGTGTAAGATATCTAAATGACATTGAAACTATGTCTACTCGACCGAATCGAAATGATTGTGGTGAAGATAATGTGGGTCGTCACTTTTACCAAGAAAAAAACTTTTTCCCTTGGTCATATTTCAATGGAGCAAGCAAATCGTTATCTGCTAGCTACTTGTGATGCCATTAATCCATATAGAGAGTAAGTAATAATATTTTCATAGAATTAATGTTTTCTCCAACTTATTACTAGGAAAAGATTGATTATAATCCATCTTTATGTTACTTTATTATTCTTAGAACACATCTTCAATTACTCCAAAAGTCAGCCCCTCGAGCACCAATTCATGAACATCAATGTCTCCATATTAAAGAGTTCCCTTCGTGGTTCAAAATTAAGGTAATTGTAAAATATACAAACATTCACATTACTTATAAAGGTTCCTTACATATGTTTAGTTAATTAGTACTTAATTAAGTGCTTTTCACTTTATGTGTATAGGAATTGAAAGAGGCAAGTGCAAACGTACCATTAGAAAATGAAATCAAGGGACAATGGGTCTAACCAATATGGCTAAAAGATACAATGGATACATCCTTAATGACTTTAGGTTTCGAACAAGAAGGACCGATAATAGCAGAGTTACACAAAATAGTGGAGTTGTTCTTAGTGCAGATACAACAAACTATTCTAACAGAAAGGATAAGAATCTAGTTCAGGGGACTAAATATTCTATGGAGATTTGACATATATAATTGAAGTGCGTTATACTTCACAAACAAAATTTTTCTTGTTCAAGTGTAATTGGGTGGACAACAGGAAAAGGGTTGCAGTAGACAATTATGGTATTACATCGGTTAATTTCAATCATTTGTTATACAAGGATAACAAAGTAACCGACGAGCCCTTTATCTTAGCGTCCCAAGCTCAACAAGTCATGTATATTGAAGACCCTATAGCCTCTCAATGGAAAACTACCATTAAGATGACAAGTCGAGATACATTTGATATTGGGGTAGATGAAAATTTAATTAGTACACTTGTGATGCTTCAATTCTTGCCATACAATCCTCAACAGTTAGATGAAAGGAGAACTGTTGATGATAATGATCTTGTGTGGGTGAGGAATGGTATTGAGGGGACATTGGTTGAGGGTAGAGTTCCCCAGCCATGTGTTGAATAGAATGAGCACGAAAAGGATTTTATTGATATCTCTGAAGATCAAGGTGAAAATGAGATAGAAAAAGAATTTGGTGATATGGATGAAGAATCTGATGATGATATGAATGAAGATTTATATTCGAGCATGAGTGATGAATCAAATGATTAGTTTATTGTACTCATTTATTTTTGGTAGAAAGATCAACTTACTTTATTTAACAGTGCTAGATTTATAATTATTTATACAATGTTTGCTATAACTAAGACTTGATAAATGAAAAGTTATTTTGGAGAAATTAAGACCACTTTCCAAAAAATAATTTCAAGATTATAAACAAAAAATAAAAATTCCAAAATCAGGATTAGTGGATTACCTTTGATTATTTGAGGATTTCAAATTAATGGAATGGGAAATAAAAAATAATTTCAAGATTATAAACAAAAAATAAAAATTCCAAAATCAGGATTAGTGGATTACCTTTGATTATTTGAGGATTTCAAATTAATGGAATGGGAAATCGAATGGAATAAGAATGTAGTCTACTCTGCTTCTGCTCGTCCAGGATTTTGAATTTTGGATGAGGGTGTGGTGCAAGGGAGAGGAAGAGGGTGTGGGACTAAATAATTTTTTATTTTTTATTTTTTTAAATCTGGGGTGGGCTTGAGCCCTACTCAGCTATCTGCCCCTGGTTCAATGGTGCGATATCATTTAAGCATACGATGGGTGGATCAAGTAGTACTCAAGAACCATTAGACCCTGGAATGACACATTGGATCAATGGTAGAATACAATTTGATCCATTGATTGGAAGTGGGTCTAGTAGTCAAACATCATTCGACCCTAGAACACATTGGTTCTATGGTAGGCTACCATATGACCCTATGGCAGTTGAAGCTAATAATCAAATGGTGATAGGGTCTATTGGCCCATTAGCATTTCAAGTCAGGCCTGCAGTTGACCCGAATGCACAGGGGCCCAGTAATGGTGTATTTGGAGCCTCATAGGATGCGGGAGCTAGTGATTATCAGATGTCTCGTGGTTCCAATCAAGTTTATGGTATTGGCTTCCCTTGAAAATGTCTTAAGAGGGGTGACTATAGCCTAGAAAGTTCATTAGAGTTTTAGTTTAATTGCATTTACTTGTTTTATGTTTTCACGGTATTTCTTTGATTTTGAAATTTATTGGAATCTTCTTCTTTTTGTGCTTTACTGATACGGTTTCGCAAATATGAAATATGGGGATACGGGCTTTTTGAAAAATATAGGATACGGTACGTGTGGGTAATGTGGAAATATTCAAACTATAAGAACCAAAATATAAATATTTAAAATATAAGAACAAAAATGTAAATATTTAACGTAAGCACCATAATATAAATATTTACATGAGATAGAGTCATACTAAAATCACACAAATATAGTAAAACAAATATATTATATATAGATAATCACAGAGATATAGTAATATAGATATATTATAAATAGATGTTTTACAGTCTATGACAAATAAATAGCAAAATAGTCTAAATTCTAAATAGATGATAGATAGTCATACATGATAGGGTTTAACTTTTAACCACAGAGAAGTCTGAGAGAGCAAGAGGTTTTAACTTTTAAGCATAGAAAAGTAAACAATAGGGTTTCAAATCGACGAGTGACGACATACGAACCAAACTAGGGTTCAAAATTGTTCACTTACCTTAAAGAAGAAGGCTTCGACTAGTCGTCGTGGTCGAGTGGTCGAAGGCTTGAAGTAACGGTGGCAGCTAGGGCTCGAGCTAGAGGGCCCGAGGCGACACGAGACGGCGAGTCAGCGAGAGCGAGGAGGCAGCTCAGTCGCATATCATGAGGTATGTCAGGGGTTTTTTTGTTTCATCTCTCTCTCTCTCTCTCCCAATCGATAGGTTAGGTTAAGTGAATTAGTTAATTCGATTTATCCCCCCCCCCCTTTTCCAAGACAAAACGACAGAGTTTTGAAGAGAAGTGTCCGGATTCGGGTATAGTAAAAAATTAATAATTGATCGAGACCCAGAATAAAAAAAATTACAAAATGGGGGAGTAAGGGCTTGAACCTTGAACTTCTATTTCAATAATCATTTACACAATTACCCAACCCATTTAGCCAAAAGAAAGTTCAATTGTCAATGCTACATTATTTATGATATATCTAAATAAAAGTAGCCTATACATATATAAAATTGGGCCCTCTAACATTTGGGGCCCAATTCGGTTAATCATTCTGAACTCCTCCAAAACTTAGCCAGTTTGGGCTCTGATTGTTTTGACGAAAAATAACTTTCAAAATATATTTTCTGTTCTTCAGTAATTAACATTTGAAAAATAAGTCGAATGTAAAATATTCTCAGGTTAATAAATAGAAAATAATCTATTTTCCACGATATAATGACTTATAAACCATTACCTTTGTAGGTCTTTTCCGAGCGCAAGAAACACTCTTATTCTTCTCTCAGCTGTCTCTCACCATGAAAGCCTAAATCTTCCTTTTTTCAGTCATAAGTACTTAATATAGCACCAATAAAATACTCAATACAACACTTTTTAAGTATATTAGTCGAAAATGCTCCTTAAACCGTTTTTAGAAAATTAATTTTTTTTAGATACTCATTAATATTTTAATTATGTATAATTACCAATTTAAATATTAATTAATGAAATTTAATTATTAATTAAGCACCTACTTAAATTATAATCTTAAGTTATGGTGGTTGTCAAAACCAACAATAATAATTCTTGCTTCTCAAAATTATGGATTTACAGTAGTGGTAAGCAATGTCGTATCCACTGAGATTGGTTAGACTTAATTTTGATATATACTTTTGTAACCAAAAATAAAAAATAAAAATAGGGGGGTGTAGACACCCCAATTTCGTACCCCTGGTATGTGACATGACATACAATATCAAGACCTGTTAAAACATTAACAAATGTCAAGTTACAGGGTCAAAAGTGCAAAAGGACAAAGCAGGATGCGCAAAAAGACAAAATGCAGGGACCTAAGTGCTAAAAAAGGGACCAAGTTTGAAATTTGGGCACAACTACCATTATATTTGGGCATGGCGCCCCAATATAAGGTGGGTGGCGCCCAAATTCCATTCCAGCCACTGTTCATCACATTTCTGCCATAAAATGCAACCTATCCAGCGCAGGGTACAATCATTTGAAGCACAAAAGAAGAAATGGGCGTGGCTCCCATCCAATTTGGGCACGGCACCCAAAACTCTATATAGTGGCGCCCAAACTGCCTTCCTTCAGCGCACAGTCTTCAAATAGTTGCCGCAAAGCAAAATTCATCCAGCGCGGTGTACAATCAAAAGGAGCGCAGTGAAGGAATTTTAATTCCAGCGATGTCCCTGTTTTCCTCCTATAAATAGCAGTGCTCGGCTCCTCATTTCACACAACATTCCTTCGTAAAGCTTCTCTGCGTTAACGTTACGCTGGAGAATTAGAGAGCGGTGTGAGATAGTGAGAGATCACCTCCAAAGCCTCAAAACCCTGCCAAACTTCCTCAAAACACAAATCCAACCGGTAGAAGTGTACCTTAGCCCCCCAGCTAGGTATCCACCCTTTTTCCCCGGTCCAAAAATCGTGGAAAGAGCAGTTGCTCTGCCCGATTTAAAAGGCCGAAACAGCCAGAGATAAGCCGTTACTCTGCCCGATTTTAGCCTACTTCCAGTCAAACAAACAACCAGACACAAACAGTTACCCTGCCCCGATCCCGAGGCCGAAAAGTAACTTTCAGAGCAGTCGCGCTGCCCAAATTCACACAACACACAACACACAACACACAAACACACAACTTCAACTTCAAAAAAAAAAAAGACTCTCTCTCCCCGAGGGACAGAGTGAGCACACCCCTACGCTGTCTGTAAGTTTTTATTTTTAAAGTCTTTCATTCCTATGTAAAAGTATTATTTCCAGGCCGGCCCAATGTAGCCATATGAGCAGTTGTGCTGCCCGGATTTAATTAATAAATAGTACTAAATGTAGTCGTTATTATGGCAAAATGTTTTTAGACAGGTTTCTAATTATTTACTTCATTTATTCAATAAAGTCTTTATTTGTAAATGTATTATTTCCGGTCCGGTTCAATATCAATATATAAGAAGTTATGCTGCCCGGATTTGTTTAGGAAATAATACTAAATGTAGCCGTTACTATGGCCAAATATTTCCAAATATATTTGTAATTGTTTGCAAAAGAGTTTGTTGCAAGTCCGTAAATAATATAGATGTAACGGATGTATTTGTAGCCAGTTAATGTTTTATTTACCTGTTAAATAAATATAACAAATAGCATACTTTAGCCAAAAACCGTTTTGAGACCGAAAGGGCGAGTTGGGTGCCTAGCACCTTCCCAACTCGTAACTTAGCCTCCGAACCCGTTTTCTCTATCTCTGGTTTTCTTTTTCTCGGTTTGCTTTATTTTTGCCTTAAAGTAAAGATGGCGACTCTAAAAACATTTTGGATCCAGTGGGGCCTCGCAACATCTTTCTTTGCACTTTCACATTTTCCCCTAAACAAGGGAGAATGGGAATGGAAAGGTGATGTATTCCTATGTCCTGGTATCCCCTAAACAAAGGATAACTTGACGTAGAAAACCCAAAGCACTCATAGTGATCCGAAATAGGCCATAAGGCTATTTTCATAAAATCCATAGTGGGGGCGCTGCAACATCTTTCTTTGCACTTTCACGTTCTCCCCTAAACAAGGGAGGATGGGAATGGAAAGGTGATGTTTTCCTATATCTTGGTATCCCCTAAAAAATGGATAATTTGACATAGAAAATCCAAAGCTCCCATATTGGATCAAAAATCCACTAAAGGCAACCGAGGCGCATCCCAACGCGCTATTCGACAGCACTCCTCCCGCACTTTTGATTTCGTCCTCCCCTAAACAAGGGAGGCTGGAACGGGAGCAGTGGATGTCACCGCATCCGCACGGACGCGCACCCCTATCCAAGGGCGCGCGGGGCGCGGGAGCACCCATCCCGGGAACCCACAGGGGGGGGGGTTTGATATTTTTGTGTGAGAAAATTTAAATAAACTAAAAATTACTAGCAAACAATTAAGTGAAAGTGGTTCAATATTTATTCAACCAAAGGAACAATCTCAGTATTAGTTCGTGGACTTGATCATAGTATGGGTCGCCCGGCGTGTGCGCTTGCGTCCCACGCGCACTTGGATAGGGGTGTGCGTACGTGCGGATGCGGGACACCACTGCTCTCATTCCATAATCCCTTGTTTAGGGGAAGACGAAATTAAAAGTGCGAGAGGAGTGCTGTCTAAAATAGCGCGTTGGAATACGCCTCGGTTGACTTTAGTGGATTTTTGATCCAATATGGGAACTTTGGGTTTCCCGCATCAAGTTATCCCTTGTTTAGGGGATACCAGGATATGAGAATGCATCACCCTTTCATTCTCATTTTCCCTTTTTTAGGGGAAAATGGAAAAGTGCAAAAAATGACGTTGCGACGTCCCCACTATGGATTTTATAAAAATAGCCTTATGGCCTATTTCGGATCACTATGGGAGCTTTGGGTGTCCTGCATCAAGTTATCCCTTGTTTAGGGGATATCAGGATATGAGAATACATCACCCTTTCATTCTCATTCTCCCTTTTTTAGGGGAAAACGGAAAAGTACAAGAAAGGAGTGTTGCGAGGCCCCACGTGATCCAAAATGTTTTATAGAGTCGCCAACTTTATTTTAAGGCAAAAATAAAGCAAAACCAAAAAAAAAAAAACCAGAGATTATAAAAAACGGGTTCGGAGGCTAAGTTAAGAGTTGGGAAGGTTCTAGGCACCAAACTCGCCCTTTCGGTTTCAAAAGCGGTTTTTGGCTAAAGTATGCTTTTTGTTATATTTATTTAGCAAATAAACAAAGTATTTAAAGACAGGAAAATAAAAGCAAATACCTCCGCGGCTACATTATTTACGGACTTGCAGCCGTCTCATTACAATAATTACAGATATATTTAAAAATATTTGACCATTATAACGGCTCTTTTACATAGTATTTTCTAACTAAATTCGGGTAACACAACGGCTTATATTTGCTACATTGGGCCGGATTTAAAGAACAACTTTATAAAAAATAACGCTCTTAAAGGCTATTATCTTTTAGAGCGGAGTATGCTCGCTCTGTCCTTTAGGGAGAGGGAGTCTTTTTTTGTTGTTGTTGCTGTTGTGATTTGGGCAAAGTGACTGCTTATTTTTGTTGGTTTTGGCTCGCTCATTCGGGCAGAATGACGGCTTATTTGTGTTGGCTTTTGGCTCGCTCACTCGGGTAGAATGACAGCTTATTTGTGGTGGTTTTGGCCTTTTTGATTGGGCGGAATAACGACTTATTTTTGGTGTTTTTGGTCTATTTACTCGGGTAGAGTAACGGCTTACTTTATGGTTTTTGGGCCGGGAAAATAAGGTGGATACCTAACTAAAAGGTTAGGGATCACTTTTAACCGGTGGGTTTTTGATTTGGCGGAGTTTGGGCAGGGTTTCAAAGCATTATGGGCTAACCACTTCCTATCTCACTTCTCTCACTAATCTCAGCATTAGGACGACGCAGAGAAAAAATATCAAAGTTTCTTTGCGATCTCTTTCTCCTTCCAGAAGTGAACCCCAACGCACTTATTTATAGGTGGACGAAGGGATACATCGGGGATTAAAAATCCCTTCAGTACGTTGATAAATCATGTACATCAGCCTTTGATTCTTGTACAATGCGTTAACTGGGAGTGCCACTGTAGCAGCCTGGGCGTGGAATACACCTTCTCTTGGCGCGGCACCAGACAACCCTTTTGGCCGCGCCAAGCTACTGTGTAAGACCCCGAACCTTCGTGTATTTGACTTTCTCATGTTGCATGCTTTGTTGTTAATGCGTTGAGTGTTCGTCTTAGCATGTTAGAACTTAACTAGGTCTCATTGGAGTCTTAGTACCTTGCATATATGACTTATAATGTTCATCTTGATTATAGTATGCTTGGTTGAAAGTTTAGAAGCTTTGTTGCTTCGTTTGAGTCTTAGGGTTTCTCGTGTTTGCCTTCGTTGCTTGTATTGTTTGTGTTTCGTCTTGCGAGATGTTCATTTGAGTTCTAGACCATGTGTACTAGTATTTCTCATGCTTGCACAATCATTATTCATGGACTTGTTGCATTTGGAAATAAGATGACCAACTTATTACTTCTCAGATTCAGTCCGGTTTTTTGGCGAACTTCGGGAAACTTCTGGTACCAATCTACTAAAGAGAATTTTCTAAACCTTTAGTATGTTTTACCTACATATGTTAGGATACTCCCTGTAAAATATGGTATTTTTCCAAGGTGTATAAGTACCTAATTTAGGTCTTGACTTACGGCTGTGCCAGAATTATGTTTTCATGAAATCAGCTTCTGTACTTGAACTTGTAGTAGCCATATTTTGATGAATATAAGTCCAAATTGAGTAATTTAAAAGGCTAAACTATAGTTTAAAGAGTCGAGTTTCATAAAATTCAATAATCACCCCATTTTGAGGTGTGAGATATTTATGGTCGATTTTACAAGATTGACTGTCTGTTTTCCAAATTCTGGTTTGTGACATGTTTTGAGTGTTTTGGCTATTGACCCTTGTGCCCTTGCCCTTGGCCGACCAAAGTGAGTCTAAGCCCTCATTGTTGACTCTTCTTCACCCCTTTTAGACCCTTGGATCATTGCTTATCAATGGCTTGCAAGCCATAGCCAATAGAAAGCCAAAAAAACCTCCTTCACTTGGATTGGGGTGTTGTGGCAAGTATATAAACTTAAGTTCAGCCTTTCAGCCATTGTTGATCAAAATCAAACCAGAGAATCAGAGCTTGGACCACAAATTTCGTCCATGGAGGTCACCCCAACTTGAGAGAGCGTTTCCCGGAGATCCGGTGGTTCGATCGGCGATCCGAGACCGCCAAATCGAAGACCTTGATCTTCTCTACAACAATCCTTGCCTTGATCATCCATTCATCCATTAATCTTAGGACTAAGGTACGTTGAGAAATCCCTGAGATTTTCATGTTCAATAAAGTAACATGACTCCTTCATTATAGTTGTAATATTGATGATTATGAACATCTTTTGTGAAGACAAAACCTCCAATTCAACATATATAATATGTGTAGGATTTTATGAAATCTCTATGAAGTTGTGATTTTGACATTTTGTAAAGCATGAATGTTGTTTATAATGAGCTTAGGAATAACTCTTGTGAAAGAATAAGTTTCAATTCAAGGTTTAACAAAATCTCCGATTCTAGGGTTTGAAACTCGGGATTGTGTTTAAGGCTAGTTTAAGATCATGAACGGCCTAGTTATCGAAGTTCTAAATGAAAGGAGAACTTAGGAAAGGGCAATGTGATGCATAGAGTATCAATGCTCAACTTGGTTGAATTTTAGTAAAACTCACCGGAGTTGAAATTAGGGAGTTATTGAACAATACCGACTCAACATTCAATCCCTACGATGTTTGTAGTGCGTAAGACTAATATATTAGCTTACGTGACTTTGGGATGGATTGAAGGGCATGTTTGATATGAGTGATTATAAGACTCAATCGAGTTCTTATGTGGTTTATGTGATTGTATGAAGCAAATGCACAATTGAGAGCATGTTGTAGAATGATGTATCTACTTGACAGGTTGAATTCGCTCTTGTCGAATTCCTACTTGATTCTTTAATGAGTAAAAACACCTACTTGTTGAATAATGAATTTGAGAACTATTCTATGAGACGATTTGGATTGGGGCTTTCTTAGTACTCTATACATGGAGTCTACTTGTATAAGTTGTTAGGATGACTATGTTGTTATCTAAGACTCACCGGTATGGTTTGACCTTACGGGTTATTACTGCTCTAGTGTTGCTTAAGTCTTTGACTACCATCGACTTTTGTGTTATTGAATGAGTTACTACTCTAGGAAGAGTTTAGTAAATGGCTTTATGATCCGAGACTAACGGAGTAGTCTTGGATAGTACTTAATGGACTGATGGTTAAGTTGTGACTTTGTTGAATTTCATAGGTGAATATGGAATACTGTGTATATTTTATATTATGACTAAATGCATGATTTCCTACCTTGTCAAGAATTGATTCTTTTATGTGTTTCTATGATATGACTTATGAGCATATTGAATGTATTTTCCTTCGTTCCGATCGTTTTACGCTTAATGAATTGTGGTGAACTTGGATTCTACTATTAAGTGGAATTATGAATCAAAATTGAACTAAGCTTGATTTCACAATAATCAACTTGGGCTTCCCTTATATAATTGACTTGGGACTTGAACTAAGATTCCTAAATGGAATGAGAATCTTGCTATGCCTCAAACGAGAACATAGAAAAGAGTCTTGGGACACATATAGTGTTCAAACTCTATTTGGTTGAATTGTAGTAAAGACTCAACGAGTCGAGTTAAGGAACAATTGAACCTTACGAGGATCGTGGTGAGATCCTATGACAATTATATTCCAGTTGACTAGATCACTAGCTTTTGGGACTTGAATTGAATAGAGTGAACAAACTTGGCACTTATGATTTAGAGACTCAAATGAGTTCCTATTGTGGTTTTGTGATTTATGTAACAAGATGCATAATCGTATGAGTTTAGTAGGTCATTATATCTACTTGAGAATTAGCAAGTAAACATCTACTTGTGCATTGCATATAAGTCCAGCTGGCATTACTTGAGTTTTCTTGATGATGGGGGACGATGATTGCCTTCACGAATTATGGGATTCGTGATTGTAATGTATCGCCGCATCGATTCGGGTTTCACACACACCTCCACCGCTAGCTACAGTGGGAAGTAGCCCCCTTGTCAGAACCAATTGAGCACAAAGGCTAGTGCTATTTTCCGAGAAGAGAGCTCGGACCGAGAAGAGAGCTCGGTACTTTGATACCTGAACACGGGTATCACCGCACGATATGATTAACAGTTGGGCTGGTGGATTTTGGGTAGGATACGGATTTTGGGCTGGTGGAGCTTGGGTAGGATAAGGGTTTTGGGTTGGTAGATTTTGGGCAGGTGGGTTTTGGGTTGTTTCGGCTAGGCGGCCAAGATCATTATAAGGCAAATACGTGGTAACTTGGCATGGCGGGTTATAATTTTATGGGTCCATATTTGGGCTGTTCTGGAGCGGGTTGGTTATGGGAACAGGGAGGTCATTTGGGCTTTGGGGAATTTTGGTGTTTGGAGCAGGATAGGAAGGATATGACGGGTAAGGGCTGATATTTGGGTAGTAGGGACTTGGTGGAGGATTGGGATTTGGGGGCGTGAGATGTTGATATTTCCTGGGGGACTGTAGGGGAAGAATTTACCTCACCACTGGGTTTTTGACCTTGTATAAGACTTGCTATTTGGCTTAGCAAGCGTTCATTTCGTGCATCCAGATTCTGGTCTAGCCATTGTTGCATTCTTTGAGTCGAGTATATCCCTGAGCCCCCGAACTGCACTATATCGGATCGCTCATCTGTTGCCATACTACTCGGATCGCTTCTTTTCTGCATCGATTCTCGCCCCTTGTCCGATCCGACATCGATACCTTCGCGTTTCGATTTCACTAATCTCCCGTACCAACCAGCCAGTACTATCTCTGCCTTTCCAAATTTGGGCCAGGTTTCTGAGGAAAATGGGGTATGGAGGTATCAGGAGGCTGGCTGAAGGCTTTCTGGGTTTGGAGTACAGCGTGCCTTTATTAGTATATTTTATTATTATTTGTTTGTTCCCTACAGTTGACCGGATAAGCACCTGCTTTATTTTGGCGGTCTCAGGACTTTCCTCGAAGCAGTGGATTTTTTCCGAGTATAGGACCAACGTATTCCACCTCGTCTTTCGACTCCCAGATCGGATCGTCCCAGCGAAGGGCCTATACTCTTTCCAGATCCACCATTCGAAATGGTCTAGGTCAAGCATAAAAGAATAATAAATCAGCCCCTGCTTATTCTCATTTTTTTTTGTTGCACAGTTATTTTTATCATTCATATTTTTTTGAACTTGCACATTTTTTTTGACATATATATATATATATATATATATATATATATATATATATATATATATATATATATATTGATTTTTTTTACAGTGGACCTGGCTCATAACCCGAGATGCAAAACCGGTTTGGCCCGTGAAGTGTCCCGAAAAACTATATGCATTCTAACGTTGGCTTATGCAGGGGTAGGCCGCCATGGTGTAGGGTAACGCTCGAATATAGCTATATGCATGTGCGTGTGTGTAGTATCTAGAAAGCAGTAAAATCTTTATTTATTTACAGATATATAAACAGAAAAATAAAACATATATGGCCTGTCTTGCTGTTTGTGTGGATTTTCTCGGCTTTTTAGTTTGAGCGCAAGCAAGCACACCACATTAAGAAATAGAAAGAAAAGTGGGGAAACTATCTATCCCTATTAATTACAAATTTTGGTCCTATGCCCCCAAAATAAAATAACAGAATGAATGTAAATTTGTACAAATTTACAAAATAAAATGAAAAAGAAAATAAACTGAAATAAATAAAAATACAGAGCCGGAAAAAGGTAAAGCCCCAGCTCTTTTGTTGTGCTGCCCGGAATTTATTGTAATATATAATAGATATATTTTTTTTTGAATTTTCGGAATTTTTTTTTTTTTTGATTTTTTGATTTTTTACTCTTAAACACACCTGTAACAGTTATCGAACGAAAGTGCTGCAAGATGGAGGATCATATCCACAAATATAGCCACGGCCGTATGGGAACACTTTATTCAAATGCGTAAATTAATATAACAAGCATACTGCAGCCAGAAACAAATAAAAACAAAAAAGTTTTCTTTTATGAGTCTAGCCCTCCATTTTATTTAAAATAAAACAACTCCCCAGCAGAGTTGCCACTGTGAGGTTCCCGGGGTGTGCCCCCGCGCGCCCTTAGATAGGGGTGCGCGTACGTGCGGATGCGACACCACCGCCTCGCTCCACCCTCCCTTGTTTAGGGAAGACGAAATCAAAAGTGCGAGAGGAGTGCTGTCTATATTAGCACGTTGGAATGTGCCTCGGTTGCTTGAGTGGATTTTGTATCCAATATGGGAACTGATGGTTTCCCGCATCAAGTTATCCCTTGTTTAGGGGATACCAGGATATGAGAATGCATTACCCTTTCATTCCCCCTTTTCCTTTTTTAGGGGAAAACGGAAAAGTGCAAAAAAGGATATTGCGACGCCCCCACTATGGATTTATTAAAAATAGCCTTATGGCTCATTCAGATTACTATGAGAGCTTTGGGTTTCCCGCATCAAGTTATCCCTTGTTTAGGGGATACCAGGATATGGAAATACATCACCCTTCCATTCCCATTTCTCCCTTTTTTAGGGGAGAACGGGAAAGTGCAAAGAAGGAGTGTTGCGAGGCCCCACTGAATCTGAAAGTTTTAGAGTTGCCATCTTTATTTTAAGGCAAATAAAGCAAAGCCAAAGAAAAGAAAAATAAACCAGAGAAAAAGAAAACAGGTTCGGAGGCTAAGTTACGAGTTGGGAAGGTGCTAGGCACCCAACTCGCCCTTTCGGTCTCAAAAACGTTTTTTGGCTGAAGTATGCTTATTGTTATATTTATCTCGCAAATAAATAAGGTATTAAAAAAACAGGGAAATTTAAACAAATACATTCGTGGCTACATTATTTACGGACTTGCAGCCGTTTCCTTCCAATAATTACAGACATATTTAAGAATATTTGGCCATTATAACGGCTCTTTTACATAATATTTCCTAATCTAATCCGGGCAGCACAACGGCTTATAAGGACTACATTGTGCCGGATTTTAAATACAACTTTAATAAATATTAAGTAGACAAATAAATAAATAAACAAATAAAAATTCACTTAAAGGCTGTTACCTTTTAGAGCGAGTTGTGCTCGCTCTGTCCTTCTCGGGAGAGGGAGACTTTTATTGTTGTTTGTTGTGTGGTTGTTGTTTTGATTTGGGTAGAGTGACGACTTATATGTTGTAGTTTTGGTTTCTTTGGTTGGGTGGAATGACAGCTTAGTTTTTGTGGTTTTGGCCTTTTTGGTTGGGCGGAATAACGGCTTAGTTGGGGTGTTTTCACTGTTACTCGAGGCGAGTAACAGCTTACTTTGGGATTTTTGGGTCGGGGAAATGAGGTGGATACCTAAACACTAGGCTAGGGATCACTTATAACCTATGTGTTTTGATTTTGGCAGAGTTTGGACGGGGTTTGGAGATTCTAGGGGCTTCCACTCATCTATCTCGCACCTCTCGTACTCATAGTATCGGTAGAACGCAGAAGTAGAGCTTCGTTGCGATCTTCGATCTCAGAAAAAATGAGCACCGAAAATGGGAGGCCGAGGCCTCTATTTATACTGAGAAGCAGGGACGCGCTGGGAATTTCTGGATTTGTTCTCCCTGCATTGATCAGTTGTACCGCGAGCATCAGAGGTTGTACCATTTCCAATCTGAGAGAGGCAACAGTAGATAGCTTGGTGCCACCAAGGGGACCCTTGGTTCGGCACCAAGGGGCCTTGGTGCGGCACCAAGCATGCTTTTTAAGTTTCATTTTGTGTACTTTCCCCCCCTGCAGTTCACTGTTTCGCGCATCCTGCTTTTCTTTTCGCATTTTTGACTCCTGTAACTTGACATTTGTTAAGTTTTAACAGTTCTTGATATTTTATGTCAGTCACATACCAGAGATACGAAATTGGGGTGTCTACAATGACAGATATACTGTAATACCCTAGATTATTGCATGATTGGTTTATACATGAGTTCATACTTTCATATTCATCATAAACATGTTTACATAACTCATTCATATGTTTGAATTCAATAGCATGATCATTGACGTTGATTTCAATGCTCGTATGCATCCTTTGTATCATGAGATGTGTTGGGACTTTGCTTGTGTTTAGATGTTAAAAACATGTATAAAAGTAGTAGATGTCATTCATAACATTCTTAACATGATTTAGAAGTTTTTTTAATGCTTGTTGCATCGTCGATTCGATCGTAGCTCACTTCCAGTTGTTGTTCTTCTTCGTTTGGCTCGTTTGAGCGTTTCTCGAGAGTGTTTGTTGTGTTCTAGTTCATTTTTGAGTGAGGATTGAGCCTAGGGATCGTTGGCCTTGAGTTTGGGGTTGTTTAGGGTTGATTTAAGACCTTTTGAGCTTTGGAGGAGTTGGATCTGCCTAGCATGCGGTCGCGTGCTAGGGCTTACCATGCGACTGCATGGTCACATTTCCTGAAACGTGTTGTTTTGGTTGCTGCTCCATTTTGGCCCTCATAACCCCACCCAAACCCATCCTAAACCACTTCTAATTCGTCCTAACTATCAACCAATGTGTCTTGAGCAAGTTTTGGGAGTTTTGAAGGGATTGTAAGCCACTTGGCAAGGAGAGACATCAACATGCATTGGTCACACCTTCCCATCCCACTTTTCAGCCAAAGGGTTACCAAATACATCCACTAAACCCATTTTCTTCAGCCATCCATTCCAAAAACGAGCTAAACATTTCTTGAAGGTTAGAGAGGGTTTCTTGAGAGTTCTTGAGTGTTCATCAATGGTGGTCAAAGCTTGAGGAGTCCATTTCCAAATCCCAACCATAGAAGTGAAGAGGAGGACAAGGAGAATACATTCCACCCTTTGCATGTTCGTTTTGCTTTCTTGTAGGACTGATTGAAGGTGAGTTACAACATCTATTTCTATTTATTTTAGCTTCATTGACCCTAGGGAAAACAATCTTGCTATTTGAGGTTAATGAGAGCACTTAGGGCTTTGTAGAGATGCCATGTTTTACTATATGCTAGATGATGAATTTTTTGTTGGATGAACACGTTATAAATTATGATTATGATGATATTCATGTGTAGAGATGTATGATAAATTATTCTATCTTGCATGTTTAAGTATTGGGAACATATTTGATGAAATGGCTAGAATCATATTTGTTGAAATGGCTAAAATGAATATATATGCCTAATTTTTTACTTTGATTCTATGTTGCCTAATTAAATGTTTGATTGGGGTTTTATGGGTTTAATGACCTTTGTAACCTATCTATTTATGTTAGTATGGACATAGGAGAGTATTGAGGCCAATGTCTTCTATACCCTAATTTTTGAAAATTTGTAAATGACTTAACAGAGTTAACCATTGGGTTAGTATGACACTAAGGAGTGATATGCCTAAGTCCTACGGAATTTGGGGTAGTATTAATGGATGTTAAACCTCCAAGCATTTTAAAAGTGTATGAAGAACACTTGATGATTAGAGTCTTAATATTATCTCTAAAGTGATTATGTATTAGTTGTGATTTAAATGCATGACTAGATGATTGTAGAGTGCATGCCTACTTATTTGAGCATATGAGTATGTATTACGTGTGCTTGAAGTTTGAGTCCAGCTGGAGTCGGCTGTTGAGTTGTTGGCAGGACGATGTATCGTCTTCACGAATTGTGGGATTCGTGATTTCGATAAATCATCGTGCCGGGTTGCACACACCCCTCCATCGATGGCCACGGTGGGGAAGTAGTTGATCTTAGTTGTAGTATGGAAACATGACTTTGATAACTATCGAACTCGAGTGAGGAAATGTCTCGGGGACGTCGATACCACGATTTGGGTATCGAGGACACATATGTTTTGCACGTGTTTTTTCAGGAGCGACACGGCGGAAAAATGGTAACGGTATCATATCTCTTTTTATATGAATTGACCCACGAGTTCTTATATGTGAATAACGTGCTATGTGAATATGATATGATCGGATGGTTGAATGATTTAATGAAATTTCATACTTGTTGATAACATGATATTCGAGATTGTTAAGTATGAATACCTTGACATGATTACTTATGAAATGTTATATTATGTCAACAACATGAATTATTATTGTTGAGAATAATGCCATGATAGGAAGTTATGTTAGTAACTTGCTAAGTCTTTATGACTTACTCCTATTTGTTTTGATTGTTTTCCCTAGATCCGAGCCGTGCTAGCGGGTCGAAGTGATTATCGAGTTGCATTGGTGCAGCTTTTTGCAAGGTTGCTACCTTGTAGTTTAGTATCTTTCTTTTGGCAAGGACGAGGGGAACATAAAGTTATGTAAACTTTATGAAGGGTAGCAAGACTTATGTGTTGATATTTGTACTTAATCTTTTGGGAGCCGACTTGTGTTAGTCGTGCCATGTGTATTTATGATGATTATGTTTCAGTTATGTTAACCAGGTATTGGTTGGTTTATTATGTTTGTTTTCCGGCATGTTTTAGCCGTTGAAGCATGTTAGACTAGAGTTGTAGACTTAGTTTAAAGTTGGGTTCCGGCTGTAACGTCGCCGATGACTTGGTATATAAATTGCTATATATTGATATTGCATGACAAGTGGTTTTGTTATACGTGCCTATTGTTGCGTCACGTGATTTTAATTTTTGGACCGAGAGATTCATTATCTCTTTGGTTGTATTAGTTTGAGCTTGTTAGCTCGGGCGCCACTGTTTAATTATGTTACGCTTCCGCATGTGTTAAAGTTATTGGCGTATTGCCGTTATGGCCTTACACATTATTTGCTATGTGTTTGTATGTTATGTGCCTTTTCTAGGCGGCACGACCTCTGTGTCCCGTCTTGGGATGCGGGTCGGATCGCCACATATACATATCAATTGGCACTATGAATAACTTTTCCTCAGATGTATGACACTTCAATGGATGCTTCACTTAAAAGGATTTCAAATTCAAATTCTCTTGACATAAGGCTAACGATTGTTATTAATCCAACACCATCTCGAGAGAAAATTTCTTAGTTAAAAAATTATGCAACCTTACAGTGAAAGAATTTTAAATGATTCTCATCTATTCTTATGAAAAAGGTTAAGAGTCAAACAATCTATATCATGAAACATTGATTGATCCATCTGTTATATGATATTTAGTTTCTGGGAATTTGGCCTATATTTCAAAGAATTATTTGAAATCAATTTCTAAGAAATATGAATCAAAGATCTCATAAGCTGTTGCAAAGGAAATCTATTCTCTAGGCAACATCGACTACAAACATATTAGCTCAGATTCCAAAAGGCACATTCTGAAGAACATCTACCTCGATCTGATAATGAGTGTCGCTTAAGGTACTTCCCATGTCTAGTGCTCAACTCTTCAGCTCTTTTTCTTTCTATGAACACATAAGACCAATGGAAAATAAGATATTCAAGATCTAGATACCCCTCTCTTCATCCCATGGATTTTCTTGAAAAACTTATCTATGTACCTAGATTTTTCTGGAGCTTTTTAAAGCTCATAAAATGTTGCTAACGATCTTCTTGATTTTCATTCAGGAATTCAGATTCTCTCAAGATCAATAAGAAAATTTTATTCTCTCTCTAACAGCATAAAATTATATGCTTGACTAACTTGCAGGATTCTATTTACTTGCTTCAGTCTAATCTTCTTCTCTCTGGGTTATGATATATGATTGATATCTATTCTATCTTTACGATTCCCTGATAATCATGATCATGAATATATCATCACTGCATAAGCCTTATATTTGCATGCTATGCAGTGAACTCCAGATACTCATCAAAAGATGGAATAGAAGGCCTCGGCCTGGCATAAGCATCTGAAGCACGCCTGACTGCCGCAGGAACAGGAGGGGGAGGATGGAGCACACTCCTCAGGAAATGCTCATATGCCATACGCGGAAAGTCGCACAGAGGCATAGGAAACTTCGCCAGGTACTGATACCTATTTGGCAGAAAGTCTGGGGCAATTACCCACATGGGAGGCATAGGAGGCACTACTGGGGGAGTCAAGAGTGGAAAATGTTGGCGATTGACCAACTCGCCCATATACAACGAGTCAACCATAATGGATACCATCGGTATTCGACAACGGCTCATCTCCAAGGTGACAAAGATAATGACCTATCGCTCTTCCAAGGAACAAAGTGCACAGCGTTCAAGGCCGAATCGGCAATACGTTCCCGCACCTAATCTATGTTCGAGCAGCCGCTGTCTCGCTCCGGCCGGACTCTGTTTTCTTCCACGAACTCAGCCAAGTATGGTGGCTCGTGAAAGCACTGCTTCAACCGGCCCGACGTGAAATGAATGAATGAAAAAGCCCAAACCTTAAAAAAAAAAAAAAAGGAAGAAAAAAAAATCATCAGCAAAAAAAATATATGCATGATGAAAAAATAATAACAAAGGCAGGGAAAGAAAAAAAAAGATACCTCCCACGCCGAGGCTAACCCATTAAGGGTTGGTGAGTCGTTGCGGCTAGCCCTATCCATCGAGGCATAAAGCTCGGGCAGACCTGCCTGCCCCCAGTCGTAGTCAACAATATGGTCAAAATCCGTTAGGCATGCCAAAACAGAGACCCTCAGAGTGGTGAAAGAATTGGCAAACAGAGAAGTGCGAAGAAAAAAGAATAGAAACGTCTAGCAACGCGAACTACATCCTTGCTGTCGTTCTCTGGAACCCACCCGACATTATCAAGGAGCCATTTCCGTACGCTGCCAATAAGGACCTCATCCGTTGATTTATATTTGGGCTCGAAGCCCAGGAGGTCTTCCACCACGTCATGATGTTGGCGAAGAGTGTAGTCAGGCGCCAGAGTCTTACCAATGCTGGTAGGAAGGCCGGTAAGAGCAGCAAAGTTGCAAGGGGTCATGGTTGCCTCCCCCCAGCTAAAATGAAAAGTGTGGGTAGTATCCCACCGGTAATCCTCAAGACCTCGAAAATGGGATGGTAGCTGCGGAAGAAACTGAAAGCCCGCAGAAAAGTGCTAAAGCCGGAGTCCTCTACCAAAACCTGTGCCACCTCGGGCAGCAAACTATAAATATCAGATTCATTTTCACAGTGACCGAATCCGTTTCAGTGGACGACGCATCTGCAAAAAGAAAATGGCATATCAGAAAAAAATAAAAAAAGAGGTAAGTTTACTATCTTTTTATTTTTCCCCGCACATTATTAAATATAAGTATGTTGCATATAATAAAATGTTTGCATAATAATCTCTATATTGCACTTGGGCATTTCAAAAAAAAAAAGATATAACAAAAGATATGTTTTGCATTTAATTATATAACACATTTTCTTGCATATAAAAATGCCTATGCAAAATGTTAGCAAGCATCCCATAAGTGTTCTACATTGCATTTGCATTCAATAAAACGATATATGCATGCATTAGCCATTTATCATTTGCATTTATTGCCCAAATAATTGCATTTTAGCATTAGCAAAAATAAAAATAAAATGTTGCAAATCATGAAAAAAAATATATCCCCAGGGCATTTATGATGTCTATGCAGCATAAGTATTCCATAAAAATGAGTTTTATCGCATAAACTATTCCTGTTATATTTTGCATACATCCGAAAATATGCCAAAAAAATGCATCATATTCCAAAAAGTCTATTTCATAGGCATGCATCATATTAAAATATTTTTTCAACCTAGAGCATGCATTATATAGCCAAAATTGCATTAATAATATAAATCATGCATTGCAGGGTCAAATAGTGCCCACTAGTTAAATTATGCATTGCAAAATTAAATTGCATAAAATTAATGAATAATTGCCAAATTGCATCATTTTAGCATATATATTGCATGCATAAGCATTATAAGCTGGATCAGGAATGCTCCAACAAGCCAAAACAGCGCAAAAATCTAGCAGATCTGAGAAATTATCCAAATGGGTTAGAAAACAAGAAACTTACAGTCAAATTTGGAAGATTGGATACGTGAGTGTTCCAATCGCGGTGAATATTGCTCCAATCATCTTTGGAGTAGCGGTATTTGACATAATTCTGGACCAAAGGCGGGGGTTCCTTCCTCCTCTCGCCTGATTCCGGATGCATCGGAGCATTCCCCTTCCACGATCATGAAGAAGAAGCCATCTGCTAGAAGAAACACGCAAATTGGCGAAAGGAAACTGAGAAAAAGAGCAAAAATGAAGAAGAAATAAAAAGAAGCAGCAATAGAGTCGCAGCAGAAAGAAATGAGGAAGAAGAGAAGCAGTGGCTTCTGCCTTCCCTCTACCCGTCGCATTATAAGGGAGAAAAAGGAATTTTTCCTTTTTCCCCCTCCAAAGTTTGAAGGTTCTGCACTTAAGTCCTCAAATTTCCAAAGCCACAAGATGACCCCTAAAGCTTAACGGAAAGTTAACAAAGTTAACTTTGTTAACCAAAACTAGTGGTCATCCATCCAAAAGCAAAGTGAAGCCCATATCCTCAAAGACATCACCAGAATGAAACGTAAAAGCCGAAAAATTGACGGTAAAAGTAAGATTGCTAAAAAGAAATGAATAATAAAAAAAGTGCAAGAATGCAAAAGAAATAATAAAAAAAAGGAAAAAAGTGCAAGCATGCAAAAGAAACAAAATAAAAGAAAGAAAATAAATGCAAAAAAAAAAAAAGAAAGAAAATAAATGCAAGGAAAAAATAAATATATATGCTTGCAGCAAAAGAAGAAATTTCTAGCCGAAGCCGGAATGCATGTAGCAGCAAAAGAAGAAATTTCTAACCAAGGCGGGAAATTGCAGCAGCAAAAAGAAGAAATTTCCAGCTAAAGCTGGAAATAGCAGCAAAAGAAATTTCCCAGCTGAAGCCAGAAATTGCAGCAGCAAAAGGGGGAAAAATTCCAGCAAAAGTCGGAAATGCAGCAACGAAAAAAAGTGCCCAGCATGAGTCCGCAAAAGCAGCAAAAGTAGCAGATGCAGCAAAAGCGGCAAATGCAGCAAATGCGGTAGAAGTCGCAAAAGCAAAGCAAAGGTAAGAAAAGGTAAAGTATTTTTACCTTTTGCATGCATAATGTGTTCCATCATCACATTCAACGAAGGACTGAGTTCCTGAGGATGCGATGTTTTCCTGCTTTATAGGAGTAGCATAGGATCATCTCTTCTCAGGGCATAACCCTAAGAAGGAATGATCAGCCCATTATGTGTTCCACCTGGTTGTCAGATCTTTCCCTGAAGGGGCTGCAACCCCGGGTCAGACCGGGAAAGGCTATCGTTCTCCGATGAAGGCTGAAGTTCCTAAGGAGACGATGCATTCCGCCATCGCATTCGACGAAGGACTGAGTTTCTGAGGATGCTATGTTTTCCTGCTTTATAGGAGTAGCATAGGATCATCTCCTCGCGGGGCGTAAGCCCATGAAGAGTGATCAGCCCTTAATGTGATTTGGTGTTTGGAAACTTTCCTGGGCTGCAACCCAGTGTCGAGGGAAAGGCTATCGTTCTCTGACGAAGGCAAGTTATTGAGGAGACGATGCATTCCGCCGTCGTGTTCGGCAAAGGGTTTCGACCGTTTGAGAATACACTACAACAAAAAGGGTCTATTAGGACCCCCAATTGAGTCCTTAAACACAGCTTTATAGGACGCCTTACTTAATAGGACGCAAACTTAGTCATCCTATCTAAAGGGGTAGCAAAAAGTTAATAGGACTCTTAGGGGCGACTTAATAAAATAAATGTGTTAGGACGCCTTTAATCGTCCCATAAAGAACGTCCTAATATATCTCTAAACTGATGACGTATGGCGTCCTAATATAGTAGAACAATAGGACAAGAAGAAGCGTCCTAATATATTGTGTTGATAGGACGAAGTTTGTCATCCTAATATATTATCTTGATAGGACGAAGTTTCAGGCGTCCTAATCCTTGACAGGATTTTCAACAATAAATTGATAGGACAAACATGCCCCTACAAATTTTAGTAATGTGGCGTCATAAGAAGCACTTTCACCTTTCATTTTAGGAAATTAATTTTTTTAAAATTATTTTACGAGATAATGCTTTTAAGAATCATTTTACCACCGTAATAGATATCAACATTCACATACCACTAAAAAAATAAAACCATTAAAAAGAACCAAGACATTTAAAATTAACTCTTTAATATTAATACATAATTATGTCATACAAATTTATTTTAAACCAACGTATCCCTAACACAATCTTATCCACAAACTCATATCCTAGCAACTCTAAGAGTAATTGGAAAAACTTGTGTGCTGGAAACACCTCGATCATCTCTGAGCTTGTTTGAACCCAAAGCTCCAATTGGAGGAGTAGCTGGCACGTTGCTACTGGATCAACACCCCCATTTTCCTTCAGATCCAAGGGGTTCAAAGACATGAACACCATCTAACAGGCCAAGTGCAAGTTGGAATTACTGCATAGGAACCAAACCAAAATTGTTGGAATATTGAACAATGAGTATAAATTTGTAAACATGCACCTGAAACTAAGCCACATACCTGATTACATTAGGAGAGAGATAAACAAAAAAAGTTCAAAAGGATGGAAACCAAATTAGCAAGAGAAATGACCATCAAAAGTATTTGCAATATTCTTTAATCAAAAAACTATAGTGAGATAAAATATGCTAACATGCGCATTTGCTTTGATCCTAATGAAACTAGCACATTCTGGCTGAAAAAAGTAATAAACATCTCTTAGAATGCTTCCTCTCAGACTCAATAACACCTATGTTTCTCTCTTGTAGTTACTGGAGAAGTGCAAAGGCAATCTCATTCACAAAAGTCAACAACACACCGCAATGTAATCACAAGCCTATGCCCCTAGTTTCAATGACTTGAAGTTTATATACCAAGAGCGTGGAATCAGTATTGTTTTAACTCGACAATCATTAAAGAGCAAGAATTATGAAATTAGTTAGGCATTGTTTTACTATAAAAGTAAGGAAAAGAGTCTTACATACTTCTTTTCCATTTTCGTCGAGGGAAGGTATAGTTGTGGGTTGAGGATATGCTCTTTGGCTATTGAACAAAGATGGAACAACACCCTGACAAATACAAACAGGATGAAGCAAAACACAAGATGTTAGTGGCAAGCACAAACTAAAGCCAAATTAAATAAAATTGTATAAACTAAAACATTTTTTTTAAAAAAAAAGAAGAAACAAACTGACTAAAACATAGAGATATATAGATATATCACAGAACTAGCCTTTTCTTTGGTTTTCCATGCTCGAGAAATTTTGGTTTGCAATATTCTGAACATAAATTTTTATCTCCATGGTAGACAAAGGTGACAATAGGTTCTCTTTGTCATCGATGTCATCTTTACGACCATTGGGAACTGATGTTGTAACATGTGTGCCAAAGTTCTCAATAAAGTTGTCCTCCAAAAGGAAAAGAAAAAATACATTGAGAGAAAATGAAACTGTAGAACAAAGCTTTAATAAAAAATGTTTTAATAATAAATAATTGTGAGATACATACCTTGCTAAGGCAACATTTAAGCTACCAAGAGGAAATGTATGAGTGAAAGATGACGGACTTGGTAGAGCAGGTGAATTTGAAGTTGGAGACATCTTTTTTTTTTCATCTAACACCTTCCTCTTTCTATCAAAAGATCATAATTTCCAATGGCGAGGCAAGAGTGGGAAGTAGACGATGTGTAGAAGTACTTTCAAAATCTCATCTAGTCAATTTACATCATATTCCGTACTTTGAAATATTTGCTTTTCTCATCCTTAATCAAAGAAATAAAAAAATTACCTAACTAAAAGATGAACCATTTCTGAAATTTCTACTACCCTAAACCAGTTTCAACTTTCAAACAATTCATGCCTATAACCACTCAGATCAAAGAAAATGCAATAAATTAAAATTTAGATGGGTGAATATAAATTAAAAGACCTGAAATTGAAAGAACTTGAGCAATAATTGTATAATCTAGGCACAAATGAAGTTTTGTAAAGAAGCCATGCTCTCTCACAATATACAAACATAAGAGTCTACCATTCTCGACAAAATACAATCAAATCCTAATTATAGTGCTGCGATACTAATTTCTTAAGTTATAGACCATACTTCTAATTTAGTGCTAATAGTAATTAGGGTTAAAACAGTTGTATATTTATATAAGAAAACATTAAAGACAATCTATATTCACAAAAATTATAATTTAAAATGATAAAGAGAGCCTTATAAGGTACCTCATGATAATTTCGAACACTCGAATCATCATGTCCAGCTTGTCTCCCTGTGAGTTCTTGATGTCCATTGAAACATTGGGCACTACCAATTTCTCATACAATCATAGATCCCTAGTGTGCTCTTCATCAACTTCAATAACCCTAAACTCGATACTCCTTTACAATATAGAAGCCTCGATCAAAATTGACATCGAATCCACTATACATCGATACCGAGCTAAATGACGCTCTCAATTCTCTCCTAAATATGTATGACGACCGTGAAGCAATGACCTAGAGAGAGAGAGAGAGAGAGAGAGAGAGAGAGAGAGTTGGTGATTTGGGGATTGTGGGTAATTGATTTAGGGATATGTTAGGCGGGGAGGCGTGATTTTGGCGGTACATTTCACATTTGGGGATTTTAGGAATGGGATGGTGGAGGGAGTTTTAATTTTTGGGGAAAATTTTAAGATTTATCAAATTAGGCCCAATATATTTGATTGACTTAAATTTATATTTAAATATATATAATTTTCAGTTAAAAATTATGTCATTATTTAATATTACAACCAATTTTCAAATAATTTACGAATACGCATGATTTTGACGTTTGGGTATAAATATTATTTTAACATAATATACTTGCATATTTCGTTGTTATTTTTAATAATTATTTTATTGTTGTCACCACCTCGCTGGCACCACCACCGCCAAAACCAACACTACCACCATCCTAACAACCACTAAAGCATTTCCACCCTCGCTACATCATCGCATCACCACCACCTCATGTGAATCACAACTACCATTAACGACCCCCCCCCAACATGACTAGGAAAACAACGATCATACTACAACCGCAGCTAATCCAAACAATTACCTACATGTCAAACGACTGAAATTACCACCATAGCATATCCTTCCATTAATATACAACCACCAACGTCGCCTACATGTCTAAACGGCCTTTAGTACCAAAAGATATCTCTCATATCTCTAATTTAGATAGTAACGTCCATCAGACTCTAATTTAGAGACCAATTTTTTTTTTCTAAATGTCCCTCTCTAAAATTCAAATTTTTAATACTAGTGAAAGGGTTGTGGAGGGATGTAGCGACTATCATGGTAACAGTGTCATGGTAGTGGGGTAGCGGGGGAAGTTTAATTCTATCGGTTTAGGGATGGTGGTGGTAGGAGAGGAAGAGGTCATAGTGGTTTGGTGGTGGAGCCTTGATTGTGGAGTGGTGGAGGGCAAGAGGTGATAGTTTTCGTGGGGAAGGGAGGCATATTAAATGTGCTAGAGCCATAGTTTTGAAGTGGTAACATCTAGGTGATAGTGATGGTAGTAGAGTGGTGATGCAGCTTGGACTAGGTAATATTATATGACTTTAAGGGTTATGTGTTTTATTTAGCCTTTTTTAAGATCTATAATACAATATAGCTCATAGTCGCACATGTGCAATTGACTAAAGCTATTTAGGGGCAGAGATTGATTCATTTACTGAGATCATACGGTCATTATCGCTCCCCGAGTTCACATGTGTGAACGGTGATTGAGCAACTACCCCCTCTCTCTCTCCAACTCCTCTCACTATTCACGGTTGGTGGCCGCTAATCCTTCCGCTAATTAATTAATCAATTTTATGCAAAAAAATTCATAAGTTTTGTAATTTGAAATATTTGTTTTTTTTTTCCTTTTAACTGTTATCGTAATTAACTTAATCAATTTATTTTTTGAAACTGATTCTCAATTTTATTTATGTCTAAGTTTTGAATATTTCTATTTTAATTTTTTTCTTTTTAATTGTTATCGTAATTAACTTAATCAATTTAATTTTTTTCCGGCTCGCAATTTCGTATGCAAATAAATTTTAAAAAAATCGTAAGTTTTGTAATTTGAAATATTTGTTTTTTTTCTTTTTAATTGTTATCATAATTAACTTAGACAAATTATAAGTAAATATTAATTCATTTCCACATTATCTCGCTTCATTTATTGATAAATTCACAACCGGGCGTCGTCATCAAGACAAGCAAGAGTACTAGTGCCTATTTAAAAGGCATCATAATAACCCTTACGATATTAGGGGTCTATGAGTTAGGTGTCCTATTAAGCATTTTGGTAATAGGACCATGTAGAAAGGCATCCTATTAATCACATCTCTAAAAGGCCCGATGAGCTAGGCATCCTTTTATACCTGTTTATGGGATGCTAGTGTAAGGCGTACTATTAGGCGTTATGAAAACATGACACTAAGAGTTAGGTGTCCTATTAGCTACACCATAATAAGACACTAATAGTTAGACGTCCTATTAGACACACCATAATAGGACACTAGAGTTAGACGTTTTATTAGCCCTACCAAAATAGGACATTAAGAGTTAAGCGTCTTATTAGATCGTACCATATTAGGACACGAAGACTCAGGTGTCCTATTAGATGCACCATAATAGGACACTATGGTCGGACGTCCTATTAGGCGTACCATAATAGGACACTAAGAATATAACGTCGTATTAGGTTGTACCATAATAGGACCAAATGAGTTAGGCGCCCTATTGAGGTTTTAATAGGACGACTATTTTCAAGCGTCCTATGTGAAGGGTCCTAAAAGGTCCTTTTTGTTGTAGTGATACGACATGCATTTGATGTGAGTAGTATTTTGTCTTTCTCACGAAGGGACTGCAACCCCGGGCCAAAGAGAGAGGCTATCGTGTTTCGGCGAAGGATCCTGTCCTGAGGACACGACGTTTGACCTTGGCATCCCACCCGGCACTGTTTGTTTGCATTTGGTACGAGCTACGTTCGGTCTGATTCCTTGGATAAGGATACATAGGCAGCCTATTTCGGTAGGCACGACCGTCGCAGCATGCTTGTTTCGGCTTAGCCCGAACTACGTTTGGTCCAATTTCCTTTATTAAGGGATATGTAGGCAGCCTACTTTAGTAGGTCCGACCATTAGAGCATTTCATTTGTATAACTGCTTAAAAACTACGATATCATGCTATAACCGACTAAATATGTCTAAGATATGGAGGTTTGGTTGGCATTATAAACTGTTGCATTATAACTGCTACCTATTGCATCTCTCCCCCATTATAATTGCGAGACATCAGAGAGTCTATTTCTTATCAACGATGTTCGTCTACTCAGTAAGCTTCGGGTTACCCGTAGACTCCATCGTTGAGGGGCTCTGTAGACACCCCAATTTCGTACCCTTGGTATGTAACTCTGGCATGCGATATCAAGACTTGTTAAAACTTAACAAATGTCAAGTTACAGGATTTAAAATTGCAAAAGATAAAGCAGGATGTGCAAAACAGTAAAATGCAGGGGCCAAAGTGTTCAAAAAGAGGCTGAGAATTGAGGCTTGGCGCTGCCATAAAGAGGGCTTGGCGCGATGCCCAAAAAGGGTTATGTTGGCGCCCATTTCTGTTACAGTGGTGCCCAAACTGCTACAAGAGTGCTACAGTTAACGCATTGTGCAATTTCTGAAGCACGTGGTACAAGCAAAAGCAGCACGAAGAGAGAAAAAGAAATTCCCTCAATGTCCCTCACTCAGCCTATAAATAGAGACCCCGGGGTTCACTTTCAGGACACACCAATAAATCCCCAAAAGCTCTCTGCGTTGTTGTTACGTCGTTAGAATAGTGAGCGATCGAGATATAGTGAGCGCCCCCTCCTATAAAGCCTCGAAGCCCTGCCAAAACTCCTACAAACGTAAATCTAACATGTCAAAGTGATCCTTAGCCTTCCAGCTAGGTATCCACCCTATTTTCACAGTCCAAAAATCTCGAAAAGAGCAGTAGCTCTGTCCGAGTAAAAAGACCAAATCTGCCAAAAACAAGCAGTTGTTCTGCCCGATTTCTGCAAGCAGTAAGCAAACAACAGCAAAAAAGCAAGCAGTTGCTCCACCCATTTTACGGTGCCCAGAAGCAACTTTCGGGAGCAGTCACTTTGCCCGAATCGCAGTAACAGCAGCAGCAAAGCAAAAAAGACTCCCTCTCTCGAGAAGGACAAAGCGAGCACACCACGCTCTAAAAAGGTGAGCCTTTAAGAGCATTAAATTATTTAAAAGCTATTTTCCATCCGGCCCAATGTAAAAATATAAGTCGTTGTGATGCCCAGATTTATTTAGAAAATAGCATTAAAAAGAGCCATTATTATGGCCAAATATTTTTAAGTATATTTGTAATTATTGTAAGGAGACGGCTGCAAGTCCAGTAAATAATGTAAATACGGATGTATTTGTTTTCTCTTCTCTCTCTTTAATGCTTTATTTATTTGCTAAATGAATATAACAAAAAACATAGTTTAGCTAAAAACTGTTTTTGAGACCGAAAGGGCGAGTTAGGTGCCTAGCACCTTCCCAACTCGTAATTTAGCCTTCGAACGCGTTTTTGCAATCTCTGGTTTTATTTTTGGTTTTTCTTTATTTCTTCCTTGAAATAAAGATGGTGACTCTATTAAAACATATTGGATCACAGTGAGGCCTCGCAGCATCCTTTCTTATTATTTTCCGCTTTCCCCTAGAAAAGGGAGAGTGAGAATGAAAGGGTGATGTATTCCAATATCCTGGTATCCCCTAAAAAAGGGATAACTTGATATAGAAAACCAAAAGCACTCATCGTGATCCAAAATAGACCATAAGTATATTTTTATAAAGTCTGTAGTGGGGCCTGCAACATCCTTTCTTGCACTTTCCATTTTCCCCTACACAAGGGAAGATGTGAATGAAAGGGTGATGTATTCATGTATCCTGTTATCCCCTAAAAAAGGGATAACCTGATACAAAAAACCCATAGCTCCCATAATGGAGCAAAAATCACTGAAGTGACTGAGGCGTATTCAACGCGCTTTTGATAGCACCCTTTCCGCATTTTTAATTTCGTCCTCTCCTAGACAAGGGAGGGTGTAATGGAAAGCGTGGTGTCCGCATCTGCACGCCGAATTCCCCTAGCCAAGCGAGCACGAAGCGTGGGGACGCAACCCGGGGCACCCACACCTGCTCCAACATCAATCCCAAGGGGTGGGGAAGAAAAACGGGTCACTCCTGCCAATCAATTCCAAAGGCGCAATAATCAGACCACTACGGGGAAGCCGAACAACAATCCCTACGCCAAAAACTATGGGGATAAGTGTTTTCGATGTGGGCAACCCGGGCATATTTCTAATAATTGCCCTAATCGCGGTAAGGTGAATATGGCAGAACGTGATGATCAAGGTGAGGATGATCTAGAGACAGATATGGAGGAGTATGTGGAGGACCCTAACGTAGGTTTTGAAGATGATGTCCATGAGTCATCCGTGGTTCGTAGATTAATGCTGACAATACCAATCAACAACGGCGAACCTCAGTGGCACAACATTTTTCGTACTCGTGGTAAGGTGAACGATCTGAATATCGAGCTGATCATAGACAGTGGGAGTAGCGAGAATCTGGTTGCTCGTGTACTTGTAGACAAACTGAAGCTAGAGGTGATGAAGCATCCTACGCCTTACCAGGTTGGTTGGATTAATTCAGTTGGCAATATCAAGGTAACACAACAATGTATTATACCTTTTTCTATTGGTATATATAAGGATGAAGTATTATGTGATGTTGTTGATATGACTGCATTCCAAGTATTTTTGGGTAGACCGTGGCAGTTTTATATGGATGCCATGCACAAGGGTAGGGATAATCTGATTATGTTTACTAAAGATAATGTGAAATTTACCCTTTGCCCGTTGGTTGATAGTGGTCACCCAAAGACCAAGGGCAAAACAGCTTTGATCTATTGGTGTACGGGTAAAGAATTGGTTAGGGAGGCCTCTTATGTTATTTTGCGGTGGTGAACTAAGAGCTTTTGGGGTTAGTAGATTCTGGTTCAGTTCCCGAGCAACTGACATCCTTGCTGGCGGAGTTTCATGATCACATTGACCTTGTTCCTGGTGCTACGCTTCCTAACACTCCCCACTATAGGATGAGCCCAGTAGAGCATGAAATCTTAAGAGAACAGGTTGAAGAATTGCTGAAACGAGGATCCATTCAGGAGAGCATGAGTCCGTGTGCAGTTCCCGCCCTTCTTGTGCCAAAGAAGGATGGAACTTGGAGGATGTGTATTGATAGCATGGCCATCAATAAGATTACTATGAAGTATAGGTTCCCTATTCCCCGTCTAGATGACATGTTGGATATGCTGCATGGTGATAAGGTATTTTCAAAGATTGATTTTGTAAAACCCTGAAATATTTCTTGCATGTGTTATGCATGAATTCATACATTTATAATCATCATGAATATGTTTATTTAGCTCCCGTATATGTTTAGAGTCAATAGCATGATTATTGACGTTGTTTGAGACGCACGTATGCATTTTTCTTTCGCGAGATGCGTTGGATCTCGGGTTTATGTTTTATGTGGTTAACACATGGATAATTGTTGGAGGGCATTTATAACATCATTAACATGCCTTGGATGTTGGTTAGATGCTTGTTGCATTGTTGGTTGGGTTGCTAGTTTGATTTTAGCGTTAACCCATTTCAGTTTGACTTTTCCGGTTATTGTTCGGGAGAGTTCTGCCTGAGTTCTTGACCTTGTTTTGTTGGGGTTTGAGGCTTGATTGCTTTGGTTATTGTTTGGAGGTTATTAAGGTTGATTTATAGACCATTTTTGGCTTGGAAGGACTCGAGATTGCATGCGGGAGAGTCCGGGATCGAGCAAGGAAACGAGAAAACATGGAAAGCTGGAAAACAAGTGATGCGGTCGCATCACTTGTGCATCAAGCGACCGCAAGGGTCCAAAATCAGGATTGCGGGATTTTTGTTCGGTCTGTGCGCTGTCCGAACTTTTTGCCTATTAAACTTATTTTAAACCTATCCTAAACTCACTTAATTAGCCTACTACTAATCCTAATCATCTATTAAGAGATTTAGGGGTTAATTAGTGACTTGATTAGTGAATTAATCCCCCCATATAAAACCAAATCAGCCGCATTCCTCATTTGTTCGGCAGGCAGTTTGCGTCTTCTCCTTCGCGTCTTCTGCAAGCAGTCAAGGAAGCTCGTGAGAGAGGGCTTGTGAGGAGGCGATTCTAGGGCTTCAAGGGGCTAAGCTTGGAAGCCATAGCTGGGGGTCTTCTTCTCCATCTAACCCGCAAGATTGAAGAGAGCGGAGTGAGAAGAACGGCTTCATCTTTGAGTTCGGTTTGGGCAGTTGTAGGGCTGAGTTTTGGTAAGTTTCTACCTCTCTTCCTTTGATTTTTGAGCTCCATTGACCCTAGGGAAACAACCATTTGTGGTATTTGAGGTCAATGGAAGCCATTGTTAGGGTTGTAGAAGAAGCATGAACCCTAGGTTTTTCAATTGAATGATAGAACTCGATTGACCTATGTGAGACCATGATATATGTGAAATTCATGTTCTAACTAGCCTATTGAACTTGTTTATGTTGATTGATCATGTGGATTGATATTGGTTCGGTTGAGATGCTTGGAGGGTGCCTTGCCCTAATTTTGATTAGCTTGCAAAATTATTGATGTGAGCATGATTAAAATGTTTTATATGTTTAGTAGAGCATATTAAACCACATTGTGTGAATTAATCCTGAATTGGAAATTATTGGTTGGTATGGTGACTTGAATAAACTTATAACCAAGATGGCTAATTTGTTCTAAGTTACCTTGTTAATTATTTTGTGGGGTTTATGTGAGTTTATTGATCGTCGGGTTTATGGTTTTGACGATAGATATGAACTTAGGGGGATGATGAAGCCTAAGCTTCTATTCCTTGAATTTTTGGAAAACTTAGATTGAACTCAACGGAGTTAACCATTGGGTTAGTATGAATCCTAGGAACTATAATTTTAAGTCCTACGGAATCTTGGGTAGAATTCATGGGGGTCGAGCCTCCAAGAAGTTTAAGGTGTGTGAAGCACACTTGGTTATGAGAACTTATATGATTCTCGGTTGTGATGTTTATGCTAGTTGTGGATGAATTGCATGACTAGTTTTGTGGTAGAGTGTTTACCTACTTGTTTTGAGCATATGAGTATATATTACTTGTGCTTGGGTTTTGAGTCCAGCTGGCGTCGGTCTGTTGAGTCTTTGGTGGGTCGATACATCGTTTTCACGAATTCGTGATCGCGATGGATCGCCGTGCCGGGTTGCACACACCACTCCATCGATGGCCACGGTGGGGAAGTAGTTTATCTTAGTTGTAGTAATACACATGACTTTGATAACTATGGAACTCGAGCGGAGACTGTCTCGGGGACGTCGATATCTACGAGAGGGATATCGAGGGCACATAAGGGTTTTGCACGTGTTTTTGCAGGAGCGACACGCGCGGAGGAATTTTGGTAATGGTATCATATCCCTTATATATATGAATTGTTTCACAAGTGCTTAAGTGAATAACGTGCTTAGTGAATTGGATATGATATGATATTTGTTTTGGTTTCTTACATGTTATACTTAATAGATAACATATTGATTAATGTTGTTAAGCATATATGCTATCACATGAATATTATGGAAATGTTATTTTATGCCAAAGGTATAAATTATTATTGTTAAGACTAAAATGCCTTGACATGGATTTATGATGAGATGTTATACGTTAATGATAACATATTGATTTAATGTTGAGCATGGATGCCATACATGATTTATTATGAGGTTATTTCATGACAATAGCATGATATAATTTATGTTTGAGTATTATGCCATGGTAGGAAGTTATGGTTAGTAACTTACTAAGTCATTGTGACTTACTGTTATTTGTTGGTTGTTTTTCCCTAGATCCGAGCCGAGCTAGCGGATCCAAGTAAATCAGGAAGGTTACTTTGGCAAGGAAGTCTTTTGGACAAGGTTGCTACTTAGATGTTCGTTTTGTTTTTGGTGAGGTCGTTGGGAAGATGAAGTTATATAAACTTCATGATTTGGGTAGCAAACCTTTATGTGTTTGTAATATTGTAATTGTGGTTAGCTTATTCTTTTGGTAGCCAACCGGTGGTGGTTGTGCTTGATGTATATTGGTAGTTAAACTTCCATATGTTTTCTGTTGTTAGTACTTATAACTGTTAGTACTTATTTTGTTGGTAGCCGACTGGTTTTAGTCGCGCGTGGTTAATTGGTGTTTATGTTTAGCATGATATATTGCTAGTTTAATTGATATTTGTTCTCCGGCATGTTTTTAGCCGTTGAGTTGTTAGACTAGAGTCTTAGACTTAGTTTAATATTGGGTTCCGGCCGTAGTTTCGCCGATGACTTGGTTTATATTATGCTTATTATTGAATTGCATAACAGGGAGTTTGTTCTACGTGCCCAATGTTGCGGCACGCGAATCGAATTTTTGGACCGAGAGATTTATTATCTCTTTGGTTGTTTTAGTTTGAGCTTGTTAGCTCGGGCGCCACTACTTTATTTTATTTCGCTTCCGCATGTGTTTTGAGTTATCGGTGTATCGCCGTTATGGCCCTACCCATTATTTGCTACTTGTTTGTTGTTAATTGTTCCCCTGGTGGCACGACCTTGGGATTTCGTCTTGGGATCCGGGTCGGGTCGCCACAGATTTGAAGACCGGGTATCATCAGGTTCGGATCAGACCTGACGATGAGTGGAAGACAACTTTCAAGACGAAGGAGGGGCTTTATGAGTGGCTGGTCATGCCATTTGGGTTATCTAACTCTCCCAACACTTTCATACTACTTACGAATCAGGTCCTAAAGCCGTTCAAATTCCTGGTTGTTTACTTTGACGATATCCTGATTTTTAGTCACAATGAAGTGGAGCACATTGGGCATCTACGGGCTGTGTTACAGGCCTTGAGGGAGAACCAGTTGTTCATTAATCTTAAAAAGTGCAGTTTCATGCTGGATAAACTGTTATTCTTGGGATATATCGTGTCTGCAGATGGCATACAAGTAGATGTGGAGAAGGTGCGTGCAATTAGAGAGTGGCGATGACCTAAAACTGTGAGTGACGTACGAAGTTTCCTTGGCCTTGCTACTTTTTACTGGCGATTCATACGAGATTTCAGTAGTATCATGGCACCTATCACTGAGTGCATGAAGAAAGGGATATTATTATGGGGGGACGAAGCTGATGCAAGCTTCAAGGTGATAAAAAAGAAACTGACTAGTGCACCGATTTTGGCTTTACCAGATTTCAACAAACCATTTGAGCTCGAGACAAACACTTCTATTATCGGGATTGGAGTAGTTATGATTCAAGAGCGGCGACCTGTAGCTTTTATGAGTGAGAAGCTAAGCGAAGCACGACAGAAATGGACCACTTATGAGATCGAGTTCAACGCGGTGGTGCGAGCTATTAAGCACTGAGAGCAGTATTTGTTTCCAAAGGAGTTCATTTTACATACTGACCATGAGGCCTTAAAATACATGGATGGGCAGAAGTCACTTAACCGTAAGCATGCGCGGTGGGTTGCCTACTTACAATAGTTCACTTTTGTTATCAAGCACAAAAGTGGGCAACATAACAAGGTGGCTGATGCCTTGAGTCGTCGGGCAAGTTTATTGGTAACGATGCAAACTATTGTGATCGGGTTTGACTATTTGAAGGAGTTGTATGTTGACAATGTAGATTTTGCAGCAGTTTGAGGTGAGTGCAGTGCTGGAAGTGTCTGTGGTGCTTTTATGATTCAGGAAGGGTTCCTATTCTTCAAGGATCACCTTTGTATTCCGAGGGGTTCTGTGTGTGAGAGTTTGATCTCTGAGTTGCATTAGGGTGGACATTGTGGGAGAGACAAGACTGCAGAATTGGTGGCACATCGATATTATTGGCCTCAATTGAAGCGCGATACTTACAAGTTTGTGCAGAAGTGTCTTGTTTGTCAGATAAACAAGGGGCAGTCGTAGAATATCGGTTTGTATACACCACTCCCAATTCAAGCAGCTCCGTGGGAGGATATTTCTATGGATTTTGTGCTGGGGTTACCGCGCACACAACAATCCAATGATTCTGTTTTTGTGGTGGTCGATCGATTTAGCAAGATGGCCCACTTCATCCCATGTCGGAAAACCTCGGATGCACCACATATTGTAGCCTTGTTCTTCCGTGAAGTGGTGTGTTTGCATGGGTTTCCTCAGTCCATCACTTCTGACCGCGACACAAAGTTTTTGAGTTACTTTTAGAAGACTTTGTGGCGCATGTTTCATACGGAGTTGCATTTTAGTAGCTCTTTTCATCAATAGACCGATGGCCAAACAGAGGTGGTCAATCGCACTTTGGGCTCGATTGCGTGTTGTTTATGCAGTGACAGATCAGAGCAGTGGGATCTGGTTTTAGCTCCGGCAGAGTTCGCTTTCAATAATTTGGTCAACCGTACTACCAGGAAGACCCCATTTGAGATTGTGTATCAGCGACCTCCGCGTCATACTCTCGATCTGGTACCGTTGCCAAAACTGCCAGGTTATAGCGAAGATGTTGAACATATGGCTGAAAAGATTGAAGCTGTGCAAGCAGAAAGGGTGAAGAATATCGAGGCCTCCAATGCAAAGTATAAAGAGGCTCCTAACAAATGACGTCGTTCCAAGGTCTTTGTTGCGGATGATTTGGTTATGGTCCATCTACGCAAGGAGCAGTTCCCGGTTGGTACATATAGCAAGCTGCATCTGAAGAAGATTGGGCCATGCAGGATTATGAAGAAGATCAATGACAACTCGTATGTCGTTGACCTGCCGGACAGGTGGAACTTCTACCATACATTTAATGTGGCTGATTTGACCGACTTCTTCCCCGACGATCCTCTTTATCCTATTGATGACTCGAGGTCGAGTCCTTTTCAAGTTGGGGAGACTGATGTAGAACAAGTGGCCGAGACGTACTTAAGCAAGACATTTGGGAAGAGTTTGAAGTTCAAGGGGTCCAGCGGCAGTTTGTGAAAGTTGAGTTGGTGGGTTGGTTTCACAGTTTTCCGTTAGTTTCCGCCAGGCACTAATCATTTAACGGTCAGGATAACTTTAACGAAGCATAACTTTTGCGTCCGGATGAATTACGGGGCCCGCCGCATATCAAATCGAAACTCTCGATGAGATCTACTAGACACCCAAGGTTTGCCCTTTGAAAAATTTGTTTTTAGCCCAAAAAACACTGTTTAAATACTGTTACGGGCCTTTGAAGTTTTTGGGCTTTTTCGTCTTATTTGTTTAATTCTTTTCCTTTTAGGGTTTGGTTTGTTAGGGCATATAAATACCCTCTTAAACATTATTTTGGCAGTTTTTGATAAAAAATTGAGTTTTCTTGCTTTGTGCTTGAACCCTAAGCCGTAATAGGCTTGTTCTAAGGAATTTCTCGTTGAAAGAGTTCCTGTGTGATTGTTTCGCTGTGTCAATTAGTATCAGAGGTGAGTTAAATCCTATGAAGATAGCGGCTAACAATGGAAAAAACAACGACACCAACGCTGCATTGTTGACTCTCCTTGAATGGATGCAATCGACGATGGACAATATCGCTGAAGGGGTACACAATTTGCAGTTCGGTGGCGCAAACCCTAGGCAACGAGCAGGGGATCGTGCAGAACCTGTAGGACGCCGGGTGAACCCTCCTCGTGATCCGCTGGCCAGGGCAGTGGTAGATTCCGATTCAGATGGGGAATAGAAAATATTTACAAGAGTAGTGGATCAGTATTCGAAAATAAAGGCTGACCTACCGTTCTTCACCGGTGATCTAGATCTGGAAGATTTTCTCGATTGGCTTTCAGAGGTCGAAAAGTATTTTGACCTTATGTGAATCACCGAGGACAAGCAGGTGAAATATGTGGCATATAAGCTCAGAAATGGAGCTTCTACTTGGTGGGAACAGTTACAGAATAATCAGAGGAGACATGGTAAACAACCTATACGAACGTGGAGGCGTGTGAAGGAGGCTCTGCGGCTTTGGTTTTTACCAGCTAATTATGATCAGATTATGTTCCAGAAATATCACGATTGTCGGTAGGATGGCAGGACCGTCAGTCAATACATGGACAAGTTTTATAGGCTAGAGGCTCGTAATAACCTAAATGAGACTGAGGACATTAGACTACAAGATATGTAGGAGGACTACAGGCTGGGATGAAGAACCAAGTGCAGATTTATTCAGTCAATACAGTTGATGAAGTTGTCATGCACGTGACCAAAGTGGAGGCACAACAGTTGCATAGCACACTGTCTCGGGGTCAATCGACGTTTCGTAGGTTTGGGGAAACATCTTCAATTCTGGCAGCGGCAACGGCACCATCGAGTTCGAAGCATCCTTCTCCAACATCAACCACAAAGGGTGGGGAAGAAAAATGGGACACTCCTGCCAATCAATTCCAAAGGCGCAATAATCAGACCACTACGGGGAAGCCGAACAACAATCCCTACGCTAAAAGCTATGGGTATAAGGGTTTTCGATGTGAGCAACCCGAACATATTTCTAATAATTGCCCTAATCGCGGTAAGGTGAATATGGCAGAACGGGATGATAAAGGTGAGGATGATCTAGAGATAGACATGGAGGATTATGTGGAGGACCCTAACGAAGGTTATGAAGATGATGTGCATGAGTCATTCGTGGTTCGTAGATCAATGCTGACAACACCAGTCAACAATGGCGAACCTCAGCGGCACAACATTTTTCGTACTCGTGGTAAAGTGAACGATCTGAATATCGAGCTGATCATAGACAGTGGGAGCAACGAGAATCTGGTTGCTCGTGTACTTGTAGAAAAACTGAAGCTAGAGGTGATGAAGCATCCTACGCCTTACCAGGTTGGTTGGACTAATTCAGTTGGCAATGTCAAGGAAACTGATCGATGTATTTTATACGTCGATTTCGGGTACTTTTATGACTTAAATTGAGCGATTCCACGAGGCTTTTGGCTACTGATATGTGTTTTTCAGTTGTTTTATGAGTTTCAGGGTTTTAGGTGAAATTATATGAAATAGAAGGCTTTTTGGTGAATATTCCAAGGAGGGGCCAAAGTGTAAATTGAAGAAGAAACGACAAAGGTGCATTCTTATGACCTTGTGGCTGCAAGGTATTCTTACCTTGCCTCCGCAAGGTAGGTAGTAAGTCAGCAAGCCAGCCCCGGAGAATTGAAAACCCTCGCGGACGCAAGGGGTAATGACCTTGCGGCCGCAAGGTGGCTAGAACCGACTTTTGGAGGTTTTCAAGCCAGACTAAAATTCCTAAACCCCCTACAACTCCATGATATAAATAAAGGACGGTAGCCAGAGCTCAATGATGGCCAGAAAGTAGTTTTTGATAGTTCTAGCATAAGATTTAGAGTGTATAGCATAGTTTAGTTGTTTAATTACAAGTTTTGAAGATCGATTCATGTATTCAATCATCTCCATGTGTTGTTCATCTTCAAGGATTAACTAAACATCCATTAATCTAGGAGTTGGGAGGTAACTTGTATCGAATCTATGCTTTATTATATTTTTATTCATTCAATTCTTGTTGATTGTGGTGATTATCAATCCCTCTATTATTTCACTTTGAACAAATGAATGTATCGTGAATAATAAAGGCCTAAAGGTGCGGATAACTGCATGATCAATGTGCATATGTCGTACATTGGCTCACCATCATGATAAATTGAACCTATCGATGCACGAAAGTGATAAGTTAGGGTCAGGTTCCATATATGACCTAAGTGATAGTTAGGATCATATGTTCTTGTGTCTAGGATATAGAATGGACGAATTATTTGGAGATGGAGATTGAACGGTAATTCGACAGGCTATATCTACATTTTGCGAACGGACCCAAGAAATTGAATGATACTTTATCAAAATAAGCTATAGAGGAGATACAAGTGAAACCCTAATCCTAGATTTCCCTTCACCATAAGATCTTCATAATTTGTCATTGTTGCTAAATTAGTTAACTTCAGAATAATAATTAGTTTAGATTAAAATCAATATAAAAACCCCCTTAGTTTAATAATGGTTTAAATCTCAATTTGGTCACCCTACTTTGAGCCAAAATTCATTAAGTTCACTCTACTTTTTCCCCCAATTTACTCACTTTACTTTCACATAATTAGCACGTTCATCACTCCATCCATAAATTTGGATGGAAAGTTTAATTTTTTTAGGAAAATAAAAAAATACCCTTACTAAATTTGGGGGTTTTGAGGGTCTCCTTCTCCTCTTAAACATAATTTCTTATTATGTGACTTGAATTTGTCAACACACAAAGCAAAGGTAAGGGGCATTATTATCTTTTCAAAGATTTCCATCCAACTTAACTAACGAAGATGACTTTAGTGACCTTATTGACTTTCAGAACCAAGTAGAGTGATTAAATTGAGGAAAAAAAGAGTAGAATGAGCTTAATGAATTTTGGTTGAAAGTAGAGTGACCAAATTGAGATTTAAACCTTTAATAATTTGCTACCGATAATCGTGCTATTTGTGATCTTCTTGTCTCTGTGGTTCGACCCTTGCTTCCCAAAACTATTCTACAATAGTCTTGTCCACTTGCAAGAAAATAATTAAAATAAGACATCGATCATGTTTTTGGCGCCGTTGCCGGGGACAAGTTAGTTTGCATAGTTAGTTTGTTGGTTGCATAATTTTTATTTCAGTTTTTATAAAAATAAAAATACAAAAAGATTTTATTTGTTTTTAGTTAGTTGTTTTAATTGCTTTATTTATTTTATGTACGGTCGTAGATCTTTGAATCCTAAACTGGTAGAACTAAATCAAAATATAAATAATATTGTAAAGAATCAGGAAGATCTTGATAATCTAACAACCCAGCCTGATAATCAAGAACCATTGAATCAAGATGATCCACTGATTGATCCTCCAATGGACAATAATAATCAAAATCCTGAAAATCCGGTTCATCCGGTCAATGTGAATCAAAGAGAAGAAGAACCTACTAGAAGAAATATGAAAGTAGTAGTAAATCAAAGAACTATTAATGATTATAGTATACCTACGTTGAATTTAGCAACATCATGTCTAGTCTTACTGATGCAGTAAAAAATTCCGAACTAAAAGGTCATTATTTTAATACGATACCTTCTTTTCATGGAATGCCTGCTGAAGATCCAGTAAGCTTCCTTAGAGAATATGAGTATATGATAAGTACTTATCTGCTAGGAGGTTTGACTGAAGACCAAGTAAATATGAAATACTTTCCAAGTGCATTAAAAGAATTGGCGAAAAGATGGTTTATGAATCTAGCACCTAGTAGTGTTTATACTTGGGCTCAACTATATGATTTGTTTATGGGTAAATATTATAAACATGCATCTCTTACAGAATACAAAAAACAAATCATGTCTTTTCAAAATGAACTAGGCGAAACATTCCATGAAGCATGAGATAGATTTAAAAACTTACTTATTATGTGTCCTCATCATAATCTATCTGAAGATGTGTTAGTACTTCAATTCTATCATGCTCTTTTGCCTGTCTTACAAACTATGGTTGATAGTGCAGCTGGTGGTTCTATTAATAGAATGACACCAGTTGCACTAGAAGAATTATTTGAGATGTTGAGTGCAAATTCTCAACAGAAAAATGCAAGAGGTAAAAGTAGAAGTTTATTCCAAGTTCAAGAAAAACCTTATATGCAAGCTCAATATGAAAATTGGCCAATCCAAGAAGCATGTGCCATGTGTGGATTATATTCTCATGCTACTAATTTTTGTCCATCTAGTGCTATGTATTCTGAACAGGTGAATTCCATGAACATGTACCCTCAAAGACAAAGAAATGACCCTTACTCAAACACATATAATCTTGGTTGGAGGAATCATCCTAATTTTTCATGGGGAGGAAATAAACCATTACAACCTCAAACACTACAACCTCAACAATTCCCAAATCAAGGTCAATTGCGAATTGAAGAAGTTTCAACATCGGATGGAGCACAAAAAGGACAAGTTGACCTTAATAAATATTTGCTAGAAGGGGTATTAAATTTAAGGGAGAAACTTGCAAAAGTTATGAACGAGAAAAGAGAAGAAGGGAAGTTCCCTAGTCAAACTGAACAAGCAAAATCTATCACTACTCTACGAAGTGGTAGAGTAATTGGAGAAGAGGTAAGTGATCCTGTTCAATCTTCTGATGTGCCTGATAAATTAGATAATTCTGAAAAAGAAGTTAAAAAGGATAAAAATGAAAATAATCAACCAAATAATCAAGAAGTAGAAAAAGAATTGCCAAACAAAGAAAGTCAAGAAGAAATAGGACAAGAAAAAGAACAAGAGGAAGAGGAACCTTATGTGGCACCACCACCATATGTTCCTCCAATTCCGTTTCCTAGAAGACTTATGAAAAACAGAATGGATAAACAATTTTCAGAATTTATAATATGTTATCCAAAATGAATGTTAACCTTCCTTTGCTCAATGTTATTAAAAATATTCTTGTCTATGCTATGTTTTTCAAAGATCTTCACTCTAAGAAACACAAATTCGAAAAATAATGAAAAAATTATTGTTTCTGAAAAACGTAAGTGCAGTTTTACAACCCGAACTTCCCCCTAAGTTGAAAGATCCATGCAGCTTTAATATCCAAGTCTCATTGGGTAGTTCTAAAAAAAAAGGCTATGTTAGATTTAGGAGCAAGTATTAATTTGATGCCTTTTCAGTTTATAAACAATTAGGGTTGGGAGAACTGAAACCCACTAATATGTCTTTTGCAATTAGCTGACCGTTCAGTTAAACATCCTTTAGGTATAGTAGAGGACATCCTAGTTCAGGTTGATAAATTAATCATTCCGGTTGATTTTGTGGTTCTATAGATGGAAAGGAAAATATGCACAAATAATGAAGTCCCTATCTTGTTAGGCAGACCATTTATTGTCACTGCCAATACAATGATAAATGTTAAAAATGGTAAACTAACAATGTCAGTCCTAGGTGAAACTATAGAAATCTCAATTTTTTATGCAATGAATAGACCAAGTGACATGAATGCATGTTTCTCAATTGATGAAATTGAAAAACTAACAACTCAAACCTTTGAAGAAAATTGCGAGGATGATGATTATGAGAAAGATGTGTTTGTAAGCTATGATGATAGAACTTTCTCTCATATAAAATTTGACATTGAAGAGTTAGAAAGAGAACTTCGAGAGACTGATGAAAGAAAAAAAAGAGAAAGATTAGAAGCACTTAAGAATAAAGATAAATATAATATGGAAGAGTCAGAATCAGAAAATAAAAATGATAACATAGAAAAAGAAGAGGATGAAAATAATGTGAAGAAGAAGGGGAAATTCTAAAATCTCTTTTTGAAGAAATAGAAGTATAGGAAGAAATAGTGGAAAACATCGAGGAGGTTAAAGTAAAAACAATTAAACCTGAAAATTCTAAATTCATTCCATCTGTTAAATCTCCTCCTGAAGAAGAATGAAAGCCATTACCACCCCACTTAAAATATGAATTTTTAGGGGAAGGTAAAACTTTGTATGTTATAATTGCTAATAAAAGATTTATGGACACATAGAGAAGCTATAGGATGGTCCTTAGCAGATTTAAAAGGCATTAGTCCGTCTATATGTATGCATAAAATACATTTAGAAGAAGGTAGTAAACCTTCTAGAGAAAGACAAAGAAGACTTAACCCTCACATGGAAGAAGCAGTGAGAAAAGAAGTCCTTAAGCTTCTCAATGCGGGCATAGTTTACTTGATATCTGATAGTAAATTGGTTAGTCCAGTTCAAGTAGTTCCTAAGAAATCAGGAATTACAGTAGTTAAAAATAATATGGATGAATTAGTTCCTACACGAACTATCACCGGTTATAGAATGTGCATAGATTTGAGGAAATTAAATGCGTCAACTAGGAAGGACCACTTTCCCTTGCCATTTATTGATCAAATCCTAGAAAGACTAGCTGGTCATGAATATAATTATTTTCTTGATGGTTTCTCTGGCTACAATCAAATCTCCGTAACACCCGAAGACCAAGAGAAAACCATTTTTACATATCCCTTTGGTACGTTTGCATTTAGGAGAATGCCCTTTGGACTTTATAATGCCCCAACTACCTTTCAAAGATGCATGATTTCTATATTTTCAAATTTAGTGGAAAGATGTGTGGAAGTATTCATGGATGATTTCACAGTATTTGAGAATTCTTTTGACCATTGCCTAGAAAATCTTACTTCAGTCTTGAAAAGATGTTGTGAAACTATTTTGACCCTAAGTTGGGAGAAAAGCCATTTCATGGTTAAACATGGAATCGTCTTAGGTCATGTTGTGTCTATTAAAGGAATTGAAGTCGATAAGGCAAAAATTGAAGTTATATCACAAATACCTCCCCCAACTTCTGTCAAAGGTGTTAGAAGTTTTCTAGGGCATGCAGGTTTTTATAGAAGATTTATAAAAGATTTTTCAAAAATCTGTAAACCTCTATGTAATCTGTTGGCAAAAGACACCGAATTCATTTTTGACCAAGAATGCTTAAATGCATTTAATTTATTAAAGGAAAGATTGACAACTGCCCCAATTTTAACCGGCCCCGATTGGTCTCGCCCTTTCGAGATCATGTGTGATGCTTCGGATTTTGCAATAGGAGCTGTGTTAGGTCAAAGGGTAGATAGGAAACCACATGTAATTCATTGTGCTAGTAGGGCATTAAATGATGCACAACTTATTTATACAACAACAGAAAAAGAATTTTTAGCAGTTGTGTATACATTGGAAAAGTTTAGATCATATTTGTTAGGATAAAAAGTCATAATATTGTATGATCAGGCAGCCTTAAAATATTTATTGAGTAAGAAGAGGCTAAGCCTAGACTCATAAGGTGGATGTTATTATTGCAAGATTTTTTTTTTATGGAAGCAGGGCGGCACCTGCGAGAGTTTATTAAATAAATAGTGAAAATACAAACTTAAGGGGGACAACCAGCCTTACCCTTTGAACGGGGGGACAAAGGAGCCTTACCTCAAAAATGGAAATTACAAGGAAACATAAACAAATGAAAAAGTTAAGAAACATGAATCCTAGCAGTGCCTTGAGCATCAAGAAGAACATTACTTTTGATGGAGCGAGGAAAGTCTGACAACGATGAAGAACAGTAGTCCCGACCCTTGTCCACAGCCAGGTTAGCCAAACCATTCTTCAACAATCTTATCACACGAACAAAATAGGCTAGGTTCCACGGGATAATATGCTCCTTATTAATCAAATCACAGATAATCTTGGAATCAATCTCAACTACCGCACCACAATGACCATTGTTATCGAGCCAACAAAGACCTTGTAAAAGGGCTCGAATCTCAGCCTCATTATTAGTAGCCTCACCATAAAAGGAATAATAAGCATGGATGACATCCCCTTCAGAATTTCGAATCACACCCCCTCCACCACTGAGACCAGGATTACCACGACATGCTCCATCAGAATTAAGTTTAAGAGTACTAGGCGGAGGTTTAGACCAAGAAATAGCTCGAACCGTAACTTGTTTTTCGAATAGCAAAAGAGAAAGTAAGCCCCTTGCTTTGCCTGAATATAGATATTAATTAGAAACACACACTAGTTCACGCACTAAAGGTGCGATTTCTTTTGGCCGCTCTTCATTAGGTTTTTTCCTCCTTTTGGCAGCTATGGCTGGGGTTCCTCCAGCTCCGCCGGATCCAGGCCTTCATCCTCCTATTAAATCTTTTGCTGAAGCTCTTTGCAACCCCTCTCACGTCACATCTTCTCCTCCTTCTTTCTCTATTCGGCCTTCATCCTATAAAGGAGAACCCTCACTCAAGCTTTCCCCGGAACTCATCGAATCCCTTACGGCTCCTTTTCGGTTTGCATTAATTGGCAAGTTCTCGCATGGCAGGCCATCCATGGAAGCCACCCGAAAGTATTTTAATACCATAGGTCTCACTGCCGCATTCATAATTGGACACTTGGATTCCAAGCATGTTCTCATTCAAGTTAACAACAATGAGGATTATCAAAGATTGTGGATAAAAGACCAATGGTATCTGGGCAAACATCCTATGCGCGTGTTCAAATGGTCTCCTAACTTTCGTCCAGATATCGAAAGTTCTATAGTCCCGGTTTGGTTTTCACTGCCTGGTCTCCCTATCCATTTATTTAACAAATCTGCCTTATTTTCTATTGCATCCTTCTTTGGCAAACCTCTCATGCTTGATCAGCCTACAATCAATTTATCTCGGCCTAGTGTTGCACGTGTTTATGTTGAAATCGATTTACTGCATTCTTGCCCTAATCGTATTTGGGTAGACTGTGGTTCCGCATACCCAAGGTTTTCGCAGCCGATAGAGGCCGAGAACAAGCCGTCAATTGTTCCCACTGCCTTCGTCAAGGGTATCATGAACTTATCTGCAAGGTAAAGAATCCTGAAGCTCCATCTGTTGAAGTCCCTAAACCCAAATCTCAGCCTCAGCCTATTCCTAAACGTTGGACTCCAAAAAAATATCATGATGAGAAAGGCATGCAAGCTGACCCTTCCCATGCAACCAAGCCGGATACTCCTGCTTCCAAAGCCCAAGATTCTGAGACTTGTGTGGATCATGATCACCACCAATTTAATGAGACAGTTCATAAGGAGACAAACTTTGGCAGATCCTGTTCAAGTTAATGAGCCAGTTTCCAAGGTGACAGATTCTCCTTCTGATCCTGTAGTTCACCAGGAACAATTGGCAGATCCTGTTCTCAATTCGGATGATGTCACTTCTGGTACTAGTGACATTCCTCAAGCTAACGAGGAGGATCCTATTTCTGTTATTTCCCCAAACAGATTTGCAGTCATGGAAGTTCTTGAGATGGAGGATGAAGATGACAGCTCTATTCCAGCCATTAATCTGGAGACAGCCCCCCCGCCAGTCAAGAATAAACAAAAACCTCCTATTTTTTTATGGATATTACAACCCTTTTTTTGGAATATTAGGGGAATAGGTAACGATCCTTCGGTTAGCCGTCTTAAAACTCTAGTTCATCCTCATAATCTTTCAGTTGTTTCCGTTTTTGTACCTATGTTGAATATGGACAAAGTTTCCCTCATTACTCGACGCCTGTGGTTCAGGTTCTCCGTTTCTAATTCTTCTAGTTCCATTTGGATCTTTGCTAAATCCTCTTTTACTTGCCAATTAATTAATAATTCTGCTCAACAAGTTACTTTGCAGATTGATCATTTTTCTTGGTCTTCTCCTATGCTTCTAACCTGTGTCTACGCTAAGTGCACTTTGGAAGAACGTAAAGACCTCTGGGATGACTTAATCCATGTCAGCTCTTTAGCTCAACAAATGCCGTGGTTGGTCGAGGGTGATTTTAATATCATTCTTCACCCCCACGAAAAATCAGGTGGAGTGGGGTGGATCGTAATGGAGCATTGGATTTTCATGTTTGTCTTGCTGTGACGGGTCTTTCCGATTTGGGCTACTCACGAAGTGACTTTACTTGGTGGAATAAGAGGGAGGGGAAAGCTACTATCCATGAGCGAATTGATCGCGTTCTTTGCAATTCAGTATGGCTGGACCAGTTTTATGCTACTAAAATTCAGCTTTTGAAAAGGACATGTTCGGACCATTCTCCGATTCTTGCAACCATTACTCGTCAACATGAACGAGGTCCTTCGGTTTTTCGGTTCCTTAATGTTTGGACGAGCCATGCATCTTTCAAAGAAACAGTTTCTAGTGCTTGGTCAGGCCATGCGAGTGTTCGGCCCATGCACAGATTTTCTCTTAAGTTGAAAAACGTTAAAGCTGCCCTCAAAAATTGGAACAAAGTTGTCTTTGGCAATATTTTCGATAATGTCCGAAAGGCTGAAGAAGATGTGGTTGAAAAGGAATTATATTTTGAGATTAATGCCTCCCCCTCCAATAGGGAAGATCTTATGGCTGCTCAAGCCAAACTTCTGCACTTTCTATCTTAGGAGGAAAAATACTGGAGACAGAAATCTAATCTGAAATGGCTTAAGGAAGGCCAAGGAAATACCAAGTTATTTCATGCCTCTGTCAAGCAGAATCAACGTAATCTTTTTCTTCATTCCATTAAAGATAAGGATGGTAATACTCTAGATTCAGACCAGTCTATTCGACAAGGGGCAGTCCATTATTTCCAGGAGCAGCTTCAGTTTGATGGTGCCTATAATTTTTCTCTCAACTCCAATGTTATCCCTCGTCTAATTACCGATGAATGGAATGATCTGCTCATTTCTCTCCCTTCGGCTATGGAGATAAAACAAGTTGTGTTTAGTTTGAACGGCGAAAGTGCAGCAGGTCCTGACGGGTTCACCGGCTTATTTTACTCACACTGTTGGGATATTATTGGGGAAGACTTTTGTGCCGCAGTGCTTTAATTTTTTTCGGGTTTCTCCTTTCCGAGGGCTTGGACCAGTACCTTAATTGTGGCTATTCCTAAATTTGAAAGTGTCTCTTCTTTCAAGGACCTACACCCAAACAGCCTTTGTAACTTCTGTAGCAAGGTTATCTCTAAACTCATTTCTTCTCGGCTTGCCAAAATTCTCCCTCATATAATTTTCGGCAACCAAAATGCTTTTGTTAAAGGTCGTACGATTCAAGATAATATTTTGATGGCTCAGGAATTGATGTGCTTTTTGGGGAAAAAGGTTTCTGGCTCCAACATGGTTCTTAAACTTGATATGGCAAAGGCATTTGATAGAGTATCTTGGCCATTCCTCATTAATGTGATGCGGAGGTTTGGATTTCATGAGATTTTCTTGGATCTTATCTGGCGTATTATTTCTGACAATTGGTTGTCGGTCCTTATTAATGGAGCTTCCTCAGGCTTTTTTTCTTCTAGTCATGGTCTTCGACAGGGCGATCCCATATCTCCCAGTCTCTTCATTATTTCGGCTGAATATCTTAGCAGGAGTCTCAATATTCTTCATCAACAAGTCTTTTATTGCATATATTCTACCATAAGTGGATGTCCTATAATATCTCATCTTGCATTCGCAGATGATGTTATTATTTTTTCAAATGGTAGAAAGCGTTCTATCCAACTGCTTAAGGATGAGATTAAATATTATGAGGAGGTTTCGGGCCAGTTGGTTAATGATCGATGTATTTTATACGTCGATTTTATATGCTTATGTGACTTGAATTAGGCTATTTCATGAGTCTTTTGAGTACTAATATATGTTTTTGGTGAGTTTTGTAAGTTTCAGGATTGTTCGTGAAAATACGCGAAACTCCAGGGTTCTAAGTGCAAATTACAAAGAAAGAAGAATTGAAGAAAAAATAAAGTCTGTCAACGGACACCTTGCGGACGCAAGGTGCCTCGCTGCGACGCAAGGTAGGCGTGCATCCCTCAAGCCGGCAATCGAAGAGCCAAGAAGCACACCTACTTGGAGACCTTGCGGACGCAGGCGGCAAGGTAGGCGAATCTGCGCAGTCGGGTTTTCACACAGTCATTCGATTCGATCACAACTCCCAAGTATATATAGAAGTCAGATGCCGAGCCTAAGCATAGGGAGGACGGCTGGAAGCTCTCTTTACATAGATTTTAGGTAGTTTTAGATTGTATAACATAATTAGGTTTTGTAATTTCAAGTATTGAAGATCAAATCATGTCTTCCATCATCTTCATGTGCTGTTCATCGTCTATGATGAACTAAATCATCCCTAATCTAGGAGGTGGGAGGTAACTTGTATCGAATTTATGTTTTGATTCGTATATTTATGTCTATTCAATGCTTGTTGATTGTGTTGTTTATCAATCCCTTTATTATTTTGCTTTGAACAAATGAATGTAATCGCAAATAATAAAGGCTTAGAGGTGCGGATACCGCATGACCAAGTGCATATGTCGTACAACGGCTCACCAACACAATAAATTGGACCTATCGAAGCACGAGAGTGATAAGTTAGGACCGAGGTTCTTACATGATCTAGGTGACAGATAGATCATAAATCTAGGTGACAGACTAGATTACGAGTTCATGTGCAGGGGATATGGAATGGGTGAATTTTGCGGGGAGGGAGACTGAACCAATTGTTCAACAGACCATATCTATTTTTAGTGAACGAACCCAAGACATTGAATGACATTATTATGAATTGAACATAAAGGAGATATAAGTGAAACCCAGAATCCTAGATTTCCACTCACCATAAGATCTTCATATCTGTTATTCTTGTCTAATTAGTTAACATCTATAACTAGTAAATTAGAGTAGAATTAAACATAAAAACCCCCTTAGGTTAATAATTTGCTATCTATAACCGCCTTGTTCGTGATCACTTGTCTCGTGGGTTCGACCCTTGCTTCCGAGTCTATTCTATAATAGTCTTGTACACTTGCAAGGAAATAGATAAAATAAAACATCGATCAAGTTTTTTGGCCGTTCTTAAGCTAGTTCACGTAGTTAGTTTGTAGGTAGCGTAGTTTTTAATTTAATTTAGTTTTTAGTTTAATTTTCTGTTTTTATAAAAATAAAAAATACAAAAAGATTTTATTTTATTTTGCCTTAATAGTTAGTTGTTTTTAAATTGCTTTTAATTAATTTTTATGCAAGGTCGTAGATCTTTAAATCTGAATTGGTAGACTTAGATCAAGAGATAAATATTGTTAAAAGATACCAAAGATATTTTGAAAATCTAGTTTTCGAGCCTGATAATCAAGATAATCTGAATCGAGAGGATCCTCGGTTGATCCTACAATGGAAGATAATAACAATAATCGTAATCCACGAAAACCTAGTTGACCCGATCAATAGGAATCAAAGACAAGAAGAGCTCGCAAGAAGAAATATGGAAGTAGTTGTAAATCAAAGAACTATTAATGATTTTAGTAGACCTTCATTAAATGTGGTAACATCATGTTTAGTATTGCCGAATCTTTGTTAGGAATTTTGAACTAAAGGACATTATTTTAATGCCATACCATCTTTTCATGGGATGCCTAATGAAGATCTGTCGGTTTCTTAAGAGAATATGAATACATGATGAGTACTTTTCCTTTAGGAGGTTGTTGAAGATCAAATTAAAATGAAATACTTTCCCATGCATTAAAAGAATTGGCAAAGAGATGGTTTATGAACCTAACACCAAACAGTGTTTTACTTGGGCACAATTATATGATTTGTTTATGAGCAAATTTTACAAACATGCATCTCTTAGTATAGAAAACAAATCATGTCATTCCAAAATGAACCGGGTGAAACATTCCATGAGTCATGGGATAGATTTAAAAATACTTATTATGTGTCCTCATCATAATTTGGCTCAACATGTGTTAGTGCTTCAATTCTATCATGGTCTTTCGCCAGGTTTACAAACTATGGTTGATAGTGCAGCTGGTGGTTCTATTAATAGAATGACACCAGAAGCATTAGAAGAATTATTTGAGATGCTAAGTATTAATTCCCAACAGAAAAGTGCTAGAGGTAAAAATAGGAGCCTATATCAATTGCAAGATAATTCAAATACACAAGCTCAATTTGAAAATTGGCAAATTCAAGAAGCATGTGCTCTATGTGGATTATATTCTCATGCTACTAATTTTTGTCCGTCAAGTGCTATGTATTCTGAACAGGCTAATGCTATGAATATGTACCCTCAAAGGCCAAGGAATGATCCATATTCAAATACATATAATCTGGTTGGAGGAATCATCCTAACTTTTCTTGGGGAGGAAATAAGCCTTTGCAACCTCAACAATTCCAACCTCAGCCACCACAACCTCCACAGTTGCAAAATCAAAATCAATTGAGAATTGAAGAAGTTCCCAAGCAAGAAGTAGCAAGTAAAGGTCAAGCATCTTTGATGAAGTACATGCTTGAAGAAATTGAAAATCTGAAGAAATATTTCGAAAATTCGAGAAGCAAATAAAGAGAAGAAGGGAAGTTCCTAGTCAAGCGAGCAAGCTAAGTCAATCACCGTCTGCGAAGTGGTAAGGTGATAGGTGAAGAGGTAAGTGATTCGATCCTCCTTCTAATGCATGCTTCTGATAGAAAATTCTGAAAAAGTAATAGAAAAAGAAATCGAAAAAGATAGTGTTAGTGATAAAGTGATTGATGATTTAAGTAATCAAGAGGTAGAAAAGAAAAGAAGTAGAAGTAGAGTTAGAAGTTCCAAATAAGGAACAAGAAAAAGAAAAAGAAATTCAAAATAAAGATAATACAGTTGAAGTAGATAAAAGAATTAGATCAAGAAGAAGAGGAACCTATGTGGCTCCACCACCTTATGTTCCTCAATTCCGTTGAAGACTTATGAAAAACCGAATGGACAAACAATTCACGGAAATTTATAATATGTTATCCAAAGTAAATGTAAATTTACCTTTGCTTAATGTTATTAAAAATATTCCGGCATATGCAAAGTTTTCAAAGATCTTCACTCTAAGAAACACAAGTTTGAAAACAACGAAAGATTGTTGTTTACGAAAACGTGATTCTTTTACAACCAATTACCACCTAAGTTGAAAGACCCGGGCGGCTTTAATATTCAAGTTTCCTTGGGAGACTCTAAAAAGATGAAAGCAATGCTAGATTTAGGAGCAAGTATTAACTTGATGCCTTTTCGGTCTATAAACAATTAGGTCTAGGAGAACTAAAACTAATATGCAATTACAATTAGCGATCGCTCGGTTAAATATCCTTGGGTATAGTGGAAGATATCCTAGTTCGAGTTGATAAATTAATCATACCGATTAGACTTTGTGGTTCTTGAGATGGAAAGGAAGATATGCACTAATAATGAAGTCCCAATATTGTTAGAACCATTTATAGCTGCTAATACAATGATAAATGTGAAAAATGGTAAACTCACAATGTCGATCCTAGAAACAGTTGAAATTTACGTGTTTGATGCTATGAATAGACCTAGTGACATGAGTGCTTGTTTTTCAATTGATGAGATTGAAAATTATCAAGAAACTTTTGAAGAGCAAGATTATGAGAGATAGATTTATTGTCTATGATGATAGCCCTATTCCTCCCATAAAAATTGACATTGAGGAAATTGAAAGAGAAATAGGAAGAAGAAAGATTAGAAAAGCTAGAAGCTAGTAAAAAGAAAGATGAAAAAGAAATAAAAGAAGAATCAGAAATTAATTCACGATGAGTCAAAGAAAAGAGTTGAAGAAAGTTATGAAATTAAAGAAGATGAAGTAGAGATTCTAAAATCTCTCTTTGAGGAAATTGAGATTGAAGATATTAAGGAAGAAAAACAAGAAGAGAGAATAATGAGGCTAAAATAAAAGAA
>CM028380.1:145885297-145945690 GCA_013146195.2 Codonopsis lanceolata
ACACTTTGAAGTTCATGAGCGAGGCATAGGCTAGAAAATTTTGATTTCCTCTAATCTAGCAACAAAGAGCAAATGTTTCATTGAAGTCAATTCCTTCTTCACATCTGTGGCCTTGAGCAACAGTCTAGCTTTGTTTACGGTGACATTTCCATCTTCATCTCTTTTGTTTTAGAAAACCCATTTGGTGCGGATAACCGGATGATCATCGGCCTTTGAACTAAGCTCCACACCTTACATCTTTCAAACTGGTTCATTTCTTCTTGCATAGCTTCAATCCAGTTATGATCTTCGATAGCTTCATCAATCTTCTTTGGCTCGAGTTCGAATCACGAATGCATATGCAAACATAGTCTCTTCTCGAACTCTATTCCAAATGCGAACTCCTGTGTTGAGATCACCAATGATTTGAGAAATAGGATGATCTCTTGTTTCAATAATGGTTGGAGGAAGATCACTTACGGTGGGGTCTTCCTTAAGAATTCGGAGTAGGTTGGGAAGGAGATTCACCAAAATCTGGTTCGAGAAGAGATAGGATCTTGAAAACCTTCATTTTAGGTGAACAAGAAGGATGAGTGATCTGCAAAGGTGTTTGGGGTAGAACATAAGAGATGGGTTCTGGGTCAACGAAGAGTTGGAACCGGCAGGTATCGTGAGAGTTCAAGTCTTCCGGTGAAGGGTTAGTGGTGCTGCTTGGAAGAGTGCGATTCTTGGTTTTCGATTAGGAGTGGAAGTAGATGTTGTATTTGTACTGTCTCATCATTATCGAATCATTAGCAACATTTGGAGCCTTTCTAGGCTCTAACAAGTCATATTCATCAAAAGAAACATGCAGTGATTCTAAGATTTTTAAATGAGTTTTCTTGAAAATGTGAAATGCTTGAATGTTTGGAATACCCAGAAAAAATTCCTAAAATCGATGATTTTGCATCAAATTTTCCTCTATATTCTTTTCCATTATGAAGAATAAAACATTTACAACGAAGATTTTAAGAAATCCTATGTTGGGGATCTTCCTCTCCATATTTCATATGGAGTTTTGTTATGAAACTTGTTTACGAGGGGATACGTTGCGGGTAAAACATGCGAGTTGACGAGGTTACGCCGAAGTACTTTGGACATTTTACTTACGCGGCATTGTTCTTGTGCTTCAATCGGTTTTTTGTTCTTCCGTTCGGCTAGACCATTTTGTTGAGAATGCGGCGGAGAGAATTGTGGCGATCCGTGGTCATCACGGTATCTTTCTACATAATTGTTCTTGAATTGGTGCCATTGTCGATCTTATGTCACTAATGTCTTCAAGATTTTGAGTTTGAAGTCTTGAAAAGCGGTGACTAGATCATACGTCTCATCTTTTTTGAAGTCATTGTTTCAATCCGAATTGAACCTAGAGTAGTCGTCAACTACTACAAGTGTATAATTGTCTCAATCTTATTTGTTGTGATTGGTCAAAGAGATCCATATCTTTGAAGTTGAAGAGGTACGTTTTGTTGACAAGACATACTTTCTTTTGAAGGAAGACTTGGAAAGTTTTCCTATTGGCATTTTACAACTTAAATACGTCATGGTCGGCAGGAGGTAGACCTTTGAGCAAAGCCCATCTTTGGAGAGCTTGGAGAGGTGCTTAAAGTTGAGGTGGCCCGAGGCAGCTTGTGCCATAGCCAATGTTGTCACTAACGTTGTTAGCTACTAGGCAAAGGCTTGAGAATCTCCTAGAAGATTTAAGTCCACGACATAGACATTTCCTTGTCTATTGCCGGTCGATATTGTAGAGCGAGGATTCACTTGTCTTTGATGAGGCAGCTTGGTTGGAGTTGAATTGGCATAGTAATCCTTTGTCGCGAGGTGGGATATGATCAAAAGATTGTGCTTTAATCCACTCACTAGAGACTTTGTTGATGGAGAGACTTCCTCTAGTGATTGAGCCATATCAATTGTCTTTCCTCTTGCATTGTCTCAAAAATAACGGTGGGTCCTTTGGCTTCGACTATATCATTAAGTAGACTTACGTTTTTCGGTCATGTGTCTTGGAGAGCCATGTACCGAATGTCTTTGTTTTCTGATTCTATAGCCATGAACCATTCCTGAAGAGGATTTAAAGCAACAAGGTCCCCTTTATTTTCTTTTGGGTCCTAAGGATTAGCAACCTTTTGGAACCCATACTTGCCTAACCTTGAGAGAACTAGGTCTCTCAGATTTTGGAGTGAATCTTAGCAGGCATTCTGGGGCCAGATGGCCTAGGCAATTGCAAGAATGACATAAATGGAAATTCCATAGAGAATTGTCAGTGACTTTAGCTGAAGAGTGATTATGAATATTCTTTTTCTTAGCATTCAATCTTGGTTCAGCTTGCCTGTTGACGGTAGACTTAATTGGTTTCTTTTGAATCTTCCTAAGTAGGTTACCACCAGACTTAGCTTTAGCTTGTCTGTTGATTACCTTTTTAGGAGGATTTGGTAGAATAGCTTTAAGTTTACTTTCAACAAGTATAGGAGCCTTGCCTATTTCATAGAAAAACTTGATAGTCATCGGTAGAGATTTAGTAGGTCTACTGCCAGCAGACTTTGCCTTAGCAGAGTTGTTGCCGGCAGACTTTAGTTTCTCTACCGTTACTTTCTCAGGCTTCTCATTTGAATCTGTCATCTTGCCTTTTCCTTTATGAGCTTTGGGGTAAACATAAGGAACACTTGAATAACCAAGGCCTTGTTTCCCCTTATTTTCGAACGTCTGTTTAGAGAAAGAGATATCATTAGCAGTCTCGGAGGATTCACCTTTCTCTGTGACTGATGGGAATGTCATACTGGGCTCATCTGAATATCCTATGCCTGATTTATCTTTACTAGATTTTTGGCTTGAAAGGATTTCTTCGAAGGCATCCTTGGAACTGTTCTAGGAGTCAATTGTCTTTTGCAAGGCAATTTTCTCTAGGTCAAGTCCTTTGATGTGCTCAGTTAGACATTCAATTTGTCACAAAGGAATTTGTTTTCTCCTTTGAGCTTGATACTTTCTTGTTGACAGCTATTGAGAGTTTGAATCTCAGCTGCCATCAGAGATTTCTCAGCAGTAAGTTTCTCACAGTTCTTCGAAAGTTTTACATAGGCTACTCTAAAGGAATTGAATTCTTCAAGCATATCTTGATTATCCTTGAGAAGTTCTTCCTTACTGAAGTTGTCACTGTTGATCTCACTTTTATCCAAGGGACTAGGTGAGATTTCGACTTCATTTTCAGAGTCATAGGTGGGACCTGAATCATGAGCTATTAAGCATATGTTAGCTTGTTCACAATCATCCTCTTCCTCTTCTGAATCAGTCTCAAACCATGTAGCAACCTGTTTGTCTTCTATGTCTTCAGCCAACATACCTTTTTGTTTTTGAAATTTTCCATAGGTAGGTTTTCGGTATGCTTCAAATTTTGGCTTTGGACATTTGGAGGCAAAATGACCAGGTTTTCTACAATTGTAACACACAAGCTCTTCCTTAGATGAGCTTTCACCAGTCTTTCTAAAAGGTTGTTGGTGTGTGTTCTTCCTTCCATATTTTGCAAATTTTTTAGAACGTTTTACAAACATAGCAAACTGATCATCTGAGAGAAAATCATTTTCACAGGAAGAAGTGGAAGGTTTGTTTTCAACAGTGGTTTCTTCGTGGACCATGGCTGGCAAGGATACAGTTCTGAACTGTTTGTCTTGCTCTAGAGCTTGATTTACTTCGAGCTCATAAACCTTCAAACTTGCGTAGAGACTACGGAGAGTCATCTCGTTTAAGTTTTTGGATTCTTTCATAGTCGTGGTCTTAACATGCCATAAGCTACCTAGAGAGCCTAGAAACCTCATGTTCATTTCCTTTTTGTCATAAGTTTTACCAAGAGAAAAGCAGCTATCTATTACCTCACTGAAGCGATCGTATGCTTGTCTCAAGGTTTCCTTTGGATCCTTTTTGAAGGAGTCAAACTGTTGGATGTATGTGTATTTTCTGTTATGTCTTGTGTCTTGGTCTCCCTCCAAGTATTCCACAAGAGCTTCCCACATATCTTTTGCAGTTGTACATCGGATCACTTGCTGGTATGTGCTTGTGTCTAGAGAGCTAGTAATGATATTGATTGCCTTACTGTCAAGCTCTACCAGTTTTCTGTCGTCCTCTGTCCATTATGATTCTTCTTTGGGAACTTCTGCAGGATTCCCAGCGATGGAGGCTAGAAGGTTGGCCTTCATTGGTACATGTTGTCCTGTAGTAACGCACTTCCATAACCTGTTGTCAATAGAGTTCATAAAACGCATTACCTTATCCTTCCATACATCGAAATGGCCTTCGTCCAATGTTGGGACGTGGTTCGCATTAGATGTAGGCAGCATGTAGTGTGTTTGTGTCATTGGATCGAATCTCTCAAGAGTTTAATCTCGGAAAAACTTGTTTTCAAAGAGTAAGGCTCTGATACCAATTATGGGTCCCAACGGGCACAATAATAAGCTAGAAGGGGGGGGGGTTGAATAGCTTATTATACACTTAAAAACTTTTAAGTAAGTTCTTTGAAAGGTACTTTCAATCTATTGAAAAGATTGAAGTAGCGGAAGTCTTTCAATAAAGCTGAATCAAGTCTGCCGATAAGGACTACCGGTAGACCTTAATAGGTTACTTAAGTTTACTGTAAAGGGTAATGATAAATGAAGTAACAAACAAATCAATGAGCAGACAAACAGTAAAGGAATTAACACAAGTATTTTGGGATGGTTCACACTATAAAGAGTGCTACGTCCACCACTAAGGCAGTCAACCTTGGATTTAAATAGTGCACTATGTTTTCCACTAGATCTATTACAAAGAATATTCCCAATGGATCGTGTACAAATTATTGACTTGTGTTTGGGGGTTAAGGAATTAAATATCTGTGAAAACATGATATTTAATTCGTGCAAAAATATAGCTATTGAATGAAAACAACAAGAAGTAAAATAATAGATGATGATACATAGCTTCTTGTTGTTGACGAGGACTTCTGGATCTGTTGAGGATCTCTTGAATGCACTGAGTTATAAGACTAAGAGTTGTTGTAGATTTTCAGAGCAATTCTTCAAGTGTCGAGTCATGTGTATTTCTTCAGTCTTAAATGGCAGCATTTATAGCAGGAGCATTTTAGAGATCCGTTGGAGAAGACGAAGACTTTAACAACTCTATTAGGTTGAATGCATTAAATGCATGGGGCTGTCAATCAGGAATTTCGTCTTCACAGATATCGAGTAGGGAATGAGTACTGAGATCTTCTGGAAGTTGGGCAATCTGGATGTCAGATCTGTGAGAGTTGTTGCGCAGCGGTGGTGACGATGCGCTTTCGCCACTGCGAAAAAGTCTTCCTACTTTTCGGAAAGCTGCTTTCAGCGGGTTTGAGGTGTCAGGGAATGTCTCAATTTAAATTGAAACTGATAAGGATAAATTTAAATTGATCCATTAAGATTTTCTTGACTAGACACGTCATGATTGACCATGTTTACACAAGGTCTGCCGTTTGTAAGCTTGAACAGGTCTTCCGGTGAAGCCTTGAAGAGGTCTTTCGCTGAACCTGTGAAGTCCTATAAAAACTATACTTGGCAAAGTTCTATACACAGTTGCCACGCTAATCGATACGCAGCCCAATTAGCCACTGATGTATAAAACTAGTGTAATGTATGAGCAGATATAAATCTAAATACAATAAGAATCAACAACTTTTCTGTAAATTTTGGGTTAATGACTCATAATTGGTAATTTGTACTTATGTCTAGAATTAAATGTGTTCTAGAATGGATTTGGAATAACTATTGTTCTTGGACTTGTTGTAAAGTGTAACTTCAGAATGAATGACTTAGTAGTCTAATTGTAAATGAATCGAGAACATAGAAAAGAGCAATGAATTGCATATATCATTCATCCTCTACTTGGAAATAATTTAGCGATAACTCAACGGAGTTGCACTTAGAGAGTCATTGAATAATACCAGCTCTATAATAAATACGTACGACATTTAGAGTTCAATTGAATTGTAAATTAGCCCTTGGGAATGCTTAATGTAATTCATCTCATGCTTGACTTATATATCGTAGAGTAACATGCCTGCTTGATTGGACGAATCGTTTATGTCAATCTCGCTCCCTTACTTGATTTATTACATGAGTAAGCATCTACTTGACTTGGACGAGTTCGCTCTTGTCGAACTAGCTCCTTACTTGATTTTGTGTGAGAAATAAATATCTACTTGGCATGCCATTAGTCCAGTTGTTATACGTGAATTGTCTAGATGGTCAACGATGCATCGCCGTCATAAACTACGAGATTCATGGTAGTGATGGGTCGCCACACCATAATCGTGCACACACCCTTCACTACTGATCACAGTGGAGAAGAGTATCTCATCGTAACAAAAGGGCACTTGGAACAATACTATCGTGGTCGATGTATCATACACGTGCATCTGACAAATACATTCAAGATAACCTTGTCTATTTCAGGATCGACGAAGCGGCACCGGTTCGATAACATATCCTTATCCTATGTGATTTACTTTAGCACTTATGTGAAAACAATGTGCATCGCGACACGCGAACTACGTGCTAGTATGATCTTGCTTAATAATCAAATAGATACGTCCTATGTATGCCCTGCATTATATCCTGTCATGTATATTGGTGGCTTACAAAGTCTTTATGACTTACCCCTTCCTTTTACTGTTTTAGATCCTAATCATCCAAGCCCGTCTCGTTGAGGTTGCATGTCTGCTCTTTCCTGTGATCACTCGCCTAGAAGGGTCGCGTTGACTCTTTTGGTTTCTCTTTTGCAAGGACGCATGGATTAAAGCAAGGCACTTATTGTAGTGACTTGTACTCTTGGGAATATGTTATTGTAGTGACTTGTACTTGTTGTAGACTAAGGCTTTTAGTACTACTTTTGTTTCTAGTTGTTTGCCAACACTTGTAGGCCGAGCCTCGCTTGCATGTATTGGTTCACTTGTTAAGATTTCCGCTGAGCATCCCATTAGCTCTTATTTACTTTTGTTGTTCCTCCGGTGTTTTTAGCCGTTGAGGTGTATATATTTTAGCATGAATTGTTTATTTGATGGGTTCCGGTTGTAAAGTCGACGATGACTTGGTTTATTGCTATTAACTATTTATCAGGTTCCAAAGTTTTAAATTATTCTGACTTTTTAGTGTCGAGTCATACTACATGTCCAATGTTGCGTCACGTCAGTTTTGTTAATTGAGTCCTTGCTTGCCTATCTAGTCCTTATTTGGACGGCATAACCCGCGATCCCTCATCGGGGTCAGGGTTGGGTCGTCATAGTTGGTATCAGAGCTATAGATTAGCTATCGTCCAGGATATGCTCCATGGCCTATTTGGGGTAGTACTAGTGTGATGTTCTAATGTCGAGTGATTTCTTATAGGTGTATCATGGTGGGTCCTAGACCAGGATCTTGTAGCGGTAGAACTGGTATTGGCCGAGGTAGAGGCAGGCCTAGGAGGATTCTTGTTGAACTAGAGGCTAGAGTTCCGGATGAACAAGAGATTGTGATACCCCAACTATAGAATCAGGGTGATGAGAATGCTCGTATGGCAGGCTTGTTTCGTTGGATGATGACTGTTATGGCTGAGTTGGCATAGGAAGATCAGGCGGGATGCGTACCACCCCCACCACCACCACCAGACACGGAGGCGAGAGCTTCGCTACCTTGTAATGATGTACCGCCAGAACCTAGGGCCATAAACAATGCTACTTTGGAAAGGTTCTTCAAAATGAAACTGTAAGACCCCGATTCCCGGTTAGTTTGAATTGGGTGCGATGCTCGCACTTCTTCCCTAGTTGATCACTTATTTGATTTCTGAGAGAGTCTAGATGTGTATGAGAGATCACATTAAGACCAAAATACTTTTAAAAGATGTCATTTAGTTGTTAACTTGCTAATGTCACAAGTCGTAACTCGACGATAATCGAAATGTGACGCGTTTGAGAGTTTACTCGGGTTTTTGTGTTCCTGACCTCGATTTGGTCCTAGATCTTTACATGATGATTAAATAACATGTTTAGATGTGTTATACTTCTAGATGGATGCATATATGTAAGTATTAGATATCATTCATAATATCCTTAACATGATTTAAATCTTGTTTGAATGCTTGTTGAATCGACGGTTTGATTGCTACTTTACTTCTTGTCGTTCTTCTTCTTTGTACGACTTTTTCGGTTGGTATTATTTTGACCCTAGATGACTAGGGGACCTTGGGGAATTAACTTCAAATTATTTTTGAGTGGTCGTGTAAACGTTTACACACGCTCGAGTTTGATTTTCGGAAATTCGCGTATTTCCGAAGGCCACGATAGGTCTGTAGTATTTTGGCCATAACTTTGTGTACGAAACTCGGAATTCGGATCCGTTTGATGTGTTAGAAACTAGACTCATAGAGATTTCTGGACATAACTTTTGTGTAATTTTACTTGTATTTCGGTACAGGAACATTTTGTAAAATGACCCAAATTCTGGTCTACTATAGTTGACCACTCATTATGTGTTAGACTTTCTATTTGGCCAACCTAACACTACCCAAACCCAACCTAACCCACCCTAAACCACCCTAGTTCGACCTATCTATCCTCCTCTGCATGCTTGACGAGTTTTGGGAGCTTTGAGTGCATGCAAGACACTTGGCAAAGAAAGAACACCAACATGCACAAACATGCATTGGACACTTCCTCCCACCCCACTTCAGCCATAGAGTGGCCATTACCTCCACTAAACCCATCCTATTCAGCCATCTTCTCCAAAAAACGTGGCTGATCATATCTCTAAGGTTAGAGAGGTTTTCTTGAAGGTTCATAGGTGTTCATCAATGGTGGCCAAGTCTTGAGGAAGCCATTTCCAAAACCCAACCATAGAAGAGAAGAGGAGGGCAAGGAGAACACATACCCACCTTTGCATGGACGTTTTGTACATCTTGTAGGGATTATTTAAGGTGAGTTACAACATCTCTTCTTATTTATTTTAGCCTCATTGACCCTAGGGAAAACAATCTTGCTATATGAGGTCAATGAGAGCACTTAGGACTTTGTAGAGATGCCATGTTCTATTATATGCTATATGATGAATTTTTGGTTGTATGAACAGATTATAAACCATGTTTATAATGTTATTTAGGTGTGATAATGCATGATAAACCATTCCATCTTGTTGTTTAAGTGTTGGGAGCATGTTTGATGGAATAGTTAGGCTTGTAGAGATGTCATGTTCTCGTATATGCTAAATGATGCATTTTAGGTTGTATAAACAGATTATGATCAGATTGTAAATCATGATTTTGATGTTATTTAGGTGTGATAATGTATGATAAATCATTACATCTTGTTGTTTAAGCATTGGGAGCATGTTTGATGAAATAGTTAGGCTTGTAGAGATGTTATGTTCTCGTATATGCTAAATGTTGCATTTTCGGTTGTATGATCAGATTATGAACATATTATAAACCCTTATTATGATGTCATTTATGTGTAGTAATGTATGATAAATCATTCTACCTTGTTGTTTAAGTGTTGGGAGCATGTTTGATGAAATGGTTAGGCTTGTAGAGATGATATGTTCTCGTATATGCTAAATGTTGCATTTTCGGTTGTATGAACAGATTATGAATAGATTATAAACCCTTATTATGATGTCATTTATGTGTAGTAATTTATGATAAATCATTCTACCTTGTTATTTAAGTGTTGGGAGCATGTTTGATGAAATGGTTAGGCTTGTAGAGATGCTATATTCTCGTATATGCTAAATGTTGCATTTTCGGTTGTATGAACAGATTATGAACAGATTATAAACCCTTATTATGATGTCATTTATGTGTAGTAATGTATGATAAATCATTCTACCTTTGTTCTTTAAGTGTTGGGAGCATGTTTGATGAAATGGTTAGGCTTGTAGAGATGATATGTTCTCGTATATGCTAAATGTTGCATTTTTTGTTGTATGATCAGATTATGAACATATTATAAACCATGTTTAAGATGTTATTTATGTGTGGTAATGTATGATAAATCACCCTATCTTTTTGTTTAAGTGTTGGGAGCATGTTTGATGAAATGGTTAAGCTTGTAGAGATGTCATGTTTCACTATATGCTAGATGATGAAATTTTGGTTGGATGAACATGTTGTAAAGTATGATTATGATGATATTCATGTGTAGAAATATATGATGAATTATTCTATCTTATTTGTTTAAGTGTTGGGAGCATATTTGATAAATTGGTTAGGCTCATATTTGATGAAATGGCAAGAATGAATATATATGCCTAGTTTGTGACATTGATTCTATGTTTCATACTTAATTGTTTGATTGGAGTTTTATGGGTTTAATACCCTTGGTAAACAGATTGTAAAGTATGTTTATGATGATATTCAAGGGTAGAGATACATGATAAATCATTCTATCTTGTTTGTTTAAGTGTTGGAAGCATGTTTGATGACTTGTGAATGAGTATATATGCCTAACTTGTGACTTTGATTCTATGTTGCCTACTTAAAGGTTTGATTTGGGGTCTTATGGGTTTAATGAACTTAGTAAACTATTTATTCATGTTAGTATGGACATAGGAGAGTATTGAGGCCAACGGCTTCTATACCCTAATTTTTGAAAGATTGATCATGACTCAACGAAGTTGACCATTGTGTTAGTATGACATTAAGGAGTAATATGCCTAAGTCCTACGAATTTTGGGGTAGTATTAATGGAGGTTAAGACTCCAAGCATTTTAAAGTGTATGAAGAACACTTGATGATTAGAGCCTTGATTTTATCTCTAATGTGATTATGTGCTAGTTGTGAAGTAAAAGCATGACTAGATGATTGTAGAGTACATGCCTACTTATTTGAGCATATGATGATGTATTACGTGTGCTTGAAGTTTGAGTCCAGCTGGAGTCGGTTTGTTGAGTCTTTGGGGCGGGACGATGTATCATCTTCACGAATTGTGAGATTCGTGATTTTGATGGATCGCCGCGCCGGATTGCTCACACCCTCTATCGATGGTCACGGTAGGGAAGTAGTTGATCTCAGTTGTAGTATGGAAACATGACTTTGATAACTATCAGAACTCGAGCGGGGAAATGTCTCAGGGATGTCGATATCCACGAAAGGGATATCGATGACACATAAAGGTTTTGCACGTGTTTTTGCAGGAGCGACACAACGGAAAAAGGGTAACTGTATCATATCCCTTTTTATATGAATTGACTCATGAGTGCTTATATGTAAATAATGTGCTACGTGAATATGATATGATATGAAATGATGGTTGAATGAATTAATGAAATGTTATACTTGTTGATAACATGATACTCAAAAATGTTAAGTATGAGTACCTTGACATGATTATTTATGAAATGTATATTATGCAATAACATGAATTATTATTGTTGAGCATGATGCCATGACAGGAAGTTATGTTAGTAACTTGCTAAGTCTTTATGACTTACTCCTATTTGTTTTGATTGTTTTCCCTAGATCCGAGTCGAGCGAGTGGTTCGAAGTGATTGTCAAGTTACGTTGCTGAAGCTTTTGACGAGGTTGCTACCTTGTAATTTTAGTATCTTTTCTTTTGGCAAGGACGATGGGAACATAAAGTTATATAAACTTTATGTGGGGTAGCAAGACTTTATGTGTTTGATTATTAGTACTTATGTTAATTAGTACTTAATCTTTTGAGAGCCGACATGTGTTAGTCGTGCCTTATGTAATTATGATGCTCATGCTTTAGTTGTTTTAACCATGTATTGGTTTCTTTATTATGTTTGTTATCTGGCATATTTATAGCCGTTAAGCATGTTAGACTAGAGTTGTAGACCTAGTTTAATGTTGGGTTCCGGCCGTATCGTCGCCGATGACTTGGTATATAATTGCTATAAATTGTTATACGTGCCTATTGTTGTATCACATGATTTTATTTTTGGACCAAGAGATTCATTATCTCTAAGGTTGTGTTAGTTTGAGCTTGTTAGCTCGGGCGTCACTGTTTAATTATATTACGCTTCCGCAAGTGTTAAAGTTTTTGGCGTACCGCCATTATGGCCTTACCCGTTATTTGTTATTTTGTGTGTTTTTTGACGGCACGACCTTGGGGTCTCGTATTGGGATTCGGGTCGGGTCGTCACAGAAACCTCCATCTTTTGAGGGAGAGTCAGATGCTTGTAAGGTAGAGTTATGGCTAGAGGACTTAGAAAAAATCTTTGCAGCTCTAGACTGCACTGAGGAAGAGAAAGTTGTGTTAGTTGTGTATAAGCTAAGAGGGGCCACGAACCATTGGTGGAGAGTATTGCTAGCAAGCTGGAATCTTAATCGGGTTCCAAGGGTTTGGTCTATTTGGAGAGGGAATTCAAGGCTTCCTATGTACCTATGGTGGTGAGGCGAAAAAAATAGAAGGAATTCCAAGACCTAGAACAATGTTTTATATGTCACGACCCGACCCGGATTCCAACCAGAAATCCCAAGGTTGTGTCGCTAGAACTAACATAAGATGAGGACAAGCACTTGTTAAACAGTAGTGCGAGTCGAACAGTCGAGCTAACAAGCTCTAAACATGAACATAAATCCGCACTAAAATATGGTATTTCAAAAAAATTGAATTAGCGAAAGCAATAAGGAAAAGAAGTCCCGAGCTATGAAGCTCGAAACAAAAGCCAAAGAAACCAAGAGAGACATTATCTCTCAAAGGGGGAAAAACAAAAGTCGCGTGCCGCAACATTGCAGACGCTGAACAAACCATCGGCACTCCAGGCCGGCATTTCAACAAAGAACCAACCTGATAACAATTACCCACGGCTAAAGCATACCAGGGTTTACCAATAGCTATGACAATTTAGAATAAAGAAAAGCCCCAAAGGTACTACGTGCCTGGGACATAACTGAAATAAATACTAAAACCACGAATAATTGCATGACATAACCCGTCGGCCAAAGAAGAAACAATACAAATACCCAAGTATCTAGATAACTTTACAAAATCGATATCACAAGAATAACAAAGTACATAATATATGTGACGTTGCTAAAAAGAAATAGGACTCCACAAGATACTACTCGGGGATGTCTGCTGCTACTAGCATGAACCACACGATCTAATCTCGATCTATCGATCAGCTGCGCTCTGCTACAGTCACGATCTACTCGACCTCAATGCGACTACCAATTTACTGCAACTAGAAACAAAGTACGGAATGAGTCATAATGACCCAGTACGCTACTACAAGAAATATGTAACATATAGTTATGTGACATAAAAATAATCATGGTGTCATTTTACAAATGACAGAAAAACCCGTGAAGAGGCGTTGTATCGTTTAGATACTCCACAAGATAGCCATTTCTTCTTACTTACTAAACCATCCAAATGAACCAGGGTGTAATTCCCTGTTCAAACACAAATCAAATGAATTAGAACGAAATTTGCATAAAAACATCATATGTAAGTATATATAATTATATATATACTAATCAAACTGTTCATAGAATCATTAAGTATAAGTGTGTATATTTATATATATACACATTAAGCCTTTCATAGAATCATTAAGTAAAAGTATGTATATCTAAATATATACATATCAAATCATTTATAGAATCATAATGTACAAGTATGTATACTTACAGATATACACCTCAAGTATTTCAATAATACACAATCAAGATAAACACGGTCAATCAGATCTCATGTTCAACTAACACTTTGTTATCACCTAAGTACCCATAGTAAGCCATATAAGGGATAGAGAAGATACCGAATCATTGTCGTCGTATTGCTCCTCCAATCACAACTGTTAATCATATAGTTCCAGTGATACCCGTGATCGGGTATCAAAGTAACGAGCTCTCTCCTCGGTTCCGAGTTCTCTACTCGGGAAAATAGCACTAGCCAATGTGCTCTTTTGGTTACGACAAAGGGGGATACTTCCCCACTGTAGCTAGCAGTGGAGGGGTGAGTGAATCGAATATGGTACGGGGATACATAGCAATCACGAATCCTATAATTCGTGAAGACGATGCACCATCCCACCTTCAACGTAAAACTCAACAAATGCCAACTGGACTTATATGTATGCACAAGTAGATGTTTACTTGCAAATTTTCAAGTAGATATAATGATCTACTAAACTCATACGATTATGAACATTGTTACAATAATCACAAATCCACAATAGGAGCTCATTTGAGTCTCTAAATAAGAAGTGTCAAGTTGTCCACTCAATTCAATCCAAGTTCCAAAAGCTAGTAATCTAGTCAAATGGAATATAATTAACATAGGATCTCACCACGATCCCCGTAAGGTTTAATTGTTTCTTAAGCTCGACTCTGTTGAGTCTTTACTACAATTCCAACCAAATACGATATAAATGCTATATACATTTCTGGCCCTTCTATGTTTTTGTTTAAGTCATAGCTAGGTTCTTGTTCCATTTAGGAACCCTAGTTTGCGTATCAATAAGTCAAGTAGAAGATGGAAGTCTAAGTTGATTAATATCAAATCAAGCCTCAGTTCAATTCAAGTTCACAATCCCACTATTAGCGGAATCCAAATATCATTGCAAGTTAACAACACAATAGTAGAACATTCTTGAAGGAAAGAAACACTATATGCTTTATAAGTCATATTCATCAAGTATGGAGAATCAATCCTTAACAAGTTCAAATATTACAAATCACTCGGCGCAGCAATCTTTCTAATTGCATTAAAAATTCCTATCAATACCAAATGTACTGAATATTATTTAGTCAGAAAGTAGACTCTTTAAAATATAACTTAGCCTTTTAAATCACTTCATTCGGACTTGTATTCATCAATCTATGATCATATCAAGATCAAGCTAATAATCTGTTTTTCTGTTATGATTATTCTGCCCAGTCAACTTATAAATTCGACCATTAATTCCTCACAACTCCAAATTTCATGAATTTTATATATTTAGAAACTAGACTCTTGTAATTATAATTTAACACTTTAAAGAACTCCATTTGGACTTGTATTCTTTAGGATACAGTCACCTCAATTTCATGTTAAAAATATGGTTCTCTGTTGTTACTCATTCTACTTAGTCAACTTGTAAATTCAACCATGAATTGATCACCACTCCAAATTAGGGTATTATTGCCTAGTATGAAACTAGACTCTTGAGACTATACTTTATATTTTTAAATTACTCCATTAGGACTTGTATTCATCAAAATACAGCCCCTCCAAGTTCACGTCAGAAATCTGATTTTTTCTTGTGGTTTGTACTGCATATCTATCATACAAACTTCACCAAAAATTCTCATTGATCCAAATGAAACATCTCTTACATTTACAAAAACTATACTCTTTGAGATAGATTTTACCATTTTAAAACACTCCAATTGGATATGTATTCATCGATTTATGATCACATGAAGATCATGTTAATAACCAGTTCCCCTTGTTCAGATTAACTGTCGCAGCCATGGTTAATGATTCATTAAAAATACTTCCCGAATTCCAAAATTTATGAAAATTTACAGAGAATCACTTAACATACACATGACCAAAATATAATATTTTTAGGAAATTCCATGTAGTAAATTAGTACCAATAGTTTTCGGAAAACAGCCCAAAATTAGGACTGAATCTGTGAGGTTTCTTCCTAATTGGTGAAATCCTAAACTAGTCATCTCATTGAAGTTTCCAATTCCAACAAGTCCATGAACATTAGTTGTTCCAAGTCATGTTTAGAAAACTTTTAATTCTATACACAAACCCAATTTATTAAGTGTAGAGAGCAGCCCCATAATTATTCAGATTTTAACCCTAACATGAAAAAATCATTAAAGTTAACAATTGCAATGAGTTCCTTCACAAGAATTACTCCTAAGCATAATTAGAACCACATTTATGCTTTACCCAAACCCAAATTAATAACTTAACAAATCATTCCCATAATTTCCTGATTTATAACTTGTTGAAATGAAGATCTCTACTTCACAAGAAGTCTTCCTAAGCATGTGTACTACAACTATTATGAAGAGAGTATGTCATTATATTGAACATACAAATTTTTAGTGATTAGAAGCATACCTTAAGTCTAGAAAAGGCTGAGAAAAAGGAAAAAAAAGTAAGGATTAGTAGTCTCCTGGTCGATAGCTACGATTGGGTGGTCTCGAATCCAAAATCGGGTGGCCGGATCTTCCGGAAATCACAAAACACACACTAATCTCACCAAGAATCTCCCACACTCAAGCTCTCATCAATGGTGGCTGTAAATATCTGATCTTAGGAGCTGTAATGAGTGGAGAAAATCAGATATTTCAATTCACAAAGGTTAGGGAGTGAGTGGAAAACAAGTGTCAAGCTATGATAGGTCAATTTTTAAGTGAGATTAAGTCCCTAATTAGGACTTAGTGCTAAAATTTTAACTTAGTCTTAATCCACTCTAATTAAGTTCTAATTAAGGTCTCAAGTCAGGTTTAGTGAAATTCATTAAGGGTCTCCAAGTAAATCCAATAAACAAGGCAAAACTCATATTTCTGGAAATACCAAGAATAACTAATTTAGTCAACTTTAAAAATGCGCATGTACTGAAATAGAACTCCCAAAATTACTCAATAGGTATGTTTAGAAATATCTTGAAGTTTAGTTTCTAACGCATCAAACGGATCTCAATTCTGAATTGTCTACAGAAAACTATGGCCAAATTACTCTAGCCCTATCATGTCCGAGGCGAATACACAAGTCACACCGGAAATGAAACACGAGCGTATTCAAACTTAAACACGACCAAACCAAAATAATACCAAGTTAATCCCCAAGGTCCCCCTAGTCATCCAGGGCCAAACCTAGGATCAAAATAATACTAACCGAGTAATACGACAATAGGGTAACTAAAATCGCGAATCGGGGAATCAAAGTTACGACGACAACTACTATGAACGTCGTGGCCACATGTAAACTTGTAAACATGGTTATTATGAATGTAAATTAATCAGAGAAAGTGCATAAGGATTCGGGGTCTCACACTATAACAGTGGCCCAGTGTTAGAATATGCTTCTTCATAATTAACTTATTACCTTACATATTCTGAATATTAGGATTTTCTTGTTTCCATTACTATGTGTCCTAACAAGTGGCTAAGAGGGTTGCGTACCGATTAGTGTGGCAACTTGTTTGACAACACATAGGTCGTCTTAGGTTAGGTTGTCCTAATCTAGTCCTACCTTCTAAATGATGATTGAATAGACCAGCGCTTCATATGCACTAGCACCTGCAGACTTGCTGTTGCATCAAGGTTTTCGAAAGACTCGTCACTAGCAGACTTGTCATATGCACTAAAGGACACTTTGAAGATTCGCCACCAGCAGACGTGCTGCAGTGTCAAAAGTTTCTCAAAGGACTCGTCACCAACAGATTTATCAAGTGCATCATGGAAATACCTTGAAAATTTGCTACCAGTAGACTTGCTATGGTTTGAATATTCATATCAGCAACCAGCAATCCTTCCTTGCAAGAAAACTCACTATTGAATATCACACCGGCAGACTTAGTTCTGCACGTGCTACAAAGAGAAAGAACTACAGTAGATCAAGAGAAGACAAAGGTGTTCAAGCTTCAAAAGCAATTCAAATCTTTATGAAGCCTGACACGAGTGATACAGCAGGACCTTCTCTCACTCATGTCGTCTGGAAAAGTCAAAAGAATCTACTTCATTGTACAGACCACCTGATGGTGCACTAGACGTCAGACTCACTTTTCAGAGACCTATCAACACAGTTTGACAGGCAACCAGTTCAGGATCTGCAAGACAAAGCTTTTATCTAATAGTCAAAGATCTCGTGAACAACATATCTATCCGACAGTCTCCCACAACGACATCTCTCTAACGGATAGAAAATCCATCTTCATTTCTCAATGATCAGAATGACCTCGGTTTATAAAAGAAATCTTTCCTCTTCTTTAAAAAAAAGAGTGGTCGAATGCAAAGACACCTGCAACAAGAACTTCAAAGAAGCTGTAAGATCTATAAGAGATCGTTTTCACCAACGCATCTCAGATATTCACAGAAGATTGCAATGAGTTTACCCAAACCTTAGAAAAACACTCTCAGTGGATTGCTAGGAAGAAAGACTTTGAAGAAGAAGAAAAAGATCAAAAACTTTAATAGACATAGATCGGCGTCTTGGTCAAGAACCTAGTTCTTTATTTGAGTTCTTCACTCTTTTTCGAAAAACTCAGCCTTTAGCTGAAGCTTTAGGACTCTATTCCTAAAGCCAGAGGTCAAGCTCTTGGATTGATTTGAAGATTGATTCAGATTGTGCCCAAGGAAAATAAAGAGTTGTCTGTAAATATTGCATTCATATCTTTAGATTTGTATTCACATACAAATGTTGTTGATTGTGCAATAATCAATCATCATAGAAGGACACGTGCTCTACACTCAATCGTTCAAATATTTTATATCTAAATGACCTTCAATAGTGTCATCTTATATCAGTTTCTCGTTCTCATCTCCTGTTGCCCTCTTTCCTTAAGAACTCATCTATGAATGATTAAGTAAAGATTAAGGCTTGAAAGGACGAGGACAGAAACTGTACATAGAGTGTCTAGGCTGATGTAATCTGTAATTTATCTTTGAATAAATTCATATATTCTTTCAAATAATGTATCTTTCAGTCTGTTCCTCTCTATAAGCTTTTATAAATTGATTTACCTTTTGAAAATCTATTCTCTAATGATTTCCTAAATCTTCATTTGGAAGAAGTATTATGTGTGTTGTTGTTCTGATCATATATTCGTGTACAGCCACTTAAGACTTCTCTAAATCAAAGTCTAACTATTTTCGCTGCTCAAACTCTTTCAAACAGGCCTTTGATTTAAACGACAGTTCACCAGCAGAGTTCATAACTTTTCTAAGAGCAAGTCTGCTATTCCTTGATGCCAGCAGACATGCTCATCATGCAAACTGTCTACGCCTTTAAAACCTATGCTTTACTTATATTAAATGAAGATAAGTTTAAACAACATCATAGGCTATTCGCCCCCCCCCCCTCTAGCCTATTTGAGCAATCATGTGGACCAACAATTGGTATCAGAGCCAAGCTCTTCAAGCTATATGCCAGGTCTAACCACCTGAGATTTTGATCCTCCATTGCTCATCCCAAATGCATGTCAAAAGAAAATTTTGTTTTATTTTCAAAACTTTTGACAAGGATTTCATTTGAGATAAATTTTTGAAAAACTTATTTCGAAAAATTATTTTGTTTTCAAAAATTTATTGAGATAGACAATTAACATGATGATTGTGAAAAAATTATTCATATGACTGTGAGGTTCCCGGGGTGTGCCCCGCGCGCCCTTGGATAGGGGTGCGTGTACGTGCGGATGCGGGACACCACTGCTCTCGTTCCACCCTCCCTTGTTTAGGGGAAGACGAAATCAAAAGTGCGAGAGGAGTGCTGTCTATATTAGCACGTTGGAATGTGCCTCGGTTGCCTTGAGTGGATTTTGTATCCAATATGGGAACTGATGGTTTCCCGCATCAAGTTATCCCTTGTTTAGGGGATACCAGGATATGGGAATGCATTACCCTTTCATTCCCATTTTCCCTTTTTAGGGGAAAACGGAAAAGTGCAAAAAAGGATATTGCGACGCCCCCACTATGGATTTATTAAAAATAGCCTTTTGGCTCATTCAGATTACTATGGGAGCTTTGGGTTTCCCACATCAAGTTATCCCTTGTTTAGGGGATACCAGGATATGGGAATACATCATCCTTGCATTCCCATTTCTCCCTTTTTTAGGGGAGAACAGGAAAGTGCAAAGGAGTGTTGCGAGGCCCCACTGAATCTGAAAGCTTTAGAGTCGCCATCTTTATTTTAAGGCAAATAAAGCAAAACCAAAGAAAAGAAAAATAAACCAGAGAAAAAGAAAACGGGTTCGGAGGCTAAGTTACGAGTTGGGAATGTGCTAGGCACCCAACTCGCCCTTTCGGTCTCAAAAACGTTTTTTGGCTGAAGTATGTTTATTGTTATATTTATCTCGCAAATAAATAAGGTATTAAAAAAACAGGGAAATTTAAACAAATACATTCGTGTCTACATTATTTACGGACTTGCAGCCGTTTCCTTCCACTAATTACAGACATATTTAAGAATATTTGGCCATTATAACGACTCTTTTACATAATATTTCCTAATCTAATCCGGGCAGCACAACGGCTTATAAGGACTACATTGTGCCGGATTTTAAATACAACTTTAATAAATAATAAGTAGACAAATAAATAAATAAACAAATAAAAATTCCCTTAAAGGCTGTTACCTTTTAGAGCGGGTTGTGCTCGCTCTGTCCTTCTCGGGAGAGGGAGACTTTTGTTGTTGTTTGTTGTGTGGTTGTTGTTTTGATTTGGGCAGAGTGACGGCTTATATGTGGTAGTTTTGGTTTGTTTGGTTGGGCGGAATGACGGCTTAGTTTTTGTGGTTTTGACCTTTTTGGTTGGGCGGAATAACGGCTTAGTTGGGGTGTTTTTCAGCTCGTTACTCGGGCAGACTAACGGCTTACTTTGGGATTTTTGGGTCGGGGAAATGAGGTGGATACCTAACAACTAGGCTAGGGATCACTTATAACATATGAGTTTTGATTTTGGCAGAGTTTGGACGGGGTTTGGAGATTCTAGGGGCTTCCACTCACCTATCTCGCACCTCTCGTACTAATAGTATCGGTAGAACGCAGAAGCAGAGCTTCGTTGCGATCTTCGATCTCGGAAAAAATGAGCACCGAAAATGGGAGGCTGAGGCCTCTATTTATACTGAGAAGCAGGGACGCGCTGGGAATTTCTGGATTTGTTCTCCCTGCATTGATCAGTTGTACCGCGAGCATCAGAGGTTGTACCATTTCAAATCTGAGAGAGGCAACAGTAGATAGCTTGGTGCCACCAAGGGGACCCTTGGTGCGGAACCAAGGGGCCTTGGTGCGGCACCAAGCATGCTTTTTAAGTTTCATTTTGTGCACTTTCCCCCCTGCAGTTCACTGTTTCGTGCATCCTGCTTTTCCTTTCACATTTTTGACTCCTGTAATTTGACATTTGTTAAGTTTTAACAGTTCTTGATATTTTATGTCGATCACATATCGAGGAGTGCGAAATTGGGGTGTCTGAGCCTCAACGATGGAGTCTACGGGTAACCCAAGGCTTACTGAGTAGACGAACATCGTTAATAAACAATAGACTCTCCAATTTCGTTCATTTAAGAACGGGAGAATGCAATTGGTAGCAGTTATAAACAATAGACTCTCCAATTTCGTGGTTTTAAGCAGATATGAATTTAATGTGCTCCGATGGTCGGACCTACTAGTGTAGGCTGCCTACGTATCCCTTAATAAAGGAACTCAGACCAAAACGTAGTTCAGGCCAAAACCTAAACTATCACTCGTACAACGGTCGTGCCTACCGTGATAGGCTGCCTACGTATCCTTAAACAAGGAATCAGACCGAAACGTAGTTCACTCAGCTGGGGACTAAATGTGGCGGTGTAAGTGTTGTGGTGCAAGTGCGACAATACTAAATGAGCAAGTGCGACAAAGCTTTATCAAATGAGTACGACAAAGGTAAATATGTGTTGTGATGGTCGCGTCTACCGTGATAGACTGCCTACGTATCCTTAAACAAGGAATCAGACCAAACGTAGTTCGTCTTGTGGCTACGCGGAGCGAATTGTTTCCTAGGAACTCAGCCTCTACTGGAGAACAAGACCTTTCCCTATAAATCCGGGGCTGTGTACCCCTTAAAGGAAAGTTTCCCACACAGCCAAATGAATGGAATGCAATGCCTCCTCAGGAACTCAGCCTTCAACGGAGAACAAAACCTTTCCCTATCAATCCGGGGCTGTGTACCCCTTAAAGGAAAGTTTCCAAACATCAAACAAATGCACTGTTAAAAAGGAAAATACCTTCCTTTCCTTTACCTTTGTCGTGTCCGTGCAGCAAATTGCTGCAGATGTGACGACCCGACCCGGATCTCAATACGAGATCCCAAAGGTCGTGCCATCAGAACAAACTAAGAGACAGACAAGCACCTGCTAAGCATAATGGTGCGAGTCAAAAGACGAGCCAACAAGCTCGAAACAGGAAGGTGAAGCCATAACGACAATACAGGAAAATCAAAACCTAAAACCTACGGAAGCAAAACCATAATGGGACCCGAGCTATCAAGCTCCTGAATGAAAACAACCAAAGAGATGGTAAATCTCTCGGCCCAAAAATCGGCAGCGTGGCGCAACATTGAACACGCACAACAAACCATCGACAAGCAAGGCCGGAAAAAATCCCAACACGATAAACAACACTCAAGCGGCTATAACATGCGGAGGAACAATTCACTATAACCATATAATCAATGCTAAACCACCAACCAAACCTCACGACTAAAACTATCGGAGGTAGGAACAACAATATACCACAACTAGAATAAACGAGCCACACATAAAATCATGGTATCATACTAGTATACCATCATGAAACAGGTACTTAATTTTTAAAGCACATAAACTCACATAAAACAAGTAGCATTTTATCTTTCATATAAATGCTCATAATAAACATGTGTAACAGTAAACGTAATCGAACCGCTACAATCAAATCCGGGTTCAAAACCCAACCAACTTACCATGAGATCAAATCTCAAACCATGATCCGGGCTCAATTCCCAATCAATCATACCCTGGGGTTTCCTACCCAAATAATCTCAACTCATCAGTTTCCCTTAATGAGTACTCGTTACATTCATCCAACCTAGGATGAGAAATAAGAGCTCGATGTTAGGCTAGATGGCATAACTCGAGATCACATCCCACTATTGGCCAAATAGTGAGGAGAAAAAGGACCCAATGCAACGATTCATAGCGATTGTTCCCAAAGGCTATGAATCGTCCCATTCTTGAACACAACAATCAAAACCCGCCATTGGACTTTAAACCAAACGTTCAAGTAGATATTTACTTGTCTAAACCAATGAGACCAAATTCATTATTATCGGGCTCATTAAATCATGTAGGACATAATGCTCTACAACAACTCATAAACCATGCACATAATTGCACATAAACAAATAGGGCATAATGCTCCACAAAATCCCATAATCCATGCACATTTTTGCATATAACCACGTAGGACATAATGCTCTACGAAATCTCATAAACCATGCATATAATTGCATAAAATCAAGTAGGACACAATGCTCTACCAAACATCATGAACAATGCATATATTTGCATATAACCATTGTGTTCAACTAACTTACAAGTTTAGTTCAAGAACTACTTTATTGAGGTATTCATTATTCCTCAAGTCATTAACCCATTCAAGCATAGCTTACAAGCTTAATAAAATATAATGTGAGGTCTTCCATAATCCTCAACTCAAACCAAAGCAAGACTACTACGCTAGTCTCAAAATATCCACCAATCAAGACTTATTATTTTAGTCTTTATTTTAAGTACACCGGACTCAATCATAGTCCTAATCGTCATACATGATCGATAACACCAACACCATACTTAAAACATCATGACTACTCCGTAGTTACTTCGCACAAGTGTTTTCATATGTACGCAACAAAAATCCTTGAGAAGAGGATTCTCTCTTAATCTTCTCTTAAATAATCTCGTGACCTTATGTGGGTCTCCATTGTCCCATGCTCTAACAAACATGCGCAAAATATATTTCTAGCAAGTCTCCATAACATGAGTGTCGCCATTGGACACAAACCAAAAACCCGGTGTGCACAAACATAACCCAAACAAACTCAAACATTGTAGGGTTTCAACCCAAGGCTTTTTATCATTTTATTGGCCTTATAACGACTCCGTTGAGTCTTACTAACACATTTCATTCTTTATGTGTTTTATAACTCCACACCGAAACAATTCATTAAAGTTTACAAACAATTCTCAATAGTCATTCAGGCTTAATTCCCAAGGCTAAAATCTCCACAACACATCACAATCATAACCCATTTAAAGTTTGGAAGTTATATGTTTCACTTCATTAATCAAACGAAATCCGATCGTCGTAGGATTTCAACCCAAGTTCATTTAGCACATAATCGAACTTATAATGACTCAGTTGAGTCCAATCTACCGTTTCTAAATTTTTAGGGCATAGAAGCTATGGTTCTCAATACCCTCTACATTCGCAACTAACATCAATAGCCATCTTCCCAAGTTCGTTTAACTCACATAAACCCAACAAAACATTTATCAATGTAACATAGAACAAATATGCCAATTTTGCATAATTTCCTTTAAGTCACCTTACCAATCCCACTCTCCAAAACATCGTTAAATCGCACAACCCGGATTAATATACTACACTACACATGTGTAACATTTTAATCAAGCTTTCAACTATGTTTATTAAGCCAATTCATGATTTGGGCAAAATCTCCTTCCAAGTATCTTGACCAAACAAGCTCAACACACATCAATAATTCACATAACAAGGTTTAATAGACCACTTAGCATATGAATTTCATACTAATCAAGGTCTCACATAGGTTCATCCCATCTATATCAACATTTGAAAACCTAGGGTTCATGGCATCTCTAACTACCCTAGAAATTGCATCCATTGACCTCACATAGCAAGAATGATTGTTTCCCTAGTGTCAATGGAGCCAAAACAAGGAGAAAGAGGGGTAGAAACTTACCTTTGTTCAGCCCTCTCAAGCCACAATCCCGAAATTCTTGGTGTTGGGTGTTGTTCTCTTCAATCCCTTCTTCAAAACTATGGTGTAGCTTGCGAAATGAAGGTCCCAAGCTATGGCCTCCAAGATTGGGCACCCAAGAACCCTAGAAATCTCCTCTCTCAAGCTCTCCCACGTTTTTGTGAAGTGTAGGCAGAAAATGAGAGGTTTAAGTGTTGTTTTGTGTCTTATATATGATAGAAACTAAGTGGGTGTAGGTTAGATTAGTGGGGTGTTTCTCTTTAATTAACCACCTTAATCTCACCCTAAAACTCTAATAGATGGTTAGGACAAATCATAAGACACTTAGGAAGGTTTAGGATTAGTTTAGGATGGGTTTGGGTGGGGATATGATAGGCAATTGGGTGAAATGGGTGAAAAATCCCGTAACAGGGAATAGGGTATGATGCGGTCGCATCATACTAAGCCATGCGAGCACATGGTCCACCTTCCAGCACTTGGCAAGTTTCCGCAATCCTCGTTCGCGTCCGGTCCTTCCCGCATGCAATCGCAAGCCTTAAAGCCTCGGAATGGCCTATAATTCAACCCTTAATGTCCTCATACTCTTAGCTAAACAAAACAAGTCTCAAACCACCCTCAAAGTAGGTCCAAAACCCTCAGAACAACTCTCGAAACAACCCGAGCAAAACCGACGCAAGGCGCGATATCTCGCTAACGAAACGTCGAATGAAACCACAAACCGACGGGCATCAACCCATGATTATAAACACTTCAAAGGCTATAGAATAGGCCTAAATGCCTCTCAGATGATGAACAACAAATAGGAGAAATAAGCTCCCGAAAGACGAGACGTTCGCCCGGCTCAATCTCAAACTACGCGATAAGGAGAATTGCTATTCTCGAGGCATCAAAACTTCACGAGACTTATGGAATACATCCAATTAGAAGTCTAACACATCTAAACATGTTATTTAATCATCATGTAAAGATCTGGGACCAAATCGAGGTCCAGAACACCAAACCTGAATAAGCTCTCAATCGAGTCGCATTCCGACTATCGTCGGGTTACGACTTTTGACTTTAACAAGTCAACCACTATATGACATTTCTTAGAAGTATTTTAGTCTTAATGTGATCTCTCATACACATTTAGACTCTCTCACAACCAAACGAGAAATCAACCAAAGAAGAAATGTGAGCATTGCACGCAATTCAAGCTAACGGGAATCGGGATCTTACAGCTGATGTTGCTTTGTCGTCGCTTGCAGTTTTACGCTATTCGTTGATGCACTTTGCTGGGGTTTTTCTTTTTATCACTATTCCGGCCTTTGCTGGAAAATCTTTTCCCCTGTCCCGCTATGTTTTCGGCTTTAGCTGGAATTTTTTTTTTGATGCTGCTGCATTTTCTTTACTGCTCCTTCTAACCTTGGTCAGAAGCTTCTTTTTTCTTGCTGCAGCATCTCTTGGTATCAGCTGATATCATCTTTTCTTTGCTGCTGTTTTCTTTTTGCTTCATTTTCTAGCTTCAGCCAAAAATTTCTTCTTCTGCCGCCGCATTTGTTCTTGTTGCATGTACATGAATTTTTTTTTTGTACATGCATTTCCCCCTCTCCTGATTTTTTTGTTGTTTTTTGTTGTTTTTTTGTTCTGCATGCCTGCCACTTTCTTTATTTGCATGCTTATTACCTCTTTTTTGTTTTTTTTTGTTTTTGGTTTCTTTTTTGTCCGCCAGGATATACTTCTGATCTGCTAGATTTTGGCACTGTTTGGCACTTTTGAAGCACTCCTGACTTTATTAATGATGCATGTGCATGTCCTATCTATGTCTAAATGATGCAATTAAGTAATGATGGATGAAATTTATTTTTTTATGATGCATGATTAAACGAGTGGCCACTATTTGACCTTATTATGCATGATTTATATTACAAATGCAAATGGGGCTATATGATGCATGTTTATGCTGCAGGGACATAGTAAATGCCATGAGGATATTTATTTTCATGTTTGGTGGCATTTTATTTTCCTTTTAACGCACCCCTGATGTGCAGCTTATTGGATAATGAATGGACATGATGAATGCATGTATTACTTTATTTAATGTAAATGTGATACCTAAAAATTATATGATGCCTATTAACATGATGCATGTATATTTTCCTATTTTATCATGCATTCAATAATGCAAAATGTGATATATATCTTTAAAATGCAAAATGCATTTTTTATAATGCAAAAACATTTATCTAGATGCAAAAAATAAATAAAAAATTTGTTTTGTTTGTTTTTTTTTCTTTTTTTGTTTTTGTTGTTTTTGTTGTTTTTTGTTTTTTGTTTTTTGTTTGTTTTTTGTTTTTTGTTTTGAAAACATATACAAATATTTACAATGCAATATAATTTATATGATGCAAAATAAATAAACACATGCAGACTCAAGACGCACGCACAAAGCAAAGCTATACCGACCTAACGGGTAATGGCACGGTGTATCCCCAAAATGGATTTTAAAGCAATATACCTTCGGGCTCGAACAGGCTTCCTTTTTTTTATGAGTATATGCGGGGAAAGGAAAAGGCTGTGACGACCCGACCCGGACCTCGAGGTGGAATCACAAGTCAAGTCATCCAAATAGGACAACAATACATGCAAAGACTCAATTATAGAAAACGACGTGACGCAACATTTCAGATGAAGCGCGACTCGGCACCAAAAGGGCCGGAAATTTTTAAAGTTTTTTTTTAAACCTGATATAACAATTAATACAATTATACCAAATCATCGGCGACTTTACTACCGGAACCCAACACTACACAGTTCATGCAAATATACCTCGACGGCTATAACATGCCGGAGAACAACGTAATTAAATAAGAGCTAAAGTAATGCCCAGCGGAAGTTTTGCCCAGCGGACATGTGAACCTTACTACATCTATACAAGGCTCGGCGTACATGTGAACCATACGGCTCAAAATAAGATACAAGTATAGACATAAAACAAATAAACCAAGTTCCCAAGCAAAGTCTAAATGACTTGCTAAACCCAACATCCTTACAAAAGAGAACAAAATAAGGACATCTAATAACCACAACCTCGTCGCGTGCGATCACGGACAAGCGAGAATCTGCTACACCTCAACGGCGGTACACGAGCGGCTCGGATCTAAAGATAAAAGGGAGGGGTAAGTCATAAAGACTTTGTGAGATAACAATTATGCATGTCATGGCATTATGCAACATACATAGCAAGATATCATCTTTAATATCAAGTCACTCAAAGCATTCATTTAATAAACACTTAAATCACATATCCATGGTAGCACGTGGTTTCACATAAGTGCTATAAAGTAAATCACATATAAGGAGGATATGTTATGGAACCGGTGTGCCGCTACGTAGCTCTGCAATACAGCGTTAACATTCGTGCCAATGATACCTGTGATGAGTGTATCAAAGTACCGAGCTCTCTACTCGGTTACCAAGCTCTCTACTTGGTAATTAGACTTGCCAATGTGCTCTCTTGGTTACAACAAAGGGGCTACTTCCCCACTGTGGCCAACAGTGGAGGCGTGTGTGCTAAAAACCCGGTATAACAACCCATCACTATCACGAGTCCCATAACTCGTGACGGCAATGCATTGTCACACCAACGACTCAATCAAATATGCCAGCTGGACTCATGCAATGCCAAGTAGATGTTTACTCGTCATGAAATCTCAAATAAGGAATAAGTTCGACAAGAGCGAACTTATTCAACAAGTAGTTGTTTACTCATTTAAGGAATCACACAAGAATTCGACAAGAGCGAATTCAACATGTCAAATAGATACATTATTCTACAACATGCTCTCAATCATGCATTTATTTCACACGATCACATAAACCGCATAAGAACTCAATCGAGTCTTAAAAGCACACAAACATCAAGGCATAAGCATCAATCCATCTCAAAGTATCGAAAGCTAATTCATTAGTCTAACGAACTACATTCGTCGTAGGGATTGATTGTGGAGTCGTTATTGTTCATAACTCCCTAATTTCAACTCCGGTGAGTTTTACTACATTTCAACCAAGAAGAGTATTGATACTATATGTATCACATTGCCATTTTCTAAGTTCTCCGTTCATTTAGAACTCGATAACTAAGCCATTCATGTTCTTAAACTAGCCTTAAACACAATCTCGAGTTTCAAACTCTAGTTTCGGTAATTTTGCTAAACCTTGAATTGAACCGAATTCTTTCACAAGAGTTATTCCCAAGCTTAATACAAACAACATTCATGCTTTAATAAATGTCAAAATCATAACTTCATAGAGATTTCATAAAATCATACACATATTTTATATGTTGAATTGGAAGTTTTGTCTTCACAAAAGGTGTTCACAATCACTAATAGAACAACTATAATGAAGGGGTCATGCTATTTTATTTAACATGGAAATCTCAGGGAATTGTCACTCACCTTAGTCCTATGATTAATGGATGAAAGGTTGATTAAAGAGAGGATTGTTGTAGAGAAGATCGAGAGCTTCGATTTGGCGGTCTCGGTTCGTCAATCGGACCACCGGATCTCCGGGAAATGGTCCTTCAACCTAGGGTTTCTTCCATGGACGAATTTGAGCTTGAGTCTCTGAAGTTCTCTGGTTATTTTGAGCACAAATGGCTGAATTGGCTGCAAGAAATTTTTATATACTTCCCCTCAAACCCCCAATCCAAGTGATGGTGATTATCTTGCTTCTAATTGGCCGAGGAAGGGTGACCATTGATAAGGAATGATCAAAGGGTTCACAAGGGTTGTTGAAGAGTCAACAAAGGAGGGCTTTGAGTCACAATGGACGTCCAAGGGCAAGGGTGCAAGGGTCATTAACCAAAACACTCAAAAAATCTCTCAAAGCTGAAAACTGTCCAATTTCCAGATTATTGTTACTGGACAGTCGATCTTGTAAAATCGACCATAAATAGATCACACCTCAAAATGAGATGATTATTGATTCTTATGAAACTAGACTCTTTAAACTATAGTTTAGCCTTTTAAATTACTCAATTTGGACTTATATTCATCAAAATATGGCTACTACAAGATCAAGTACAAAAGCTGATTTCCTGAAAACAGAATTCTGGCACAGCCGTAAGTCAAGACGTAAATGAGGTACTTATACACCTTGGAAAAATACCATATTTTACAGAGAGTATCCTAACATATATAGGTAAAACATACTAAATTTTAGAAAATTCTCTTTAGTAGATTGGTACCAGAATTTTCCCGAATTTCGCCCAAAAACCGGACTAAATCTGAGAAGTAATAAGTTGGTCATCTTATTTCCAAATGCAACAAGTCTATGAATGAAATGAAGTCTCTAACATGTCAAGACCTATTATAAACATGTTATAATGATGACAAACAGAAATGGGGTTTGGGTTCTCACATCCTCCCCCACTTAAAGGAATTTAGTCCCTAAATTCATACCTGAAATCTCGAACAAGTAAGGGTATTTCTCCCTCATCTCAAGCCCAGTCTCCCATGTGGCTTCCTCAATATCATGATTCTTCCACAAAACCTTCACTAAAAGAATCCGCTTGGTCCTCAAGACTTGCTCCTTGGTATCAAGAATCCTCACCGATTTCTCAACGTAGGAAAGATTGGGCTCAAAGGTAATCTCCTCATAAGTAAGGACATGTGACTCGTCCTTCAAGTACTTACGAAGCATGGAAACATGGAACATAGCTGTTATTATACGCGAACTCAGCCAACGGTAGATGTGAATCCCAACTACCCTTGAAATCCATAGCACACGCACGTATCATATCCTCCAAAATCTGTATCAATCTCGTGACCATCGGTGGATGAAAGCGATCTTGAAATTGACTTTACAAGCCTCCTGCAAAGAATGCGAACCTAGAAGTAAATGCAGGGGTCTCTATCGACACAATGCTTGGTACACCATGTAGTCTCACAATCTCCTGAATGTACAACGCCGTGCCAAGCGACTCAAAGCGTAGGAAATCGCAATAGGGATAAAATGAAAAGACTTAGTCAACCTATCAACGATAACCCAAGCTGCATCAAAGCCTCTGCAGTGCGTGGCAACCACAGTAACAAAATCCATGGTGATATGCTCCCATTTCACTCAGGAATCTCAAGTGGATGAAGCAAACCGGCGAGGTCTCGGTGCTCGGCCTTAACCTGGCGACACGTAAGACATCTCGAAACATACTCGGCTATCTCCCTCTTCATACCATTCCACCAAAGCGCCTCTTCAAGTCACGGTACATCTTAGTACTACCCGGATGTATCGTATACTTGGCCTTGTGAGCCTCATCAAGAACCATACGTTTCACTTCATCGGAAGAAGGAGCATAAATCCTACTCGAAATGTCAAGATCCCATCCTTTGTTCATCGCGAACTCGGGTGTATTATTCTCACCCAATCCATCGATAATCTTCCTCAAATCGGATCGTGCTTTGAGCTTCCTTGATCAACCCAAACAACAACGGTGTAGCACGAACACTAGCAAAGAGAACACTATGCTCACTCACAACGGGACTCCACTCACGGACATCCTCGAGCATCTTCCATTCCCAATCATCAAACATGACATGTAGGATCTCTACTCAACGCATCCGCTACAACATTCGCTTTCCCGGATGGTACAAGATAGTACAATCATGATCCTTAAGCTTCTCCATCCATCGCCTACGTCTCATATTTAACTCCTTTTGCGAGAAAAGGTATTTGAGACTCTTATGATCGTATACACCTCAAACTTAGCTCCATATAGATAGTGTTTCCACTTGTGAAGCGCTTAAAATAATAATGCCAACTCAAGATCATGAGTCGGATAATTACGCTCATACGGTGACAACTTCCTAGAAGCATAGGCAATAACCTTCGTTGCATAAGCACACAACCCAAGCCTTCCAAAAGCGTCACAATAAACCACGAAATTCTCACAACCACTAGGCAAAGCTAAAAGCAGGAGGTAGTCAACCTCCTCTTCAACTCAAAGCTAGCCTCACACTTGTCACTCCAAATAAAAGCAGACTTCTTCTGAGTAAGATTGGTCATAGGAGTGGCAATCTTAGAAAATCCCTCAATGAATCTACGGTAATAACCCGCCAAGCCCAAGAAACTACGGACTTCGGTCACCGTACTAGGAGTCTTCCACTTGGTAACGACCTCAACCTTCGATGGATCCAGCGATACCATCACTAGACACAACATGCCCAAGAAAAGCAACTTGTTCTAGCGAAAATGCACATTTGCTAAATTTAGCAAAAAATTTGTTTCTTACGCAACCATAAGAACCTCTCTCAAATGATGCTCATGCTCCTCTCGTGACTTCGAGTACACAAGGATATCATCAATGAACATCACTACAAAGCAATCAAGGTACTCATGAAACACCCTATTCATCAAGTCCATAAAAACGGCAGGCGCGTTTGTCAAAACAAAGCGGCATCACAACAAACTCATAATGGCCATAACGGCGTATGAAAGGCGTCTTCGGGACATCCTCGCGAACCCTCAAGCTGGTGGTAACCACTCCTCAAGTCTAACTTGGAATACACAATAGACCCCTGAAGCTGATCAAAGAGATCATCAATATGAGGTAAGGGATACTTATTCTTTATAGTAACCTGGTTCAACAAACGATAGTCAATGCACAACCGCAAACTACCATCCTTCTTCTTCACAAATAACAGCAGTGCCCCACGAAACACACTCGGTTTAATAAACTCCTATCAAGAAGTTCTGCAACTTTCTCAACTTCGACTAGAGTCATTCTATAAGGTACTCTAAAATAGGGAAAGTTTCCTGGCAATATCTCAATGCAAAACTCTAACTCTCGATCGGGAGGTAATGCATAATCAGTCGAAAAACATCCGGAAATTCATTAACTACCGAAACTTCATTAACAATTAGAACTTCTTATAGTATAGAAGTAGGCATGCTAGTCTCAAGTACACAAGTGAGATAACAAGTACAACCTTGCGTTAAAAGTTTTCTATCCATAAAGTAGAAATAACATGTATATTATTCATGTCATGATCACTAATAAAAACCAACTCCGTATCAGAGCATGGCAATTGTAACACCATTATGATGGCAATCTACTAGAGCATGCAATACACTATCACCAATGAACACATCACAAGCCTTATAGACCTCGGATGCGAGTTCAAGATCACTCAATGGTATAGACATCAAGCACGTAGGGTAACTGTCAAGGCAAGGCAGCGTAAATTCTCAATAAAATGCGGTGCATCATATTTGCACTGTATAGAAATACACCATTTGTTGTTCCATACCTTTTTGGTAATTGGTTCGGTCAATTTCAAATCTAATTTATACCATTCTAGTTCTCGACGAAGACCTCTTGATAATCAAGTCGGGGGCCCTCGAAGTGACTTCAAAAGCTTTTAGTCGTAAAGGATGTGGGGTGTTCGTGAATCACATAAAAGCATCCTTTATATCGGTCTCAAGAATACAAATCATAAGCACATATAAGCATGGCATAAACATCATGCAACATAGTATATTAATTTACTATGTATGTAAACCAAATTATGGAATATTCATACTATTAACTACCTATCAATGGTAGATAAAACACATTATACAAGGCTAGTACCCTATCAATGTATTAGACTAATAAAGAGACAATACAACATTTCACGAGTCACTAGGTAGCATATTCTTACTAACTAGTATACGGCCAATCCTTATAAGTCAAACCGTATGCGAGTCGACAACCAATCCAACCAAGCATCACGTTATCACCTCTTGCCAATCTCCAAGTTCCCAATCATGAGGAAATTTCACCTTGATCAAAGTCCCCAAATCCAACCAACCATCGGGAAAGAGTTCTCAAATTCCCAACACAAGTAATAAGAGCGGTGGTTAATTACTACCCTAACTATCTACACATAGTAATCTATGGAATACTAATAGGTACCACGGGAGGTTTAACCACTCGCTCTCGAAGCATTACAACGAACTTTCGCCATAATGATTAACATGACGATCACCCTTGGGACCGACAATCTAGCTTCTCAGCTTCTCCGATTCTAAAAATGGAACAAGGAACAACGGCTCTCTTGAAAGCGGCACCCACTCTTGGTATAGCTGCAACTCATAAGCAATATAGGAGAAATATAATACTCTAAACACAAACCTTTACTCACGGCAATCTAGACCAAAGCGAACTTAGTACTCCAAGTCGTATTCATTCATGAAGAATGCGCCAATAAGGCACAAGCAGAACACTCAACGCCAAGATTCACACAGAAACCAACCAACTTAGGCCATGGAACCTATCACGGCCGATAGCTAACCTATAAAGCTCGATACCAAGCTGTGACGACCCCGGACCAGAGGTGGAATCACAAGTCAAGTCGTCCAAATAGGACAACAATACATGCAAAGACTCAATTATAGAAAACGACGTGGCGCAACATTTCGAGATGAAGCGCGACTCGGCACCAAAGGAAATTTTTAAAGTTTTTTTTAAACTGATATAACAATTAATACAATTATACCAAATCATCGGCGACTTTACTACGGAACCCAACACTACAGTTCATGCAAATATACCTCGGCGGCTATAACATGCTTGGGAGAACAACGTAATTAAATAAGAGCTAAAGTAATGCCCAGCGGAAGTTTTAAAACATGTGAACCTTACTACATCTATACAAGGCTCGGCGTACATGCGCCGGCGCTCAAAATAAGATACAAGTATAGACATAAAACAAATAAACCAAGTTCCCAAGCAAAGTCTAAATGACTTGCTAAACCCAACATCCTTACAAAAGAGAACAAAATAAGGACATCTAATAACCACAACCTCGTCGCGTGCGATCACGGACAAGCGAGAATCTGCTACACCTCAGCGGTACGAGCGGCTCGGATCTAAAGCAGCGATAAAAGGAGGGGTAAGTCATAAAGACTTTGTGAGATAACAATTATGCATGTCATGGCATTATGCAACATACATAGCAAGATATCATCTTTAATATCAAGTCACTCAAAGCATTCATTTAATAAACACTTAATTCACATATCCATGGTAGCACGTGGTTTCACATAAGTGCTATAAAGTAAATCACATATAAGGAGGATATGTTATGGAACCGGTGCCGCTACGTAGCTCTGCAATACAGCGTTAACATTCGTGCCAATGATACTGTGATGAGTGTATCAAAGTACCGAGCTCTACTGGGTTACCAAGCTCTCTACTTGGTAATTAGACTTGCCAATGTGCTCTCTTGGTTCTGACAAAGGGCTACTTCCCCACGTGGCCCAGGTGGAGGCGTGTGTGCTAAAAACCGGTATAACAACCCATCACTATCACGAGTCCCATAACTCGTGGCGGCAATCATTGTCACACCAACGACTCAATCAAATATGCCATTTGGACTCATGCAATGCCAAGTAGATGTTTACTCGTCATGAAATCTCAAATAAGGAATAAGTTCGACAAGAGCGAACTTATTCAACAAATAGTTGTTTACTCATTTAAGGAATCACACAAGAATTCGACAAGAGCGAATTCAACATGTCAAATAGATACATTATTCTACAACATGCTCTCAATCATGCATTTATTTCACACGATCACATAAACCGCATAAGAACTCAATCGAGTCTTAAAAGCACACAAACATCAAGGCATAAGCATCAATCCATCTCAAAGTATCGAAAACTAATTCATTAGTCTAACGAACTACATTCGTCATACTATATGTATCACATTGCCCTTTTCTAAGTTCTCCGTTCATTTAGAACTCGATAACTAAACCATTCATGTTCTTAAACTAGCCTTAAACACAATCTCGAGTTTCAAACTCTAGTTTCGGTAATTTTGCTAAACCTTGAATTGAACCGAATTCTTTCACAAGAGTTATTCCCAAGCTTAATACAAACAACATTCATGCTTTAATAAATTTCAAAATCATAACTTCATAGAGATTTCATAAAATCATACACATATTTTATATGTTGAATTGGAAGTTTTGTCTTCACAAAAGGTGTTCACAATCACTAATAGAACAACTATAATGAAGGGGTCATGCTATTTTATTTAACATGGAAATCTCAGGGAATTGTCACTCACCTTAGTCCTATGATTAATGGATGAAAGTTTGATTAAAGAGAGGATTGTTGTAGAGAAGATCGAGAGCTTCGATTTGGCGGTCTCGGTTCGTCAATCGGACCACCGGATCTCCGGGAAATGGTCCTTCAACCTAGGGTTTCTTCCATGGACGAATTTGAGCTTGAGTCTCTGAAGTTCTCTGGTTATTTTGAGCACAAATGGCTGAATTGGCTGCAAGAAATTTTTATATACTTCCCCTCAAACCCCCAATCCAAGTGATGGTGATTATCTTGCTTCTAATTGGCCGAGGAAGGGTGACCATTGATAAGGAATGATCAAAGGGTTCACAAGGGTTGTTGAAGAGTCAACAAAGGAGGGCTTTGAGTCACAATGGACGTCCAAGGGCAAGGGTGCAAGGGTCATTAACCAAAACACTCAAAAAATCTCTCAAAGCTGAAAACTGTCCAATTTCCAGATTATTGTTACTGGACAGTCGATCTTGTAAAATCGACCATAAATAGATCACACCTCAAAATGAGATGATTATTAATTCTTATGAAACTAGACTCTTTAAACTATAGTTTAGCCTTTTAAATTACTCAATTTGGACTTATATTCATCAAAATATGGCTACTACAAGATCAAGTACAAAAGCTGATTTCCTGAAAACAGAATTCTGGCACAGCCGTAAGTCAAGACGTAAATGAGGTACTTATACACCTTGGAAAAATACCATATTTTACAGAGAGTATCCTAACATATATAGGTAAAACATACTAAATTTTTAGAAAATTCTCTTTAGTAGATTGGTACCAGAATTTTCCCGAATTTTGCCCAAAAACCGGACTAAATCTGAGAAGTAATAAGTTGGTCATCTTATTTCCAAATGCAACAAGTCTATGAATGAAATGAAGTCTCTAACATGTCAAGACCTATTATAAACATGTTATAATGATGACAAACAGAAATGGGGTTTGGGTTCTCACAAAGGCAATCACTTCCTGCTGTTCTCGGCCATACCATTGTTTCAGAGCTATACTTGGCATAAGGCTATTCTCATAGCCCCTGCATTTTTCTTCATAATCAGACAGGGCAGCAGTGAATGGTCGGAATCCAAGTCGTCTGGCTGTTTCAGGACAATGGCAACGCAGATGATGGATAGGACGAGGACACTTCTGGCGTTTCTTATCCTGATGAGACTGAGCTTTTTTCTGTGCCTTGCAAAAGAAGTACATGGGATCGGCCAGGCGGACACCGCAGGCACTGATGGACTGCTCCGGGGCTTAAGCTGCAAATGAAGGATATTTTTGCGGGAAACAAAGGGGGTAGAGGCAATAATAGATATGTACAGGCAATTAACACATAACCTAAATTTCTTTAGCAATTATTCCTAAGTTGCACCTTAGGACCTGTAATTTTATATTTTAGTATTTTATTGCGAGCTTATGTCGTGGTTTTTCTTTTTCTTCTGTCGAACGAGCCCCCTTGCATGCCGAAGACTGGAGGTAAGATGTCGAGGTTTCAAAGAGTGCCTTCCTTCTCCTTATTCTCTTGATATATATATATTTTATTTGTTTGGCTCTAACTTTTGCCTAGGCCGCCCTTTCGGGTTTTCAACCTAGCGAGCCTTTATTATTATTTTTTTAATTTGTTTTTTTATATCTATTTTTTTTGTGCTCTAATTTTTTCCTAGGCCGCCCTTTCGGGTTTTCAGCCTAGCGAGCCCTTATTTCTTCTCTTTTTTTTTGTTTTTTTTAATGACCTAACTTTTGCCTAGGCCGCCCTTTCGGGTTTTCAGCCTAGCGGGCTGGAGAGGGAAGCACTTGTCAAATAGGATGTCTCAAGAATAATACCTTTTGATCTCGTTAAGATTGGAGGACTGAACAAGGTCTTCCTTTTCCTGGCTTGTGAGGAGTGCAACATCTCCTGACCGGATATCTTTGACAATATACGATGCATCGTGGAAGAGAGGGGTAGCAGCCTTTGATAAGTAGCCCCAACATTCTTTAGCCCAGACGGCATGGCATGATAGCAGTAGGTCTCCCAAGAGGTGGTGAATAAGGTCTTTTCTTGCTCTCCTGCTGCCTTTGATTTGACTATAGCTCAGCATGCCGTTAAGAAAAACTATTGGACTTTGGAATGGTCACTACATTGGACAGCCAGATCGGGTATTTTTTCTTTCTTTTTGTTTTTTTTGCTCTTTTTTTCCTAATTTATTTTTTTTTCCTTTTACTCTTTTCTTTTTTACTTTCTTCTTCTTTTTTTCTTGTGTTGTTTTTTTTTCTTCTTTCTTTTTTCTTGCCCGAATGAAGTTGACGTGCAGCTGTTTCATTTTTTCTTTTTTTTTTTCAACTTGTAGTGACCATTCTGGCTTGATGCAGTGGAGCTTTTGTCTGATTGGCCGAGCATCCGGATATATGGGAATCCGGTGTTTGACTTTGGATGGATCTATCCCTGACACATCTTCATAGAACTAGGTAAGCATGTCCACGAATTCTTTGAGGAAATCCATGAGTGTTATTCTTTCAGAGCCTTGCAGGTAGTTGCCGATTTTGACTTCTTTTGATTTCCTTGTCCAGCCCTAGATTGATAGCGGATCAGTCTTCAGTTGCTGTTGATGAATGGTGTTGTCCCTGGTGCTCTACTGACTTTACAAGCTCAAGAAAATTTTTATTTTTATTTTTATCTTTTGGGTCCTATCAAATGACTCATTATTATAATGATTTAATGTGTATTTTAATGTAGGTGCAACTAAGGAATAAGTAAAGACATTTAGATTATTATTAAAAGCACACCGTACAGGGTTAATTACATTATTGAGGACCTGGGGATTGAGATCCTCAATTTTAGGGAGCGGATTGGTAGATGACCAAATCCGTAAGGGTAGGGAAAGAAATAGGGGTAATATATCCGAAGTAGTGCACTGCAAAGTGCGTGGGTGTCAAAAGTGGGCCGGTCGTAGTATACTAGTTACTGAGAGGTTTATTAAGTAGACCCAAACTCGTGAGGGAGCTTCTTGTAATGTCAGTACCTGCCTATCATGCCCAGGCGTCATCAACCTCAATCATGTTGATTTGAGGTAGAGGGTTATTGATTATATTTGATGCAGGAGTGGGCTTTTCAATAACCTTATCATCTATAAGATCTGAATAGAATTTTGAGCGAGATAACATTTATCGGTGAGGTGACCAGCTGCGGCGAAGATATTCACGATCTTGGCATGATTCAGTCTGAGCGGGGAATGCAGTGGCTTATAATTTTCCAATGGCTTCAACACTCCTTGTGCCATTAGCCCCTGTGATATCCTGTGGGAGGCTTGCGGCTCATCATAATGGCGGTTCGATTTAAAGAAATTTCGCTTGGGCCATTATTTCCTCCGGCGTGTTGATAGATCATCCGCCCATAAGACCATGGAGCGAGTGCCATAATTTTGGGTAGGAAAAGTAGGCGGCGCATTTCCTACCACATTGACGATTGAGTGCGGGTGTGGTGTGGGCGTGTCTTCCCTTTAGAGTAACAGAAAGAGGTAGGAGGGGTATTGACTTGTAATTGTCCCGTCCGTATATCATCATCAATACGGGCCCCTATCTCTACTATTTCTTTGAAATTGGTGTAGGGGAGATACGCATGTGTTCAATAAATAAATTGGAGGTTTTTATGAACATTCGGCATGACTTCGGTTGGATCGAGCTGTCAGAACTAATTTCTTTTCCACGACCCATAAACTTCGGCACATGTTTCCTTTTCCCTACGGGTGCATGACTCAAGGTCTCTTCTATTTTCGGGGTGGTGTTGTCTTTGTACCTTTCGAGGGCAGCTTGACTATTTGGTCCCACGTATTCATGGTGCTACTATCAGACAACATTAGCCATTGTTTGGCAGCCCCTATTAGGGTGAGGTGAAAATTGGAAGCCATGGCCTCGAAGCTAGCTCCCCTTGACTGCATGCTAGTGGAATAAGATTTTAAGTGAGATATAGGTCATCCAGTTCCATCAAATTTTTCTATGTCGGGCATTTTGAATTTGAAAGGCAATCACGCGAGGTTGTAACGTCGGTGCCAGCGTAGAAAATTCCCCTTTGTTGAGAAGCTTGAGTATCATAGTTTTTTTATTTTCCACGTCGGCCTCTATTTTGGTGGCTGGTGGAGTTCGATTTTGGTATATACTGGTTGGGTTAGTGAATGCTGGGTTAATTTCTGGTTGCGGTGTCTAGTAAGGGTTTTGGGCTGGATATGGATATTGGGCTGGTGGATTTTGGGTAGGATACGGATTTTGGGCTGGTGGAGCTTGGTTAGGATAAGGGTTTTGGGTTGGTAGATTTTGGGCAGGTGGGTTTTGGGTTGTTTCGGCTGGGCGGCCAAGATCATTATAAGGCAAATACGTGGTAACTTGGCATGGCGGGTTATAATTTTATGGGTCCATATTTGGGTGTTAAGGTTGGTTATGGGAGCAGGGAGGTCATTTGGGCTTTGGGGAATTTTGGTGTTTGGAGCAGGATAGGAAGGATATGACGGGTAAGGGCTGATATTTGGGTAGTAGGGACTTGGTGGAGGATTGGGATTTGGGGGCGTGAGATGATGATGTTTCCTGGGGGACTGTAGGGGAAGAATTTACCTCACCACTGGGTTTTTGACCTTGTATAAGACTTGCTATTTGGCTTAGCAAGCGTTCATTTCGTGCATCAGTTACGGTCTAGCCATTGTTGCATTCTTTGGAGTCGAGTATATCCTGGAGCCCCGAATCTGTACCCATGCTCGGATGCTCATCTGTTGCCATACTACTCGGATACGTTCTTTACATGCGATTACGCCCTTGTCGATCCGATCTTGATACCTTACGTTACGATTTACGTACTAATCTCCGTACCAACCGGCCGATTACTATCTCGCCTTTCCAAATTTGGGCCGGGTTTGAGGAAAATGGGGTATGGAGGTATCGGAGAATTTGGTGAAGGCTTTCTGGGTTTGGAGTACAGCGTGCCTTTATTAGTATATTTTATTATTATTTGTTTGTTCCCTATAGTTGACCGGATAAGCACCTGCTTTATTTTGGCGGTCTCAGGACTTTCCCTGGAACAGTGGATTCTTTTTCCAGAGTATAGGACCAACGTATTCCACCTGTCTTTCGACTCCCCAGGACTGGACTGGTCCCAGGCGAAGGGCCTATACTCTTTCCAGGATCCACCATTCGAAATGGTCTAGGTCAAGCATCAAAGAATAATAAATCAGCCCCTGCTTATTATCATTTTTTTTTGTTGCACAGTTATTTTTATCATTCATATTTTTTTGAACTTGCACATTTGTTTTGACATATATATATATATATATATATATATATATATATATATATATATATTTTTTTTGATTTTTTTTTGACAGGGGCTGGCTCATAACCCAGAGATGCAAAAACCGGTCGGTCTGTGAAGTGTCCTGAAAAACTATATGCATTCTAACGTTGGCTTATGCAGGGGGTAGGCTGGCCATGGTGTAGGGTAACAGTTCGGAATATAGCTATATGCATGTGCGTGTGTGTAGTATCTAGAAAGCAGTAAAATCTTTATTTATTTACAGATATATAAACAGAAAAATAAAACATATATGGCCTGTCTTGCTGTTTGTGTGGATTTTCTCGGCTTTTTAGTTTGAGCGCAAGCAAGCACACCACATTAAGAAATAGAAAGAAAAGTGGGGAAACTATCTATCCCTATTAATTACAAATTTTGGTTCTATGCCCCCAAAATAAAATAACAGAATGAATGTAAATTTGTACAAATTTACAAAATAAAATGAAAAAGAAAATAAACTGAAATAAATGAAAATACAGAGCCGGAAAAAGGTAAAGCCCCAGCTCTTTTGTTGTGCTGCCCGGAATTTATTGTAATATATAATAGATATATATATTTTTTTTGAATTTTCGGAATTTTTTTTTTATTTTTTTATTTTTTGATTTTTTACTCTTAAACACACACTGATTATCGGAGCAGCTGCTGCAAGATGGAGGATCATATCCACAAATATAGCCACGGCCGTATGGGAACACTTTATTCAAATGCGTAAATTAATATAACAAGCATACTGCAGCCAGAAACAAATAAAAACAAAAAAGTTTTCTTTTATGAGTCTAGCCCTCCATTTTATTTAAAATAAAACAACTCCCCAGTAGAGTTGCCACTGTGAGGTTCCCGGGGTGTGCCCCCGCGCCCCGCGCGTCCTTAGATAGGGGTACGCGTACGTGCGGATGCGGGACACCACTGCTCTCGTTCCACCCTCCCTTGTTTAGGGGAAGACGAAATCAAAAGTGCGAGAGGAGTGCTGTCTATATTAGCACGTTGGAATGTGCCTCGGTTGCTTGAGTGGATTTTGTATCCAATATGGGAACTGATGGTTTCCCGCATCAAGTTATCCCTTGTTTAGGGGATACCAGGATATGAGAATGCATTACCCTTTCATTCCCCCTTTTCCTTTTTTAGGGGAAAACGGAAAAGTGCAAAAAAGGATATTGCGGCGCCCCACTATGGATTTATTAAAAATAGCCTTATGGCTCATTCAGATTACTATGAGAGCTTTGGGTTTCCCGCATCAAGTTATCCCTTGTTTAGGGGATACCAGGATATGGAAATACATCACCCTTCCATTCCCATTTCTCCCTTTTTTAGGGGAGAACGGGAAAGTGCAAAGAAGGAGTGTTGCGAGGCCCCACTGAATCTGAAAGTTTTAGAGTTGCCATCTTTATTTTAAGGCAAATAAAGCAAAGCCAAAGAAAAGAAAAATAAACCAGAGAAAAACAGGTTCGGAGGCTAAGTTACGAGTTGGGAAGGTGCTAGGCACCCAACTCGCCCTTTCGGTCTCAAAAACGTTTTTTGGCTGAAATATGCTTATTGTTATATTTATCTCGCAAATAAATAAGGTATTAAAAAAACAGGGAAATTTAAACAAATACATTCGTGGCTACATTATTTACGGACTTGCAGCCGTTTCCTTCCAATAATTACAGACATATTTAAGAATATTTGGCCATTATAACGGCTCTTTTACATAATATTTCCTAATCTAATCCGGGCAGCACAACGGCTTATAAGGACTACATTGTGCCGGATTTTAAATACAACTTTAATAAATATTAAGTAGACAAATAAATAAATAAACAAATAAAAATTCACTTAAAGGCTGTTACCTTTTAGAGCGAGTTGTGCTCGCTCTGTCCTTCTCGGGAGAGGGAGACTTTTATTGTTGTTTGTTGTGTGGTTGTTGTTTTGATTTGGGTAGAGTGACGACTTATATGTTGTAGTTTTGGTTTCTTTGGTTGGGTGGAATGACAGCTTAGTTTTTGTGGTTTTGGCCTTTTTGGTTGGGCGGAATAACGACTTAGTTGGGGTGTTTTTCAGCTCGTTACTCGGGCAGAGTAACAACTTACTTTGGGATTTTTGGGTCGGGGAAATGAGGTGGATACCTAAACACTAGGCTAGGGATCACTTATAACCTATGGGTTTTGATTTTGGTAGAGTTTGGACGGGGTTTGGAGATTCTAGGGGCTTCCACTCATCTATCTCGCACCTCTCGTACTCATAGTATCGGTAGAACGCAGAAGTAGAGCTTCGTTGCGATCTTCGATCTCGGAAAAAATGAGCACCGAAAATGGGAGGCCGAGGCCTCTATTTATCTTGAGAAGCGAGGGCCATTTGAATTTCTGGATTTGTTCTCCTGCATTGATCGGTTGTACATGAGCATCGAGGTTGTACCATTTCCAATCTGAGAGAGGCAACAGTAGATAGCTTGGTGCCACCAAGGGGACCCTTGGTGCGGCACCAAGCATGCTTTTTAAGTTTCATTTTGTGCACTTTCCCCCCTGCAGTTCACTGTTTCGCGCATCCTGCTTTTCCTTTCGCATTTTTGACTCCTGTAACTTGACATTTGTTAAGTTTTAAGAGTTCTTGATATTTTATGTCACTCACATACCAGGGATACGAAATTGGGGTGTCTACAATGACAAATATCTTTGTAATACCCTAGATTATTGCATGATTGGTTTATACATGAGTTCATACTTTCATATTCATCATAAACATGTTTACATAACTCATTCATATGTTTGAATTCAATAGCATGATCATTGACGTTGATTTCAATGCTCGTATGCATCCTTTGTATCATGAGATGTGTTGGGACTTTGATTGTGTTTAGATGTTAAAAACATGTATAAAAGTAGTAGATGTCATTCATAACATTCTTAACATGATTTAGAAGTTTTTTGAATGCTTGTTGCATCGTCGATTCGATCGTAGCTCACTTCCAGTTGTTGTTCTTCTTCGTTTGGCTCGTTTGAGCGTTTCTCGAGAGTGTTTGTTGTGTTCTAGTTCATTTTTGAGTGAGGATTGAGCCTAGGGATCGTTGGCCTTGAGTTTGGGGTTGTTTAGGGTTGATTTAAGACCTTTTGAGCTTTGGAGGAGTTGGATCTGCCTAGCATGCGGTCGCGTGCTAGGGCTTACCATGCGACCGCATGGTCACATTTCCTGAAACGTGTTGTTTTGGTTGCTGCTCCATTTTGGCCCTCATAACCCCACCCAAACCCATCCTAAACCACTTCTAATTCGTCCTAACTATCAACCAATGTGTCTTGAGCAAGTTTTGGGAGTTTTGAAGGGATTGTAAGCCACTTGGCAAGGAGAGACATCAACATGCATTGGTCACACCTTCCCATCCCACTTTTCAGCCAAAGGGTTACCAAATACATCCACTAAACCCATTTTCTTTAGCCATCCATTCCAAAAACGAGCTAAACATTTCTTGAAGGTTAGAGAGGGTTTCTTGAGAGTTCTTGAGTGTTCATCAATGGTGGTCAAAGCTTGAGGAGTCCATTTCCAAATCCCAACCATAGAAGTGAAGAGGAGGACAAGGAGAATACATTCCACCCTTTGCATGTTCGTTTTGCTTTCTTGTAGGATTGATTGAAGGTGAGTTACAACATCTATTTCTATTTATTTTAGCTTCATTGACCCTAGGGAAAACAATCTTGCTATTTGAGGTCAATGAGAGCACTTAGGGCTTTGTAGAGATGCCATGTTTTACTATATACTAGATGATGAATTTTTGGTTGGATGAACACGTTATAAATTATGATTATGATGATATTCATGTGTAGAGATGTATGATAAATTATTCTATCTTGTATGTTTAAGTATTGGGAACATAATTGATGAAATGGCTAGAATCATATTTGTTGAAATGGCTAAAATGAATATATATGCCTAATTTTTGACTTTGATTCTATGTTGCCTAATTAAATGTTTGATTGGGGTTTTATGGGTTTAATGACCTTTGTAACCTATCTATTTATGTTAGTATGGACATAGGAGAGTATTGAGGCCAATGTCTTCTATACCCTAATTTTTGAAAGTTTGTAAATGACTTAACAGAGTTAACCATTGGGTTAGTATGACACTAAGGAGTGATATGCCTAAGTCCTACGAAATTAGGGGTAGTATTAATGGATGTTAAACCTCCAAGCATTTTAAAAGTGTATGAAGAACACTTGATGATTAGAGTCTTAATATTATCTCTAAAGTGATTATGTACGAGTTGTGATTTAAATGCATGACTAGATGATTGTGGAGTGCATGCCTACTTATTTGAGCATATGAGTATGTATTACGTGTGCTTGAAGTTTGAGTCAATTTGAGTCGGTTGTTGAGTTGTTGGCGGGGCGATGTATCGTCTTCACGAATTGTGGGATTCGTGATTTCGATAAATCATCGTGCGGGTTGCACACACCCCTCCATCGATGGCCACGGTGGGGAAGTAGTTGATCTTAGTTGTAGTATGGAAACATGACTTTGATAACTATCGAACTCGAGTGAGGAAATGTCTCGGGGACGTCGATACCACGATTTGGGTATCGAGGACACATATGTTTTGCACGTGTTTTTTCAGGAGCGACACGGCGGAAAAATGGTAACGGTATCATATCTATTTTTATATGAATTGACCCACGAGTTCTTATATGTGAATAACGTGCTATGTGAATATGATATGATAGGATGGTTGAATGATTTAATGAAATTTCATACTTGTTGATAACATGATATTCGAGATTGTTAAGTATGAATACCTTGACATGATTACTTATGAAATGTTATATTATGTCAACAACATGAATTATTATTGTTGAGAATGATGCCATGATAGGAAGTTATGTTAGTAACTTGCTAAGTCTTTATGACTTACTCCTATTTGTTTTGATTGTTTTCCCTAGATCCGAGCCGTGCTAGCGGGTCGAAGTGATTATCGAGTTGCATTGGTGCAGCTTTTTGCAAGGTTGCTACCTTGTAGTTTAGTATCTTTCTTTTGGCAAGGCAGGGGAACATAAAGTTATGTAAACTTTATGAAGGGTAGCAAGACTTATGTGTTGATATTTGTACTTAATCTTTTGGGAGCCGACTTGTGTTAGTCGTGCCATGTGTATTTATGATGATTATGTTTCAGTTATGTTAACCAGGTATTGGTTGGTTTATTATGTTTGTTTTCTGGCATGTTTTAGCCGTTGAAGCATGTTAGACTAGAGTTGTAGACTTAGTTTAAAGTTGGGTTCTGTAACGTCGCCGATGACTTGGTATATAAATTGCTATATATTGATATTGCATGACAAGTGGTTTTGTTATACGTGCCTATTGTTGCGTCACGTGATTTTAATTTTTGGACCGAGAGATTCATTATCTCTTTGGTTGTATTAGTTTGAGCTTGTTAGCTCGGGCGCCACTGTTTAATTATGTTACGCTTCCGCATGTGTTAAAGTTATTGGCGTATTGCCGTTATGGCCTTACATTATTTGCTATGTGTTTGTATGTTATGTGCCTTTTCTAGGTGGCACGACCTCTGTGTCCCGTCTTGGGATGCGGATCGGATCGCCACATATACATATCAATTGGCACTATGAATAACTTTTCCTCAGATGTATGACACTTCAATGGATGCTTCACTTAAAAGGATTTCAAATTCAAATTCTCTTGACATAAGGCTAACGATTGTTATTAATCCAACACCATCTCGAGAGAAAATTTCTTAGTTAAAAAATTATGCAACCTTACAGTGAAAGAATTTTAAATGATTCTCATCTATTCTTATGAAAAAGGTTAAGAGTCAAACAATCTATATCATGAAACATTGATTGATCCATCGTTATATGATATTTAGTTTAAAGAATTTGGCCTATATTTCAAAGAATTATTTGAAATCAATTTCTAAGAAATATGAATCAAAGATCTCATAAGCTGTTGCAAAGGAAATCTATTCTCTAGGCAACATCGACTACAAACATATTAGCTCAGATTCCAAAAGGCACATTCTGAAGAACATCTACCTCGATCTGATAATGAGTGTCGCTTAAGGTACTTCCCATGTCTAGTGCTCAACTCTTCAGCTCTTTTTCTTTCTATGAACACATAAGACCAATGGAAAATAAGATATTCAAGATCTAGATTCCCCTCTCTTCATCCCATGGATTTTCTTGAAAAACTTATCTATGTACCTAGATTTTTCTGGAGCTTTTTAAAGCTCATAAAATGTTGCTAACGATCTTCTTGATTTTCATTCAGGAATTCAGATTCTCTCAAGATCAATAAGAAAATTTTATTCTCTCTCTAACAGCATAAAATTATATGCTTGACTAACTTGCAGGATTCTATTTACTTGCTTCAGTCTAATCTTCTTCTCTCTGGGTTATGATATATGATTGATATCTATTCTATCTTTACGATTCCCTGATAATCATGATCATGAATATATCATCACTGCATAAGCCTTATATTTGCATGCTATGCAGTGAACTCCAGATACTCATCAAAAGATGGAATAGAAGGCCTCGGCCTGGCATAAGCATCAAGCACGCGCCGCGAGGAGGGGAGGATGGAGCACACTCCTCAGGAAATGCTCATATGCCATACGCGGAAAGTCGCCGAGAGGCATAGGAAACTTCGCAGTCTTCGATACCTATTTGGCAGAAAGTCTGGGGCAATTACCCACATGGGAGGCATAGGAGGCACTACTGGGGGAGTCAAGAGTGGAAAATGTTGGCGATTGACCAACTCGCCCATATACAACGAGTCAACCATAATGGATACCATCGGTATTCGACAACGGCTCATCTCCAAGGTGACAGCATAATGACCTATCAGGCTCTTCCAAGGAACAAAGTGCACAGTGCCCGCGCTCGAACTGGCAATACGTTCCCGCACCTAATCTATGTTCGAGCAGCCGCTGTCTCGCTCCGGCCGGACTCTGTTTTCTTCCACGAACTCAGCCAAGTATGGTGGCTCGTGAAAGCACTGCTTCAACCGGCCGGCGTGAAATGAATGAATGAAAAAGCCCAAACCTTAAAAAAAAAAAAAAAAGAAAAAAAATCATCAGCAAAAAAAATATATGCATGATGAAAAAATAATAACAAAGGCAGGGAAAGAAAAAAAAAGATACCTCCCACGCCGAGGCTAACCCATTAAGGGTTGGTGAGTCGTTGCGGCTAGCCCTATCCATCGAGGCATAAAGCTCGGGCAGACCTGCCTGCCCCCAGTCGTAGTCAACAATATGGTCAAAATCCGTTAGGCATGCCAAAACAGAGACCCTCAGAGTGGTGAAAGAATTGGCAAACAGAGAAGTGCGAAGAAAAAAGAATAGAAACGTCTAGCAACGCGAACTACATCCTTGCTGTCGTTCTCTGGAACCCACCCGACATTATCAAGGAGCCATTTCCGTACGCTGCCAATAAGGACCTCATCCGTTGATTTATATTTGGGCTCGAAGCCCAGGAGGTCTTCCACCACGTCATGATGTTGGCGAAGAGTGTAGTCAGGCGCCAGAGTCTTACCAATGCTGGTAGGAAGGCCGGTAAGAGCAGCAAAGTTGCAAGGGGTCATGGTTGCCTCCCCCCAGCTAAAATGAAAAGTGTGGGTAGTATCCCACCAGTAATCCCTCAGCACCTCGAAAATGGGATGGTAGCTGCGGAAGAAACTGAAAGCCCGCAGAAAAGTGCTAAAGCCGGAGTCCTCTACCAAAACCTGTGCCACCTCGGGCAGCAAACTATAAATATCAGATTCATTTTCACAGGTGACCCGAATCCGTTTCAGGGACGTACGCATCTTCAAAAAGAAAATGGCATATCAGGAAAAAAAAATAAAAAAAGAGGTAAGTTTACTATCTTTTTATTTTTCCTGCACACATTATTAAATATAAGTATGTTGCATATAATAAAATGTTTGCATAATAATCTCTATATTGCACTTGGGCATTTCAAAAAAAAAGATATAACAAAAGATATGTTTTGCATTTAATTATATAACACATTTTCTTGCATATAAAAATGCCTATGCAAAATGTTAGCAAGCATCCCATAAGTGTTCTACATTGCATTTGCATTCAATAAAACGATATATGCATGCATTAGCCATTTATCATTTGCATTTATTGCCCAAATAATTGCATTTTAGCATTAGCAAAAATAAAAATAAAATGTTGCAAATCATGAAAAAAAATATATCCCCAGGGCATTTATCATGTCTATGCAGCATAAGTATTCCATAAAAATGAGTTTTATCGCATAAACTATTCCTGTTATATTTTGCATACATCCGAAAATATGCCAAAAAAATGCATCATATTCCAAAAAGTCTATTTCATAGGCATGCATCATATTAAAATATTTTTTCAACCTAGAGCATGCATTATATAGCCAAAATTGCATTAATAATATAAATCATGCATTGCAGGGTCAAATAGTGCCCACTAGTTAAATTATGCATCGCAAAAATAAATTGCATAAAATTAATGAATAATTGCCAAATTGCATCATTTTAGCATATATATTGCATGCATAAGCATTATAAGCTGGATCAGGAATGCTCCAACAAGCCAAAACAGCGCAAAAATCTAGCAGATCTGAGAAATTATCCAAATGGGTTAGAAAACAAGAAACTTACAGCCAAATTTGGAAGATTGGATACGTGAGTGTTCCAATCGCGGTGAATATTGCTCCAATCATCTTTGGAGTAGCGGTATTTGACATAATTCTGGACCAAAGGCGGGGGTTCCTTCCTCCTCTCGCCTGATTCCGGATGCATCGGAGCATTCCCCTTCCACGATCATGAAGAAGAAGCCATCTGCTAGAAGAAACACGCAAATTGGCGAAAGGAAACTGAGAAAAAGAGCAAAAATGAAGAAGAAATAAAAAGAAGCAGCAATAGAGTCGCACCAGAAAGAAATGAGGAAGAAGAGAAGCAGTGGCTTCTGCCTTCCCTCTACCCGTCGCATTATAAGGGAGAAAAAGGAATTTTTCCTTTTCCCCCTCAAAGTTGAAGGTTACGCACTTAAGTCCTCAAATTTCCAAAGCCACAAGATGACCCCTAAAGCTTAATGGAAAGTTAACAAAGTTAACTTTGTTAACCAAAACTAGTGGTCATCCATCCAAAAACAAAGTGAAGCCCATATCCTCAGCACATCAGCCGCAGAATGAACAGAAAAGCCAGAAAAATTGACGGTAAAAGTAAGATTCTGCAGAAAAAAGAAATGAATAATAAAAAAAGTGCAAGAATGCAAAAGAAATAATAAAAAAAAGGAAAAAAGTGCAAGCATGCAAAAGAAACAAAATAAAAGAAAGAAAATAAATGCAAAAAAAAAAGAAAGAAAATAAATGCAAGGAAAAAATAAATATATATGCTTGCAGCAAAAGAAGAAATTTCTAGCCGAAGCCGGAATGCATGTAGCAGCAAAAGAAGAAATTTCTAATCAAGGCGGGAAATTGCAGCAGCAAAAAGAAGAAATTTCCAGCTAAAGCTGGAAATAGCAACAAAAGAAATTTCCCAGCTGAAGCCAGAAATTGCAGCAGCAAAAGGGGGAAAAATTCCAGCAAAAGTCGGAATGCGAACGAAAAAAGTCCCCAAAGATGAGTCCGCAAGCGAGCAAAGTAGCGATGCAAAGAAAAGCGGCAAATGCAGCAAATGCGGTAGAAGTCGCAAAAGCAAAGCAAAGGTAAGAAAAGGTAAAGTATTTTTACCTTTTGCATGCATAATGTGTTCCATCATCACATTCAACGAAGGACTGAGTTCCTAAGGATGCGATGTTTTCTTGCTTTATAGGAGTAGCATAGGATCATCTCTTCTCAGGGCATAACCCTAAGAAGGAATGATCAGCCCATTATGTGTTCCACCTGGTTGTCAGATCTTTCCCTGAAGGGGCTGCAACCCCGGGTCAGACCGGGAAAGGCTATCGTTCTCCGATGAAGGCTGAAGTTCCTAAGGAGACGATGCATTCCGCCATCGCATTCGACGAAGGACTGAGTTTCTGAGGATGCTATGTTTTCCTGCTTTATAGGAGTAGCATAGGATCATCTCCTCGCGGGGCGTAAGCCCATGAAGAGTGATCAGCCCTTAATGTGATTTGGTGTTTGGAAACTTTCCCTGAAGGGGCTGCAACCCCGGGTCAGAGGGAAAGGCTATCGTTCTCTGACGAAGGCAAGTTATTGAGGAGACGATGCATTCCGCCGTCGTGTTCGGCAAAGGGTTTCGACCGTTTGAGAATACGACATGCATTTGACGTGAGTAGTATTTTGTCTTTCTCACGAAGGGACTGCAACCCCGGGCCAGAGAGAGAGGCTATCGTGTTTCGGCGAAGGATCCTGTCCTAAGGACACGACGTTTCACCTTGGCATCCCACCCGGCACTTGTGACGACCCGACCCGGATCTCAATACGAGATCCCAAGGTCGTGCCATCAGGACAAACTAAGAGACGGACAAGCACCTGCTAAGCATATTGGTGCGAGTCAAAAGACGAGCCAACCAGCTCACGACAGGAAGGTAAAGCCATAACGGCAATACGGAAAATAAAAACCAAAACCTGCGGAAGCAAAACCATAATGGGACCCGAGCTAACAAGCTCCTAAATATAAACAACCAAAGAGATGGTAAATCTCTCGGCCCAAAAAATTCGACGCGCGTGACGCAACATTAGACACGCACCACAAACCATCGGCAACCAAGGCCGGCAATAGACAAAATCCCAACCTGATAAACAACACTCAACGGCTATAACATGCCGGAGGAACAATTCACTATAACCATAAAAATTATGCTAAACCACCAACCAAACCTCACGACTAAAACTATCGGAGGTAGGAACAACAATATACCACAACTAGAATAAACGAGCCACACATGCTCGAAACGACAAAGGAAATAAATACTAAGGGTACAAATGCTCGGCAATACAACCGGCTCCCAAATACACAACCATAAAATAATACTACAATCTACCCAAGTAAAGTCTACATAACTTTACATTCGAGCCTCACAAATAATAACAACATAATAATTAAATAACTCCAAGCTTTTGACTTGGAAGACCACCTGCTAAAAGTCGTTATCCGAAGCCGCTGCGCGTACTAACGGGATCACTGCACACACTAGGGAAAACAATCACACGGAGTGAGTCATAATGACCCAGTAAGTTTCTAAATGCAACATATGGCATATTATGACATGGCATGGCATAAATGCACAATCATATAAAATCATGGTATCATGCTAGTATACCATCATGAAACATGTACTTAATTTTTAAAGCACATAAACTCACATAAATCAAGTAGCATTTTATCTTTCATATAAATGCTCATAAATAAACATGTGTAACGAAGCGAATCGAACCGTTACAATTAGATCCGGGTTTCAAACCCAACCAACTTACCATGATATCAAATCTCAAACCATGATTCGGGCTCAATTCCCAATCAATAATACCCTGGGGTTTCCTCCCCAAATAATCTCAACTCATCAGTTTCCCTTAATGAGTACTCGTTACATTCATCCAGTCTCCGGATGAGAAATGAGAGCTCGATGTCAGGCTAGGTGGCATAACTCGAGATCACATCCCACTATTGGCCAAATAGTGAGGAGAAAAAGGACCCAATGCAACGATTCGTAGCGATTGTTCCCAAAGGCTATGAATCGTCCCATTGCCGACACAACAACCAAAACCCGCCAGCTGGACTTTAACCAAACATTCAAGTAGATATTTACTTGTCTAAACCAATGAGACCAAATTCATTATTATCGGACTCATTAAATCATGTAGGACATAATGCTCTACAACAACTCATAAACCATGCACATAATTGCACATAAACAAATAGGGCATAATGCTCCACAAAATCCCATAATCCATGCACATATTTGCATATAACCACGTAGGACATAATGCTCTCGAAATCTCATAAACCATGCATATAATTGCATATAAACAAGTAGGACATAATGCTCTACCAAACATCATGAACAATGCATATATTTGCATATAACCATTGTGTTCAACTAACTTACAAGTTTAGTTCAAGAACTACTTTATTGAGGTATTCATTATTCCTCAAGTCATTAACCCATTCAAGCATAGCTTACAAGCTTAATAAAATTATAATGTGAGGTCTTCCTTAATCCTCAACTCAAATCAAACCAAGACTACTACGCTAGTCTCAAAATATCCACCAATCAAGACTTATTATTTTAGTCTTTATTTTAAGTACACCGGACTCAATCATAGTCCTAATCGTCATACATGATCGATAACCCAACACCATACTTAAAACTTCATGACTACTCCGTAGTCACTTCGCACAAGCGTTTTCATATGTACGCAACAAAAATCCTTGAGAAGAGGATTCTCTCTTAATCTTCTCTTAAATAATCTCGTGACCTTATGCGGGTCTCAATTATCCCATGCTCTAACAAGCATGCTTAAAACATATTTCTAATAAATCTTCATACCATGAATGTCTCCATTGGACACAAACCAAAGACCCGGTGTGCACAAACACAACCCAAGCAAACCCAAACATTGTAGGGTTTCAACCCAAGGCTCTTTATCATTTTATTGGCCTTATTACGACTCCGTTGAGTCTTACTAACACATTTCATTCTTTATGTGTTTTATAAATTCATACCGTAATAATTTCTTAAGGTTTACAACCCAATCTCAATAGTCATTCGGGCTTAATTCCCAAGACTAAAAATCCACAAAACACATCTCAATCACCAACCATTTAAAGTTTGGAAGTTATGTTCTTCCCTCCATTAACCAAACGAAATCCAATCATCGTAGGATTTCAACCCAAGTTTGCTTAACATATTATCAAGCCTATAATGACTCCGTTGAGTCTAATCTACCCTTTCTAAAATTTTAGGGCAAAGAAGCTATGGTTCTCAATTCTCCCTATATTCATAACTATCCACAATAACCATCATCCCGGGTTCGTTTAACTCTCATAAACCCGACAAAACCTTCACTAATATAACATAGAATAAATTCATCATTTTGAGCACAATTTCATTTAGCTCATCTTACCAATCATAACTCCCAATTCATGATTAAATCATACAACCGGTTTAATATACTCTATTAAGCATATAAAACATAGTAATCAAGCTCACATTAATAATTTTGCAAGCTAAACCAAATTTGGGCAAAACACCCTCCAAGTATCTCAACCAAACCAACATCAAAACTCATGGATAATCAACATAATCAAGTTCAATAGACTAGTTAGAACATGAATTTCACATATATCATGGTCTCACATAGGTCAATCAAGTTCTATCATCAATTTGAAAACCTAGGGTTCATGCTTCTCTACAAACCCTAACAATGGCTTCCATTGACCTCAAATACCACAAATGATTGTTTCCCTAGGGTCAATGGAGCCCAAAAGCAGGAGAAAGAGGGTAGAAACTTACCTTATCACAGCCCCCTACAAGCTGCCATACCCGACATCAAGGAGATGAAGTCGTTTCTCCTCACCTCTCTCTCTTCAAACTCGCGGGTTGAATGGAGGAAGAAGCTCCTAGCAATGGCCTCCAAGATCAGCCCTTCAAGAGCCCTAGAATCGTCTCTCCCAAGCTCCCTCACGTTGAATGCTCACTAAGACGCAAAGGGAAAGGCGTCTTTGGCCGAACGAACAAATGAGAGAGTGCGGCTGATTTTTTTTATATGGGGGATTAGTTCCTCTTAATCACCCACTAATCAACCCCTAATCTCACTAATAATGATTAGGACTAGTTTTAGGCTAAGTAAGGTGGGTTTAAGTTAGGTTTAGAATGGGTTTAATTGGTCAAATTCGGACGGCGCACAAAATGGATGCACAAAATCCCGTAATTCGATTTGAGGACCCTTGCGGTCGCTTTGATCATACATGATGCGACCGCATCCTCCTTAAAACCTCCTTCCGGCTTTTCTTGCTTCCTTGCTCGATTTCGGCCTCTCCGCATGCATTCTCGAGCCTTAAAGCTTCGAAATGGCTCACAATTGAACCCTTAAAGTCCTCAAACATTAAACTAAACCATCCAAGTCTCAAACCAATTTTAAATTAGGTCTAGACTCCCATAAACAACACCCGAAACAACCCGGGGCAAAACCGGCGCAAGACGTAACAACTTACTATCGAAACGTCGAATGAATCCAAACCGACGGGTAATGACCCATGATTGTAAACACCTATTAGGGCTACAAAATAGGCCTGAATGCCTCTCAAATGATAAACAATAGATAGGAGAAATAGGCTCCCGAAAGACGAGACGTTCGCCCGGCTCAATCTCAAACTACGCGATAAGGAGAATTGCTATTCTCGAGGCGTCAAAACTTCACGAGACTTATGGAATACATCCAATTAGAAGTCTAACACATCTAAACATGTTATTTAATCATCATGTAAAGATCTGGGACCAAATCGAGGTCCAGGAACACAAAACCGAATAAGCTCTCAATCGAGTCGCATTTCGACTATCGTCGGGTTACGACTTTTGACTTTAACAAGTCAACCACTATATGACATTTCTTAGAAGTGTTTTAGTCTTAATGTGATCTCTCATACACATTTAGACTCTCTCACAAACCAAACGAGCAATCAACGAAAGAGGAAATGCGAGCTTTGCACGCAATTCAAGCTAACCGGGAATCGGGATCTTACATCCTCTCCCCCTTAAAAAGAATTCGTCCCGAATTCTAAACCATATCTCAAACCAATGCTAGGTCATAATCCCAACATGAAATACCCAGACACCACTACGGTGTCTCACAATCTCGAGTGAACACTCGAGGCTCAAAAACCATAAACCTAGACTCAGTCTCCGAATCTACCATCACAATAACCCAAACCAAGTATATATGAGGATCAAACTACCGTGATCCCAAACTCAGGTTTCAAGACCTTTCAATAGGCACAACAACATTAAACTCTCTTTAGATTAAAAAATATTATGACTCGTATTCGAGTCGCGAAAACACATAAGAACAATACTAACCAAACTCGTACACAAACCCCAACGTTTAACATGAAACAAGTTCAAACACATCATAACCTTCAACTACGGAAACTATTTGTTCCGGGGCACATCATAAAATTCGTGCATAACAGACCTTAAGTCACAAGAAGTAATAATTGCCTATAAAGCAATTTTCAACCAAATCAGAGGCAATCATGCTGACATTTCAAGCCACGCAAATAATACTCGCGGTTTCCCTATCGCGGGTAAAACACATAAGAGCACAACAATGAAATGTTTTGAAAATTCTTTTCATTTAGGTCCATTCCTTTTGGTACTGGGTATAGTCAATTTCTACCACAATTCATACCAATCCTAGTCCAACAACGATCACTTTTGATCACCAATTTAGGGTACCGGCTAAATTGGATATTCAAAAGCTTTCGTTGCAAGGATGCGAAGGTTCATGATAAAAAGGTTTTAAGCATCCTTTAATAGTCTCCTACGCTAAGGAAATGAATGAGCAGGAGATAACAATTTATGAAATGCGAATTTAATATACTACAATATAGATGCATCAAGTAGGTGTTCCCTACAACTAATGCACATAACTGAATAAATTCAAGTCAAGTAACAAGGTCTATTACCTTGACAAACAACAACCATATTTTACCACAAAACTCGTGCACCTAGCACGCAACCATGAAAACTCACTAGAAGTCACCACGTATCGACTCGGCTACTAGTAGTCGTAACGTCTATACTTCACAAATTCAACCTTTCTTAAGCTCTAGACCAAGTCTACAACCGACGTATATTCTAACGTCCCCAAATCACCAAAACTTCAACAACATTGCGGTGAAACATCATATTTGTTCACGCATTAAAATCAACCCATAGATCGTAATACTTAACCTTCGCACTTACCGAGTGTATCCTACTCGCATAATAATCATATACAATATTATTGATGTATATTATTCATCACCTTAAACATATCCCCATAGGATATACAAGTATCATATCAAACCAATAAATATCATCATACAATTCATGCTTCATATATATATACATATATATACGAATATTCATACCCCGGCTCTTAATATAGGCCGACAAAACCGTAACCCCATAAAACCATTGGTTACTATCATCGTAACACAAATTCATCCTCAATGCTCTTTATATATAGTATAGTCCTATAAATATATAGACTACACAAGAATCCACAAATCATGTGTGATTACCTACCGGTAATTCACAAATCAAACAATACCACAAACCAGCATCTCATTGGGGTTTTATCCCCAATCAAACAATAAACCAACAATATGCAATACACCATGTAATGTATGTATGAATGCACATGAGCTACCGATAAGACGTGTACTCATAATAACACTAATAATAGCAACGGTATAATATATATACGAAAACGTACCTTCCTATTCGGATAGGTTTCAAAACCCCGCAATGGCCAACCGCCACGCGCACACGACCTCAAACTCTAGGTCGACCATCACCATCTCTCTTGGAGCCACCAGATTGTCGACTAGTACTCCCAGACTGATTAACCCTCATCCTTGGGCAATCTTTACGAACATGATCACCACCACAGGCAAAGCACTTTCCTGCCTTGCCCCAACATCTGTTCTCGGCATGTCCTGTCTTCAAACAAAAATTACATATCAACTCACCGCCTCGTCGTCTCCGACTAGAGGTAGGAACATCACTCTGTCTACCAGTACGTGTGATTCCTTGATTAACTTTCTGAGGTGCTAATTGCCTCCCAATATTATCATCACTCTTAACAACTCTCGAGGTTCTCTTTTGAGCATATTCCTCGAAGTCTAACTCCATCGCATAAGCACGATCCACAGCATCTCGGTACTCCGTGAGCTGTAAGGGAATAAGCTGCCTACGATACTTCATCTTTAGGCCTTTTACAAACCGGTGGGTCTTCTTAGCCTCATCTGGTACTAAGTAACCACAGTAACGAGCCAACTCTGTGAACTTTGCTGAATACTGAGCCACAGTCATATCTCCTTGTTCTAGAGTAATAAATTCCATTTCTCTTCTTTCCCGAACTATTGCCGGAATAAACTGTGCCCTAAACTCCATTATGAAATTTTCCCACACTTGGGGCACTCCGAAGTGTCTCCAATTATCTCGTAACACATGCCACCAATGGTCAGCTGCACCACTCAAGGTAAACACTGCTAGGGTCACCATCTCTTTTGATGTACAACCCATAACATCAAAAATCTTTTCCATGCTTTCTAACCAATGTTCGGCTTTAAAAGCATCGGGCCCTCCATCGAAGCCCTCAGGTTCCAACTTCAAGAATCTCCCAAGTATAGTGGAATCATTCTCCCCTCTAAATATTTGTTGAGGAGTCACACGAGGATCATTATCATTTTCTCCTCTCTCATAACCACGAACGGTACTCGAGCAGTGCGCTAGAACTAGCTCCACGCCAAGCCCCTGACATGATATACCTACAAGGAACACTCGGCGTTAAAAATCTCAACAATAAACCCAACCCAACTAGGCCAAGGAACCTATCCTGGCAAAATAGCTAACCAATAGCTCTGATACCAACTGTGACGACCCGACCCGGATCTCAATACGAGATCCCAAGGTCGTGCCATCAGGACAAACTAAGAGACGGACAAGCACCTGCTAAGCATATTGGTGCGAGTCAAAAGACGAGCCAACCAGCTCACGACAGGAAGGTAAAGCCATAACGGCAATACGGAAAATAAAAACCAAAACCTGCGGAAGCAAAACCATAATGGGACCCGAGCTAACAAGCTCCTAAATATAAACAACCAAAGAGATGGTAAATCTCTCGGCCCAAAAATTCGACGCGCGTGACGCAACATTAGACACGCACCACAAACCATCGGCAACCAAGGCCGGCAACAGACAAAATCCCAACCTGATAAACAACACTCAACGGCTATAACATGCCGGAGGAACAATTCACTATAACCATAATAAATTATGCTAAACCACCAACCAAACCTCACGACTAAAACTATCGGAGGTAGGAACAACAATATACCACAACTAGAATAAGCGAGCCACACATGCTCGAAGCGACAAAGAAATAAATACTAAGGGTACAAATGCTCGGCAATACAACCGGCTCCCAAATACACAACCATAATATAACACTACAATCTACCCAAGTAAAGTCTACATAACTTTACATTCGAGCCTCACAAATAATAACAACATAATAATTAAATAACTCCAAGCTTTTGACTTGGAAGACCACTGCTAAAGTCGTTATCAGAAGCCATCTTGCGGCGTACTAACGGGATCACTTTGCACACACTAGGGAAAACAATCACACGGAGGTGAGTCATAATGACCCAGTAAGTTTCTAAATGCAACATATGGCATATTATGACATGGCATGGCATAAATGCACAATCATATAAAATCATGGTATCATGCTAGTATACCATCATGAAACATGTACTTAATTTTTAAAGCACATAAACTCACATAAATCAAGTAGCATTTTATCTTTCATATAAATGCTCATAAATAAACATGTGTAACGATGGCGTAATCGAACCGTTACAATCAAATCCGGGTTTCAAACCCAACCAACTTACCATGATATCAAATCTCAAACCATGATTCGGGCTCAATTCCCAATCAATAATACCACAGGGGTTTCCTCCCCAAATAATCTCAACTCATCAGTTTCCCTTAATGAGTACTCGTTACATTCATCCGGTCTCAGGATGAAATGAGAGCTTCGATGTCGGGCTAGGTGGCATAACTTCGAGATCACATCCCTTTATTGGCCAAATAGTGAGGAGAAAAAGGACCCAATGCAGCGATTCATAGCGATTGTTCCCAAAGGCTATGAATCGTCCCATTGCGACACAACAACCAAAACCCGCCGGTGGACTTTAACCAAGCGTTCAAGTAGATATTTACTTGTCTAAACCAATGAGACCAAATTCATTATTATCGGACTCATTAAATCATGTAGGACATAATGCTCTACAACAACTCATAAACCATGCACATAATTGCACATAAACAAATAGGGCATAATGCTCCACAAAATCCCATAATCCATGCACATATTTGCATATAACCACGTGAGACATAATGCTCTACTGAAATCTCATAAACCATGCATATAATTGCATATAAACAAGTAGGACATAATGCTCTACCAAACATCATGAACAATCATATATTTGCATATAACCATTGTGTTCAACTAACTTAAAGTTTAGTTCAAGAACTTACTTTATTAAGGTATTCATTATTCCTCAAGTCCATT
>CM028380.1:145945790-145981662 GCA_013146195.2 Codonopsis lanceolata
TGAGACCAAATTCATTATTATCGGACTCATTAAATCATGTAGGACATAATGCTCTACAACAACTCATAAAACCATGCATAATTGCACATAAACAAATAGGGCATAATGCTCCACAAAATCCCATAATCCATGCACATATTTGCATATAACCACGTAGGACATAATGCTCTACGAAATCTCATAAACCATGCATATAATTGCATATAAACAAGTAGGACATAATGCTCTACCAAACATCATGAACAATGCATATATTTGCATATAACCATTGTGTTCAACTAACTTACAAGTTTAGTTCAAGAACTTACTTTATTGAGGTATTCATTATTCCTCAAGTCATTAACCCATTCAAGCATAGCTTACCCGGCTTAATAAAATTATAATGTGAGGTCTTCCTTAATCCTCAACTCAAATCAAACCAAGACTACTACGCTAGTCTCAAAATATCCACCAATCAAGACTTATTATTTTAGTCTTTATTTTAAGTACACCGGACTCAATCATAGTCCTAATCGTCATACATGATCGATAACCCAACACCATACTTAAAACTTCATGACTACTCCGTAGTCACTTAAGCGTTTTCATATGTGCGCAACAAAATCCTTGAGAAGAGGATTCTCTCTTAATCTTCTCTTAAATAATCTCGTGACCTTATGCGGTCTCAATTATCCCATGCTCTAACAAGCATGCTTAAAACATATTTCTAATAAATCTTCATACCATGAATGTCTCCATTGGACACAAACCAAAGACCGGTGTGCACAAACACAACCCAAGCAAACCCAAACATTGTAGGGTTTCAACCCAAGGCTCTTTATCATTTTATTGGCCTTATTACGACTCCGTTGAGTCTTACTAACACATTTCATTCTTTATGTGTTTTATAAATTCATACCGTAATAATTTCTTAAGGTTTACAACCCAATCTCAATAGTCATTCGGGCTTAATTCCCAAGACTAAAAATCCACAAAACACATCTCAATCACCAACCATTTAAAGTTTGGAAGTTATGTTCTTCCCTCCATTAACCAAACGAAATCCAATCATCGTAGGATTTCAACCCAAGTTGCTTAACATATTATCAAGCCTATAATGACTCAGTTGAGTCTAATCTACCCTTTCTAAAATTTTAGGGCAAAGAAGCTATGGTTCTCAATTCTCCCTATATTCATAACTATCCACAATAACCATCATCCGGGTTCGTTTAACTCTCATAAACCCGACAAAACCTTCACTAATATAACATAGAATAAATTCATCATTTTGAGCACAATTTCATTTAGCTCATCTTACCATTCATAACTCCCAATTCATGATTAAATCATACAACCCGGTTTAATATACTCTATTAAGCATATAAAACATAGTAATCAAGCTTACATTAATAATTTTGCAAGCTAAACCAAATTTGGGCAAAACACCCTCCAAGTATCTCAACCAAACCAACATCAAAACTCATGGATAATCAACTTAATCAAGTTCAATAGACTAGTTAGAACATGAATTTCATATATATCATGGTCTCACATAGGTCAATCAAGTTCTATCATCAATTTGAAAACCTAGGGTTCATGCTTCTTCTACAAACCTAACAATGGCTTCCATTGACCTCAAATACCACAAATGATTGTTTCCCTAGGGTCAATGGAGCCCAAAAGCAAGATAAATAGGGTAGAAACTTACCTTATGGCGGACCTAACAAGCTGCCATACCGACATCAAGGAGATGAAGCCGTTTCTCCTCACCTCTCCCTCTTCAAACTCGCGGGTTGAATGGAGGAAGAAGCTCCTAGCAATGGCCTCCAAGATCAGCCCTTCAAGAGCCCTAGAATCGTCTCTCCCAAGCTCCTGTTGAATGCTCACGAGAAGGCCTTGAAAGGGGAAAGGGGCGCTTTGGCCGAACAAATGAGAGAGAGTGCGGCGATTTTCTTTTATATGGGGGATTAGTTCCTCTTAATCACCCACTAATTAACCCCTAATCTCACTAATAATGATTAGGACTAGTTTTAGGCTAAGTAAATGGGTTTAACTTAGGTTTAGAATGGGTTTAATTGGTCAAATTTCGGACAGCGCACAAAATGGATGCAAAAATCCCGTAACAGCCATTCAGGGACCCTTGCGGTCGCTTTGAATGTGAGTGATGCGACCGCATCACCCTTAATTACCCTTTCTCAGCTTTTGTTGCTTCTTGCTCGATCCCGGCCTCTCCCGCATGCATTCTCGAGTCTTAAAGCTTCAAAATGGCTCATAATTGAACCCTTAAAGTCCTCAAACATTAAACTAAACCATCCAAGTCTCAAACCAATTTTAAATTAGGTCTAGACTCCCATAAACAACACCAAAACAACCGGGGCAAAACCGGCGCAAGGCGTAACAACTTACTATCGAAGCGTCGAATGAATCCATAAGCCAGAGCGGGTAATGACCCATGATTGTAAACACCTATTAGGGCTACAAAATAGGCCTGAATGCCTCTCAAATGATAAACAATAGATAGGAGAAATAGGCTCCCGAAAGACGAGACGTTCGCCCGGCTCAATCTCAAACTACGCGACAAGGAGAATTGCTATTCTCGAGGCGTCAAAACTTCACGAGACTTATGGAATACATCCAATTAGAAGTCTAACACATCTAAACATGTTATTTAATCATCATGTAAAGATCTGGGACCAAATCGAGGTCAGAAACACAAAACCCGAATAAGCTCTCAATCGAGTCGCATTTCGACTATCGTCGGGTTACGACTTTTGACTTTAACAAGTCAACCACTATATGACATTTCTTAGAAGTGTTTTAGTCTTAATGTGATCTCTCATACACATTTAGACTCTCTCACAAACCAAACGAGCAATCAACGAAAGAGGAAATGCGAGCTTTGCATAATTCGCAATTCAAGCTAGCAGGAATCGGGATCTTACATCCTCTCCCCTTAAAAAGAATTCGTCGAATTCTAAACCATATCTCAAACCAATGCTAGGTCATAATCCCAACATGAAATACCCAGACACCACTACGGTGTCTCACAATCTCGAGTGAACACTCGAGGCTCAAAAACCATAAACCTAGACTCAGTCTCCGAATCTACCATCACAATAACCCAAACCAAGTATATATGAGGATCAAACTACCGTGATCCCAAACTCAGGTTTCAAGACCTTTCAATAGGCACAACAACATTAAACTCTCTTTAGATTAAAAAAATATTATGACTCGTATTCGAGTCGCGAAAACACATAAGAACAATACTAACCAAACTCGTACACAAACCCCAACGTTTAACATGAAACAAGTTCAAACACATCATAACCTTCAACTACGGAAACTATTTGTTCCGGGGCACATCATAAAATTCGTGCATAACAGACCTTAAGTCACAAGAAGTAATAATTGCCTATAAAGCAATTTTCAACCAAATCAGAGGCAATCATGCTGACATTTCAAGCCACGCAAATAATACTCGCGGTTTCCCTATCGCGGGTAAAACACATAAGAGCACAACAATGAAATGTTTTGAAAATTCTTTTCATTTAGGTCCATTCCTTTTGGTGCTGGGTATAGTCAATTTCTACCACAATTCATACCAATCCTAGTCCAACAACGATCACTTTTGATCACCAATTTAGGGTGCAGGCTAAATTGGATATTCAAAAGCTTTCGTTGCAAGGATCTGAAGGTTCATGATAAAAGGTTTTAAGCATCCTTTAATAGTCTCCTACGCTAAGGAAATGAATGAGCGAGGAGATAACAATTTATGAAATGCGAATTTAATATACTACAATATAGATGCATCAAGTAGGTGTTCCCTACAACTAATGCACATAACTGAATAAATTCAAGTCAAGTAACAAGGTCTATTACCTTGACAAACAACAACCATATTTTACCACAAAACTCGTGCACCTAGCACGCAACCATGAAAACTCACTAGAAGTCACCACGTATCGACTCGGCTACTAGTAGTCGTAACGTCTATACTTCACAAATTCAACCTTTCTTAAGCTCTAGACCAAGTCTACAACCGGCGTATATATTCTAACGTCCCCAAATCACCAAAACTTCAACAACATTGCGGTGAAACATCATATTTGTTCACGCATTAAAATCAACCCATAGATCGTAATACTTAACCTTCGCACTTACCGAGTGTATCCTACTCGCATAATAATCATATACAATATTATTGATGTATATTATTCATCACCTTAAACATATCCCCATAGGATATACAAGTATCATATCAAACCAATAAATATCATCATACAATTCATGCTTCATATATATATACATATATATACGAATATTCATACCCCGGCTCTTAATATAGGCCGACAAAACCGTAACCCCATAAAACCATTGGTTACTATCATCGTAACACAAATTCATCCTCAATGCTCTTTATATATAGTATAGTCCTATAAATATATAGACTACACAAGAGTCCACAAATCATGTGTGATTACCTACCGGTAATTCACAAATCAAACAATACCACAAACCAGCATCTCATTGGGGTTTTATCCCCAATCAAACAATAAACCAACAATATGCAATACACCATGTAATGTATGTATGAATGCACATGAGCTACCGATAAGACGTGTACTCATAATAACACTAATAATAGCAACGGTATAATATATATACGAAAACGTACCTTCCTATTCGGATAGGTTTCAAAACCCCGCAATGGCCAACCGCCACGCGCACACGACCTCAAACTCTAGGTCGACCATTACCATCTCTCTTGGAGCCACCAGATTGTCGACTAGTACTCCCAGACTGATTAACCCTCATCCTTGGGCAATCTTTACGAACATGATCACCACCACAGGCAAAGCACTTTCCTGCCTTGCCCCAACATCTGTTCTCGGCATGTCCTGTCTTCAAACAAAAATTACATATCAACTCACCGCCTCGTCGTCTCAGGCTAGAGGTAGGAACATCACTCTGTCTACCAGTACGTGTGATTCCTTGATTAACTTTCTGAGGTGCTAATTGCCTCCCAATATTATCATCACTCTTAACAACTCTCGAGGTTCTCTTTTGAGCATATTCCTCGAAGTCTAACTCCATCGCATAAGCACGATCCACAGCATCTCGGTACTCAGTGTAAGGGAATAAGCCGCCTACGATACTTCATCTTTAGGCCTTTTACAAACCGGTGGGTCTTCTTAGCCTCATCGGTACTAAGTAACCACGAACGAGCCAACTCGTGAACTTTCTTGAATCTTGAGCCACAGTCATATCTCCTTGTTCTAGAGTAATAAATTCCATTTCTCTTCTTTCCCGAACTATTGCCGGAATAAACTGTGCCCTAAACTCCATTATGAAATTTTCCCACACTTGGGGCACTCCGAAGTGTCTCCAATTATCTCGTAACACATGCCACCAATGGTCAGCTGCACCACTCAAGGTAAACACTGCTAGGGTCACCATCTCTTTTGATGTACAACCCATAACATCAAAAATCTTTTCCATGCTTTCTAACCAATGTTCGGCTTTAAAAGCATCGGGCCCTCCATCGAAGCCCTCAGGTTCCAACTTCAAGAATCTCCCAAGTATAGTGGAATCATTCTCCCCTCTAAATATTTGTTGAGGAGTCACACGAGGATCATTATCATTTTCTCCTCTCTCATAACCACGAACGGTACTCGAGCAGTGCGCTAGAACTAGCTCCACGCCAAGCCCACGACATGATATACCTACAAGGAACACTCGGCGTTAAAAATCTCAACAATAAACCCAACCCAACTAGGCCAAGGAACCTATCACGGCAAAATAGCTAACCAATAGCTCGATACCAAGCAAGACCGGATCTCATACGAGATCCCAAGGTCGTGCCATCAGGACAAACTAAGAGACGGACAAGCACCTGCTAAGCATATTGGTGCGAGTCAAAAGACGAGCCAACCAGCTCACGACAGGAAGGTAAAGCCATAACGGCAATACGGAAAATAAAAACCAAAACCTGCGGAAGCAAAACCATAATGGGACCCGAGCTAACAAGCTCCTAAATATAAACAACCAAAGAGATGGTAAATCTCTCGGCCCAAAAATTCGACGCGCGTGACGCAACATTAGACACGCACCACAAACCATCGGCAACCAAGGCCGGCAACAAAATCCCAACCGATAAACAACACTCAGCGGCTATAACATGTCGGAGGAACAATTCACTATAACCATAAAAATTATGCTAAACCACCAACCAAACCTCACGACTAAAACTATCGGAGGTAGGAACAACAATATACCACAACTAGAATAAACGAGCCACACATGCTCGAAACGACAAAGGAAATAAATACTAAGGGTACAAATGCTCGGCAATACAACCGGCTCCCAAATACACAACCATAAAATAATACTACAATCTACCCAAGTAAAGTCTACATAACTTTACATTCGAGCCTCACAAATAATAACAACATAATAATTAAATAACTCCAAGCTTTTGACTTGGAAGACCACCTGCTAAAAGTCGTTATCCGAAGCCGCTGCGCGTACTAACGGGATCACTGCACACACTAGGGAAAACAATCACACGAGTGAGTCATAATGACCCGATAAGTTTCTAAATGCAACATATGGCATATTATGACATGGCATGGCATAAATGCACAATCATATAAAATCATGGTATCATGCTAGTATACCATCATGAAACATGTACTTAATTTTTAAAGCACATAAACTCACATAAATCAAGTAGCATTTTATCTTTCATATAAATGCTCATAAATAAACATGTGTAACAGTAAACGTAATCGAACCGTTACAATTAGATCCGGGTTTCAAACCCAACCAACTTACCATGATATCAAATCTCAAACCATGATTCGGGCTCAATTCCCAATCAATAATACCCTGGGGTTTCCTCCCCAAATAATCTCAACTCATCAGTTTCCCTTAATGAGTACTCGTTACATTCATCCAGGTCTCGGATGAGAAATGAGAGCTTCGATGTCGGGCTAGGTGGCATAACTTCGAGATCACATCCCACTATTGGCCAAATAGTGAGGAGAAAAAGGACCCAATGCAGCGATTCGTAGCGATTGTTCCCAAAGGCTATGAATCGTCCCATTGCCGACACAACAACCAAAACCCGCCAGCTGGACTTTAACCAAACGTTCAAGTAGATATTTACTTGTCTAAACCAATGAGACCAAATTCATTATTATCGGACTCATTAAATCATGTAGGACATAATGCTCTACAACAACTCATAAACCATGCACATAATTGCACATAAACAAATAGGGCATAATGCTCCACAAAATCCCATAATCCATGCACATATTTGCATATAACCACGTAGGACATAATGCTCTACGAAATCTCATAAACCATGCATATAATTGCATATAAACAAGTAGGACATAATGCTCTACCAAACATCATGAACAATGCATATATTTGCATATAACCATTGTGTTCAACTAACTTACAAGTTTAGTTCAAGAACTACTTTATTGAGGTATTCATTATTCCTCAAGTCATTAACCCATTCAAGCATAGCTTACCAGCTTAATAAAATTATAATGTGAGGTCTTCCTTAATCCTCAACTCAAATCAAACCAAGACTACTACGCTAGTCTCAAAATATCCACCAATCAAGACTTATTATTTTAGTCTTTATTTTAAGTACACGGACTCAATCATAGTCCTAATCGTCATACATGATCGATAACCCAACACCATACTTAAAACTTCATGACTACTCCGTAGTCACTTCGCAAGCGTTTTCATATGTACGCAACAAAAATCCTTGAGAAGAGGATTCTCTCTTAATCTTCTCTTAAATAATCTCGTGACCTTATGCGGGTCTCAATTATCCCATGCTCTAACAAGCATGCTTAAAACATATTTCTAATAAATCTTCATACCATGAATGTCTCCATTGGACACAAACCAAAGACCCGGTGTGCACAAACACAACCCAAGCAAACCCAAACATCGTAGGGTTTCAACCCAAGGCTCTTTATCATTTTATTGGCCTTATTACGACTCCGTTGAGTCTTACTAACACATTTCATTCTTTATGTGTTTTATAAATTCATACCGTAATAATTTCTTAAGGTTTACAACCCAATCTCAATAGTCATTCGGGCTTAATTCCCAAGACTAAAAATCCACAAAACACATCTCAATCACCAACCATTTAAAGTTTGGAAGTTATGTTCTTCCCTCCATTAACCAAACGAAATCCAATCATCGTAGGATTTCAACCCAAGTTTGCTTAACATATTATCAAGCCTATAATGACTCCGTTGAGTCTAATCTACCCTTTCTAAAATTTTAGGGCAAAGAAGCTATGGTTCTCAATTCTCCCTATATTCATAACTATCCACAATAACCATCATCCGGGTTCGTTTAACTCTCATAAACCCGACAAAACCTTCACTAATAATATAACATAGAATAAATTCATCATTTTGAGCACAATTTCATTTAGCTCATCTTACCATTCATAACTCCCAATTCATGATTAAATCATACAACCCGGTTTAATATACTCTATTAAGCATATAAAACATAGTAATCAAGCTTACATTAATAATTTTGCAAGCTAAATCAAATTTGGGCAAAACACCCTCCAAGTATCTCAACCAAACCAACATCAAAACTCATGGATAATCAACTTAATCAAGTTCAATCGACTAGTTAGAACATGAATTTCATATATATCATGGTCTCACAAACTCTAACAATTTGAAAACCTAGGGTTCATGCTTCTTCTACAAACCCTAACAATGGCTTCCATTGACCTCAAATACCACAAATGATTGTTTCCCTAGGGTCAATGGAGCCCAAAAGCAAGATAAATAGGGTAGAAACTTACCTTATGGCAGACCCTAACAAGCTGCCATACCCGACATCAAGGAGATGAAGCCGTTTCTCCTCACCTCTCCCTCTTCAAACTCGCGGGTTGAATGGAGGAAGAAGCTCCTAGCAATGGCCTCCAAGATCAGCCCTTCAAGAGCCCTAGAATCGTCTCTCCCAAGCTCCCTGTTGAATGCTCACGAGAAAGGGGGAAGGGGCGTGATTCGCTTTGGCCGAACGAATGAGAGAGTGCGGCAGATTTTCTTTTATATGGGGGATTAGTTCCCCTAATCACCCACTAATTAACCCCTAATCTCACTAATAATGATTAGGACTAGTTTTAGGCTAAGTAAATGGGTTTAACTTAGGTTTAGAATGGGTTTAATTGGTCAAATTTCGGACAGCGCACAAAATGGATGCAAAAATCCCGTAACAGCCATTCAGGGACCCTTGCGGTCGCTTTGAATGTGAGTGATGCGACCGCATCACCCTTAATTACCCTTTCTCAGCTTTTGTTGCTTCTTGCTCGATCCCGGCCTCTCCCGCATGCATTCTCGAGTCTTAAAGCTTCAAAATGGCTCATAATTGAACCCTTAAAGTCCTCAAACATTAAACTAAACCATCCAAGTCTCAAACCAATTTTAAATTAGGTCTAGACTCCCATAAACAACACCCGAAACAACCCGGGGCAAAACCGGCGCAAGACGTAACAACTTACTATCGAAACGTCGAATGAATCCGCAAACCGACGGGTAATGACCCATGATTGTAAACACCTATTAGGGCTACAAAATAGGCTTGAATGCCTCTCAAATGATAAACAATAGATAGGAGAAATAGGCTCGAAAGACGAGACGCGTTCAATCTCAAACTACGCGACAAGGAGAATTGCTATTCTCGAGGCGTCAAAACTTCACGAGACTTATGGAATACATCCAATTAGAAGTCTAACACATCTAAACATGTTATTTAATCATCATGTAAAGATCTGGGACCAAATCGAGGTCCAGAACACAAAACCGAATAAGCTCTCAATCGAGTCGCATTTCGACTATCGTCGGGTTACGACTTTTGACTTTAACAAGTCAACCATTGTATGACATTTCTTAGAAGTGTTTTAGTCTTAATGTGATCTCTCATACACATTTAGACTCTCTCACAAACCAAACGAGCAATCAACGAAAGAGGAAATGCGAGCTTTGCACGCAATTCAAGCTAACCGGGAATCGGGATCTTACAGTGCTTGACCCAAACCCGGTCACGAGCAAAGCACGAACGACCATCATGTGCCAATTACGGGTTCTGTCAGCGTGGAACCTTCCAGGCCTAGCAGGGAGAGCTAGCAAGGTATCGAGCCATGAACAATACAACTCCCATCTAAATCTGACCATGCACAGGACTTGCCTGCCTGGACAGGGGACATGCCCGGTGACTACACTTACATCAGGCAAAGAATCAGAGACATCTCGTCGAAATCTGGCCGAGCACGGGCCTTGCCCGCCCGACCAGGGGCCAAGCTTGGGATCTACACTTCTCTTTATCAAATTGACATCATATGCCCAGGAAGAGCCTTGCTCACCCGAGCAAGCATCCATCAGGAAACCTTAGAAACTTGCTCTCCAAGACAAGTTAAAGATTTCCCTATCCGAACAGGACACTTACCATATCTGCTCCTACATTCATGAGGTCAGCCACCTATCACACCTACAATTTAGGGATTTCCTCCTTAGTTGGCTAGGTAACTATGGAAATTGAATCCCACAAGGATTATATGTTACAAGGGGCCTATAAATACCCCTCCATAAACCACATTCAAGGTATACACTTTTTCTTGAGCCTCAAACCTATGTCAAATTCTCTTTTGACTTTCTCACACGGTACTTACTCTCACGCCGGAGTGGTTTCCCGAGGCCAAGCCTTGCACTCCCACTAAGGTGTTTTCGTTGTCTTAATCAGGTTCAAGGAAGTAGATCAAGCAAAGATATCCTACCCATCACACGGACGACCCACACTGTATTTTTGTCACATCAAGACGTGATGTTTAGTGAATCATTTCCTCACTTGTATAAGCTCAAGTAGGCCTAGCAATTACAACCCAAAACCCACTAACCCACCTAACCCGGCTTCAAAATTACCAAACCCAATCCGACCCGTTAATTTTTTTTCGGTTCAAATGGGTTACCCAAACATCACGTCTGAAGTGAGCAACTCAAGGTATTAGTTTTTTTCATAATAAGAAAAACTTTACTAAGTGCTATACTCATCTGCAAAGTTTTACATAAATATGATGAATACTCCTTAGGCTTTTTTATGTAATAAACCGATTATGCCAGGCAAAGAGTTCAACACACTATAACAAGTGTAATCACTTCACTTCAACTATTTAAGCCCCAGTCACACACATACAATCACACACATACACATGAAGATGAAGTGTAAGTTAATGGAGATCTAAGACTGACACACACACACACACACACACAAAGATTAAGTGTAAGTTAATGGAGGTCTGAGACTAAATTACCTCGTCGGACATAAAATCTTGATTAGGGTTGGGTAGAATGTTAGAGAGGGTTCCATCGTAATCCAAAATCACTACTGGCTTTCACCCTTTAGCCAAGCTTATCAGATGTTCAATGCAGAAGGATATCTCATCTGTTTTGATAAAATCCATGATAATTTTTTTAAAAAATATGTCATAGCATAAATCTAATATATAAGAATACAAACACTTAGATCAAAATGAAATAATTTCATTATTAATGAGCGACTATACATGTAAAATCCCGATTCCCGGTTAGCTTGAATTACGTGCAATGCTCGCATTTCTTCTTTGGATAATTGCTTGTTTGGTTCGTGAGAGAGTCTAGATGTGTATGAGAGATCACATTAAGACCAAAACACTTTTAAGAGATGTCATATAGTTGTTGACTTGCTAAAGTCAAAAGTCGTAACCCGACGATAGTCGAAATGCGACGCGATTGAGAGTTTACTCGGGTTTTGTGTCCTTGACCTTGATTTGGTACCAGATCTTTACATGATTATTAAATAACATGTTTAGATGTGTTAGAGTTCTAATTGGATGCATTCCATAAGTCTCGTGAAGTTTTGACGCCTCGAGAATAGCAATTCTCCTTATCGTGTAGTTTGAGATTGAGCCGGGCGATCGTCTCGTCTTTCGGGAACTTATTTCCCCTACCTGTTGTGCATCATCTGAGAGGCATTCAGGCCTATTTTGTAGCCCTTATAGGTGTTTATAATCATGGGTTATTACCCGTCGGTTTGTGGTTTCGTTCGACGTTTCGATAGCAAGTTGTTACGGCTTGCGTCGGTTTTGCCCCGGGTTGTTTCGAGTGTTGTTTATGGGAGTTTAGAACTAATTTAAAAGTGATTTGAGACTTGGATGGATTAATTTAATGTTTGAGGACTTTAAGGGTTCAATTGTGAGCCATTTCGAAGCTTTAAGGCTCGAGGATGCATGCGGGAGAGTCCGGACCGAGCGAAGAAGCAACAAAACTTGGAATGCTGAGTGCTGAAGTGAGGCACCCGCCTCAAGGGATGCCATGCGCCCGCCTCAAGTGCTGGGGCAGATTACGGGATTTTCAATCCTTTACGCACTGTCTGATTTTTACCCAACCAAACCCAATTTAAATTAAACCTAAACCCTTCTTATTGGCCTAAGACTTGTCCTAAACACTTATTAGAGTTTTAGGGGTGGATTAGTGGGTTAATTAAGGTGAGATAATCCCACCTATATAAACCAAACCCAATTACTCTCTCAACACATCAGCCGCATAGAACGACTTCTCCCTCCCGTCTTCTGCGATCAGACCAAGGGCGTGAGAGAGCTGAGAAAGGGGCGATTTCTAGGGCTCATCAAGGGCTCGTTCTTGGAGGCCAAGGCTAGGGTTCTTCCTTCCCCAAGCTACACCGTGAGATTGAAGTGAAGGTTGAGAAGAACAACCTCACCTCTTGAAATTCAGAAATTGCAGATTGTTAGGGGCTGAGATAAGGTAAGTTTCTACCCCTATTTCTCCTTCTCTTGGCTCCATTGACCCTAGGGAAGCAATCATTCTTGCTATGTGAGGTCAATGGATGCAATTTCTAGGGTTGCTAGAGATGCCATGAACCCTAGGTTTTCCAATGTTGAATATAGTTTGGATGAACCTATGTGAGACCATGATTTATATGAAATTCATGTGTTAAATGGTCTATTAAGCTTGGTTATGTGAATTATTCATGGGTATTGAGTTTGATTGATAGAGATACTTGAAAGGGGATTTTGCCCTAAATGTGTTTTGGCTTATTAACATGTTGGTAAACATGATTATTATGTTAGATATGTCTAGTAGAATATATTGGACCATGTTGTGTGATTAAATCACATTTTGGAGGATATGATTGGTAAGAGGAACCAAATGAAGTTATGCACAAATTGATGAATTTGTTCTATGATTCCTTGGTGAGTGTTTTGTTGGGTTTATGTGAGTTCGATGAACCCGGGATGATGACTATTATTGATAGTTATGAATATAGGGGGAATTGAGACCCGTGGCTTTTACGCCCTAAGATTTTGGGAAGGGTAGATTGGACTCAACGGAGTCATTATAAGTTCGATTATGTGCTAAATGAACTTGGGTTGAAATCCTACGACGATCGGATTTCGTTTGATTAATGAAGTGAAACATATAACTTCCAAACTTTAAATGGGTTATGATTGTGATGTGTTGTGGAGATTTTAGTCTTGGGAACTAAGCCAGAATGACTATTGGGAATTGTTTGTAAACTTTAATGAATTATTTCGGTGTGGAGTTATAAAACACATAAAGAATGAAATGTGTTAGTAAGACTCAACGGAGTCATTATAAGGCTAATAAAATGATAAAGAGCCTTGGGTTGAAACCCTACAATATTTGAGTTTGTTTGAGTTATGTTTGTGCACACCGGGTTTTTGGTTTGTGTCCAATGGCGACACTCATGTTATGGAGACTTACTAGAAATATATTTTGGGCATGCTTGTTAGAGCATGGGACAATAGAGACCCTCATAAGGTCACGAGAATATTTAAGAGAAGATTAAGAGAGAATTCTCTCCTTAAGGATTTTGGTTGCGTGCTTATAAAAGCACTTGTGAGAAAGTGACTACGGAGTAGTCATGATGTTTTGAGTATGGGGTTGGTGTTATCGATCATGTGTGACGATTAGGACTATGATTGAGTCCGGTGTACTTAAAATAAAGACTAAAATATTAAGTCTTGAATTGTGGATATTTTGAGACTAGTGAAGTAGTCTTTGGTTTGATTTGAGTTGAGGATTAGGGAAGACCTCACATTATATTTTATTAAGCTTGTAAGTTATACTTGACTGGGTTGATGACTTGAGGAATAATAAGTACCTCAATATGTAGTTTTTTAAACTAAACTTGTAAGTTAGTTAAACACATTGGTTATATGCAAATATATGCATTGTTCTTGATACTTGGTAGAGCATTATGTCCTACTTGGTTATATGCAAATATATGCATGGTTTATGAGATTTCGTAGAACATTATGTCCTACGTGGTTATATGCATTTATGTGCATGGTTTATGAGTTGTGGTAGAGCATTATGTCCTACATGATTTAATGAGTCCGATAATAATAAATTTGGTCTCATTGGTTTATGCAAGTAAATACCTAATTGATCGATTGGTTTAAAGTCCAGCTGGCGGGTTTGGTTGTTGTGTCGGCAATGGGACGATTCATAGTCTTTGGGAACAATCGCTAGGAATCGTTGCATTGGGTCCTTTTTCTCCTCACTATTGGGCCAATAGTGGGATGTGGTCTCGAGAGAGAGCCATCTAGCCTACTTTCGAGCTCCCATTTCTCATCCGGAGACTGGATGAATGTAAAGAGTACTCATTAAGGGAAACTGATGAGTTATGATTATTTGGGGAGGAAACCCCAGGGTATGATTGATTGGGTATTGAGCCCAGATCTTGGTTGAGATTTGATCTCATGGTAAGTTGGTTGGGTTTTGGAACCCGGATTTGATTGTAACGGTTCGATTTACGTTTACTGTTACACATGATTATTTATGAGCATTTATATGAAAGATAATATGCTACTTGATTTATGTGAGTTTATGTGCTTTAAAAATTAAGTACATGTTTATTGTTGGTATAATAGCATGATACCATGATTTTTATATGATTGCACATTATGCCATGCCATGTCATAATATGCCATACGTTGCATTTAGAAACTTACTGGGTCATTATGACTCACTCCGTGTGATTGTTTTCCCTAGTGTGTGCAGTGATCCCGTTAGTACGCGCAGCGGCTTCGGATAACGACTTCTAGCAGGTGGTCTACCAAGCCATAAGCTTGGAGTTATTTATTACTAATGTTGTTATTTATTTGTGAGGCTCGAATGTAAAGTTATGTAGACTTTACTTGGGTAGATTGTAGTATTATGTTATGGTTGTGTATTTGGGAGCCGGTTGTATAGCCGAGCCTTTGTATCCTTAGAATTTATTCCCGTTGTCGTTTCGAACATGTGTGGCTCGTTTATTCTAGCTTGTATTATTATTGTTCCTACCTCCGACACTTTTAGTCGTGAGATTTGGTTGGTGGTTTAGTATTGATTATATTGTTATGGTTAAATTGTTCCTCCGGCATGTTGTAGCCGTTGAGTGGTGTTTATCTGGTTGGGATTTTGTCTGTTGCCGGCCTTGGTTGCCGATGGTTTGTTGTGCGTGTCTAATGTTGCGTCACGCGCGTCGAATTTTTGGGCCGAGAGATTTACTATCTCTTGGGTTGTTTATTTTTAGGAGCTTGTTAGCTCGGGTCCCATTTTTAGGAGCTTCCGCAGGTTTTAGTTTTTATTATCCTGTTTCGCCGTTATGGCTTTATCTTTCTGTCTTGAGCTTGTTGGCTCATCTTTTGACTCGCACCATTATGCTTAGCAGGTGCTTGTCTGTCTCTTAGTTTGTCCCGATGGCACGACCGTGGGATCTCGTCTTGAGATCCGGGTCGGGTCGTCACAATACATGGGAAAAGCTAACCTGCCATGAAAGGTATGAATCCAAAGCAGCCTATTCGTTCTCCTTGGCTGATAATTGTGGCCAACCCATTGCTAGACGAGAAACTTTCTGAGAATAACTTTTGTCAATAAAAGTGAATTATCCAAAAATAGTAAGATGAACTATTTAAATGGAATTGTGGAATATTAAAATAAATACACTTATAAATATTTTGGTTAGTAAGTATTGATCAACTTGTACAATCTGTAGGTTATCGACAAAACATGATGAAAGTGAAGGTTATAGTCTGTATCCATCTCATCTTAATTCACCTTCATAGATGAGACTAACAACGACCCTTAACTCCTCACTCTGCTTCCGACTCTAACAATAGGCTGACATGGAATTCATTCTAGTATGCCACTACGGTAATAGGATACAAAAGAAGTTAATGTAGAAGGTAATCCTAAATATTTGTCTATTATAACTGTAATATATCAAATTTTTGATAATATTATATTTTGATGATAATTTGAATATTTGTAATTGGGCCTATCCTAGTTAGTTATCATGGGACCAATAGTAGATCGTGGTGACTAAACTTGAAGGATAAATTGCAGGCCAGTCCACTTTCCAAGAATTCCAACCTCTTTAGTCCACGAATTTTTTTAAACCTCTAAAGTCTACTTTCGTTAATCTGTTCCTAAAATGACCACGCGTGCCCTACCTCACCAAGGCACTGTCCTCTCTCTACCCCGTCTGAATTGAAGCTTAACCTATTTTATTATATCTAGAAAAGAGGTGAAGCGACCAGAGCTGTTGTTGTTTTGAAAGAGATGGAGATGGTGCAGTGCTTGGACATCTAAGATTGTCCATCGTCCCAAGCTCCAGATCCTTGATCGAACCAATTTTATTATATCTGGAAATGAGGCGATGCGATTGGAGCTGTTGTTGTTTTGACATAGATGGAAATGGAAACGGTACATTGCTTGGACCTCTAAGACTGTCCATTATCTCTGGCTCCAGATCCATGAGGACGACAAAAGGCACAAACCGACCACCACTTGTAGTTGAATTTTCTGATAACGTTTATACCGTGCTCGGTGGAGACAACCTATGAGAACAAGACATCGATTTGGTTGCCACATTCACTGCCCTAGATGTGGAGGATCTCACGCATTTTCCAAAGAAGAGAGTGACAAGGATTAGGAGGATGAGAAGGAGTGAGAAATAAACAGAAATTCCGATGCATCGATTTTGAACATCGATGCATTGATTTTGAACCCCGTTGCATCGCTACGCTATACAATTATTTGCGATGCAATTTTTTGGATTTGTGGTGCACCAAGTGGATCCTTAATGCAGAAAATTCTGATGTACTTTTTTGAATTTGCGATGCACATTTTGGAATTATAATAAAAAAGGAAAAGCCGATGAAAATTTTGGATTTGCGATGCACCAACTAAACCCCCTATGAAGAAAATTCTGATGCACAATTTTTAATTTGTGGTGCAGCGCGTGCTGATGGAATTTTAGATGCACAATTTTTATTTTCCGATGCACAAATTGCAATTGCGATGCATCGAATTGGAATTACGATGCAACGCGTGTCTGTTTGAAGTTCATTAAGGGCATACTCGTTTTTTTCCCTAAAAATGTCCTTTAGCGATTATATTAAAAGATAGAGGAATTTTGAGGTTAAATATTGTGTATAGTGGACTGGCCGAATTTCTCCCAAATTTGAATATATTTGGTAATTGGTCTTATTATGATTTATCTGATTGAACTATGAGCCTACCTTGTTTGAGTACAGATTTGTGTTGTTTTATTTGAGTTGGGCTTGAGCCACGATTGTGCTGAACCATTTGGTTTTCTCAATTACACTTATTGAACATTTGATTTAATTACACTTGTTGAACATTTGATTTTCTTGGAACTCTCATGTAATCACTAAGTTAAACAATTCGTCACGTGGGTGCACGTGACGGTAATTTCATGAAGAAATTTGTTAACTCAATTGGGTGACGTGGTGATGTAATCTGGATATACCAGTTAGGCCTTTTGAGGTAATTTGGTCCTTCAGGGCAGTTTGGGCTTCTTAATTGAAGCCACCGTCAGTTAGGTCGTTGGACCGCTTAAATGAAACGGTTGACGACTACTGGACCTCTCGTGTTAGTTTTAGACCTTATATTTCATTTCGAATTGTAAGCTATATTTGACATTTGATTTTACTTTTAAGCTAAGGCTACAACTGATTTATTTGGTTATTTAATCTTCGTCAAATATTTGGTTTTCAACATTGACATTCATGTTGGTCACTTCCTCCTTAGAAATAGGAGGGGTTGTATATGAACTTAATGAACATTGTTCGCTCCCCCTTTTCTATTTGTTTTCCCTCTAGGTCGTAGGTAGATTTGGACCCTATCGGGCTCAAGTAGGCTCGAGTAGGCAGTGTCGAGAGTGATCCGAGAAGAAATAATTTTACTAACACTTCAAGTTTTAGTTTTTATTAATGGATTTCGATTTATAATGGGATTTGTAGATTTGGTTAAGTTTTGGGATTTGTAATAGATAACTAAGGTTTTTATTTTGGTTAGACATTTTAATGTTTTTACACTTTGATATTTGGGATTTGTAGTTGGCTGTAATTATGCTAGGATGATTTCATGGGTGGATTAGAGAGATCTTTTATTTATAGTATCTCTGTAAGTTAAAATATGATTTCATGGGTTGATTGGGATTCAATTAATACAATGTAAATACCTATTTCAGAATCAAGAACAACCTAAACGGAAAAAAAACATGTAAATGATTTCTCCAGACACACAAAAAGAAGAATTCTTACAACCAATTAGAATTTAAAACGGAAAAGATTTTAGAAGAAAAAATATAAACTAAAAAAGGACTCCAAGTCCAATGAACTAATGAGTGAATTTGATCGCTAATGGTAACAATTGTGTGATAAAAATTAAGGGAAGTCCCATTAGGAGAGATCTGATCACCGATCACAAATGATGATCAGTAAGGGAGCATAGGAATTATCAACACATACACGAGAAAAAAAGGAAAAAAAAAAAGAATCTTGGTGCGTACCAATTTTTCGATAAGTTGTTGATACGATTCCCAAAACACCTTGACATCTTTGAAAAACCATCGTCTTCATCTCCATCTTCATCTTCGACTAAAAGATTCATCGTCGTCGAACAATGGCAAATTGTGGTGGATCGATCTATCAACCATTTAGGTCATTGTTAAGCAATTGTTTAGCTCCATATATAGCTAAAATTAGGGCAAGTTTAGATGGGCACTGGTTTGCAAGCTAATAAATAGGCATGACTCTTTTTTAAATTACAGTATCTGCCACTATTTTTCATTTTCCTGCCTTCACTTTTAGCTTTCTATTCACTTGAGTGTCTGAGATACTTGTGATTTGTTGAATTCAAGTCATTTTCCATATATATGAAGCGTTGGACCAAAGAGAATGTTAAAATAGGATTTGGTCACGAGTAACAATAGCTCAAAATAAAGAAATCCCCAAACACCTATGTAAACAAATCCTCACTAAAGCTAATAATGATGAGAAAAACTTTATATTTTATGATTAAACCATATATGTTATACCTATGTGAGTATGTCTCCTATAGGATGGATCTTAATTCGTATGACGGATCTCTACTCTCTCGCAGTTCAACCCATCAATACATTTGGGTAAGGGAAAGAGGATCGATCGTCTAACAAAAAATACCCGTAAGACCGTCTTACAAAAAATACTCGTACGACCGTCTTACCCAAGTTTTTACCTACCTATGTAAATGATTCACTACCACCGAGTACCTTGTCTAGCATATGTCTACTTTGTTCATTTTTAACCAATACACAACGATAAAACGAAACGACTAGTTTCAGTATCTAAATCTTCCAATAAGTTGTCACCTGGCTGCAAATAATAATTATTGAGTATGAGATGGTTCGATTACCCAGGTTATTAGGTCCGGGCAGGTTGTAGGACTTGGTTGGATCTTAAAGGCGGCTGCAGGAGGGCGTAGCCCCCCGCGGTACGAAATATTGGTTTTTGGGCGTATGCAAGCGCATCTTAGTCGGGGTGTATGATCGCATCTGGTTGGGCATACAGGTGCATCCCGAGGGAGAAATTTAGAGGTGCGATCAGTGGGGCATTGAGTCTGCATCAATAAGAATGCGGTCATAGGAGTGATGCAGCCGCATCGGTGTGGCAATTCTGATTTTGGGTTTCCTTGTTTAAATAAGTTTGGGGTTTAGTATTGTATTCATATATATTTGTAACTCCTAAAACGTTTTATGAGTTGACATAATACAGTTTTGATAGTCTGTCTAGCATTGATCTTGGATTACTTTGTTAATTGTTTACAAAGTTTTCCGCTGTGCACAACAACAACAACAACAACAACAATAATAATAATAATAATAATAATAATAATAATAATAATAATAATAATAATAATAATAATAATAATAATAATAATAATAATACTCCCTCCGTTTTCAAATTATCGTCCTCGTTTCTTTTTTCGGTCATTCTTAAATATTTGTCCTATTTCAAAACTTTTTCTTTTAAAACAACAATTTTATCACTTTACCCTTACTTTTTTCTACCTACTTTAATTATGCCCACATACTCGTGTGCATTAAATGAAACCACACATTTCATCAATATTTATAATGACATGGTTGTGTAGGTTTACCTGCAGACATTACTTGCAATAACTTGTCGGAGGCGGTGGCGGCCGACGAGATGCTAAACGATTGCGTCTTGGAAGATTTCCTCTGATATTCCTCATATAGCGGTTGCGGAAGAGAGAACCTAAATTTTGGATAACTGGTAAATAGAAGGGCTCAGAAAAGGGAAGATGAATCAAGAAAGAAAGCTTAGGAAGATCTAAATTAAGATTGGCTTTTTCTAGGAACAATGACCTTTGGAAGATAAAGGGCCAGAATTAGAGGGGGGGGGGAAATCCCGGAACAATGACCCCGGTTCAAGGTTTAATTTCCTAGTCTATTTTTGAAGCCCAGTTCATAAATTTCATTGTATTAAGTTTTGCACCGCGGTTCAATAGTTTAATTTCAATGTCTAATTGCATCGCGGTTCATAAATCTAACCTGATATTCTTGAACCACGGTACAAAAACGTGGCGCACCTCAGGCTCATTGTAGGCGTTCTGTTTGGTTTTCTTTTTTATTATACGTTGAGCCTTTTATTTTATACAAATGACGTATGTAATTATTTTTTTCAGTTAAAACTCTTCGGATTTCTAATATCACAAAAAAATGTATTTAGAAAGGTAAAATAGATATTTGGCATAACCTAATGTTAAATCTAACGTCAATCCAAAATATCAATTAACTTTCAACCTAACTAATGTACGGTGGCAAAAGTAGCAAAGATAAAAAAAAAGGCAAAACCCCTAAGTTGGCCACCCAACTTTTCAAAAACTTGCAAGACGGCAACCGAAAGTTTAAAACTTGCAATGAGGCCACTGAACTAAATTAATGATGCAAGCGTGCCCATATTTTGGATGGTCGTTAGCTCCACCATTAAATATGCGTGAAATCTCTATTTTGCCCCCTTTAAATAATAATTATTCCCTTTAAGTCAAACATCAATTTCTCTCTCCCTCATTTCATGCCCAGTTCGTCCTTCGACTTCACCCCTCTGCTTCAGATCCAACAGGTCCCTTTTTCCCTGTCTCCAATAGTTTCGATTCCGGCTTCCAGCAATCTCCATGGTTGACCCAGAAGTCACTTTCCTTCCTTCACCGACGAGAAGCAGCTGATTTTTATCTCCCTATGCTCAATTGCAGATCCAGCAAGCTCCAACCGTCACCGGCCCCTTCATTCAACAGCCGTCGCCCCTATTTCAACCCAGCAGCCATCCTTCGTCTGAATCTGGTGAATAATCCCCAAGTAGTCCAGCTGTTGTGTTCTCTTCAATAATGATCCAGGCCGCTACTAGCTTTGGCTCCACTGTTGACCAAGCCTCCAGTAATTTCCATGGTCGACCCAGAAGTCACTTTTCTTCCTTCGCCGGCGAGAAGCAGCTGATTTTCATCTCCCTCTTCTCAATTACAGATCCGACAAGCTCCAACTGTCACCGCCCCCTTCATTCAACAACCGCCGCCCCTATTTAAACCTAACAGCCATCCTTCGTCTGAATCCGGTGAATCGTCCCCAAGCAGTCCAGTCGCTGTGTTCGCTTCAATAATGCTCCAGGCCATCGCTAGCTCTAGCTCCACTACTGACCAAGCCTTCAGCAATCTCCATGGTCGACCCAGAAGTCATTTTCCTTCCTTCATCGACGAGAAGCAGCTGATTTTCATCTCCCTCTTCTCAATTACAGATCCGGCAAGCTCTAACAATCACCGCCCCCTTCATTCAACAGCCGTCGCCCCTATTTCAACCTCAGCAACCATCCTTCGTCTGAATCCGATGAATCATCCCCAAATAGTCCAGCCGCTGTGCTCGCTTCAATTATGCTCCAAGCCGTCGCTAGCTCCAGCTCCACTACCGGCCAAATCTGTCTTCATCTACAGAACCAACCGCTCTATTTCTCCAATCGCTGCCCTCCATCTCCATCTCTGCTCGCTATTCATCCCCCTTCTCAATCCTAGACCCGCTCGCCATAGCCGCCTCTTGTGATTGTTATTTAAAGGGAATAATTGTCATTTAAAAGGGGCAAAATAGGGATTTCACGCATATTTAACGGTGGAGCTAACGACCATCCAAAATATGGGAACACTTGCATCATTAATTTAGTTCAGTGGCCTCATTGCAAGTTTTAAACTTTCGGTGGCCGTCTTGCAAGTTTTTGAAAAGTTGGGTGGTCAAATAAAGGGTTTTGCTAAAAAAAAATTAAAATTTTGGTGGCCGCATTACAAGTTTTTGAAAAGTTGTGTGTCCCAAATATGGGTCTTGTCATAAAAAAAAGATTTGAATTCAACAAATCACAAATATCTCAGAATCTAAAATCGTGGGAAAATTTTTGGTCGGTCCCTTTTTAAAAAGTTTTTAACCACAAAAGTCCACCATTCTTTTTTTTCAAACGTAAAAGACCACTTTTCAAAATATTGTTCAAAAAATGTCATCGTCTTCTTCAACAACTCCGACAGTAAACTTTGGATTCGTAAATCACGATTGTGCACAACGAAATGGGGATGGAAGGCGGAGAAGGAGAAGGAAAAATAAGGCTTACGACGGAGGAGATGGAAGAAGAAGGTGGATGACATAAGCTGGTTATTTATGTTTTTGTATCGCGGTGCAAAAATGAATTAGAAAATATTTTTGCACCGCTGTTCAAAGTTAAATTTCCTAGTCTATTTTTGAGTCACGACCCATAAATTTCATTGCATTTATTTTTCCACCGCGATTCAAAGTTTAATTTCCTAGTCTATTTTTGAATCGCGGTTCATAAATTTAATTGCATTAATTTTTACAACGCGGTTCAAATTTTAATTTCCTAGTTTGTTTTTTTTTTTTAATCACGGTTCATAAATTTCATTGCATTAATTTTGGCACCCCGGTTCAAAGTTTAATGTCCTAGTCTATTTTTGAATCGCAGTTCATAAATTTCATTGTATTAACTTATGCTACATACAAGGACTTTGTGCTATATCAAATGGTCGTCAAGAGCGTATTTCTAAATGGTGATCTTCAAGAAACGGTTTACGTTGCCCAACCTCCAGGCTTTGTGGAGAAAGGAAAAGAGACTCATGTCTATAAGCTTAAGAAGGCCCTCTATGGTCTTAAGCAAGCTCCTCGGGCCTGGTATGAAACTCTATCCAAATTCTTGGTAGAACAAGGATTTGTGCGAGGAAAGATAGACACCACTCTCTTCATTCTCAAGCACAAAGGACACTCTCTGCTAGTACAAATCTATGTCGATGATATCATCTTCGGATCGACTAATGAGAAGCTGTGCAAGCGATTCGAAACACTCATGACTGGAAAATTTCAAATGAGTATGATGGGAGAACTCACAGGGTCTTCAAATTCAACAATCGAACAAAGGAATATTCATCAGCCAATCCAAGTATGCTAAAGATCTTGTCAAAAAGTTTGGATTAGAAACAGCAAACACCTTCGACACACTAATGGCTGCTAAATGCAAACTTACAAAAGACTTACAAGGAAAGAAAGTTGATATCACCCACTATAGGGGGATAATCGGATCTCTGCTATATCTCACCACCAGCAGACCTGACATAGTGTATGCTGTTGGGGTATGTGCTAGATTTCAAGCAGACCCTCGTGAGTCACATCTTCTTGCAGCCAAAAGAATCATCAAGTACGTATCAGATACCACCAACTTAGGTATCTGGTATCCAAGGGAATCTTCCTTCAACTTAGTTGGCTACTCAGATGCCGACTACGCTGGTTGCCAAGTCGACAGAAAAAGCACCAGTGGAACTTGTCAATTTCTAGGAGACAGACTTGTCTCTTCGGCTAGCAAGAAACAAGCATCGGTTTCCAACTCCACCACTGAAGCAGAGTACATAGCTGCTGGAAGCTTCTACTGTTAACTGCTCTGGATCAAACAACAACTGGTGGATTACGACATCAAAGTGGCAGACTGCCCAATCATGTGTGATAACATCTCAGCAATCTCAATCACCTACAATCCCGTGATGCATTCCAAGACAAAGCATATCGATGTTCGATATCATTTTCTAAGGGACAATGTAGAAAAGAGGAACATTAGCATGAAGTACATTTCAATTGAACATCAACTGGCAGATATCTTCACCAAAGCTCTAGAAGCAGACATGTTTGCTTATCTCAGGGGAGAGCTTGGTATGCTTGACCCAACTGCTTAAATTTAGTCTTAATTAAAAAATTTCATTATAATATTTTAAGCAGACTTGATAATCTCTTTTAAGCAGACTTGATAATTTCTCTTAAGCAGACTTGATATTATAGCAGATTTATTTCTTTTAAGAGAAAAGTCAAGAATTCATACAGTCACTAGGGAGACAAAGGTAAGTTCTCTAAACTCCTAGTTATAGAAGGTTATTTGTGAAAATTGAAAGGGGCTGATTTTAAAATTGGTTGAGATATTTTTCAAATAGGTACTTTTTCTCTCTCTTAAAGCAGTCACTCATTAAGTCTTTTCAATGAAAAGGCATCTGACTTAATGTTTTTTTTTTAGGGAAGCAGGGGCAGTACCCTGCGGGATTTTATTAAAATAAAAAAGGAAGTACAAACTTGAGGGGGACAACCAGCCTTGCCCTTATAACGGGAGGACGGAGGAGCCTAACCTCGAAAAGGAGATACAGATAGAGAAACTTAAGCAACCAAAATAAATCTATTTTTGTTTTTTTTAAACTTCCTATACTCATAAATACCAAAACTATCTTGCTGGAGGGCCTGACGAGTCACCCTGGGCAGATGACTGAGCTGGTGAAAATCGAGAGACAACTGATGATTATGAGCCTCCGACGCCAAATTGTCTGCAACTCTATTCCTTTCTCGGTGAACATGATAAATATCAAAGTTACTACACAGCAAGATACATTGACGAACTACATACTCATAAGCCCAAGGAGAGCAACACTGTCCTTTAATTACTTGAACGGCTACCAAAGAGTCTGTCTCAACCATTACCGAATGGAGATTCAAGGCATGACACAATTTCAAACCATCTCTAAGAGCAAATAATTCACCTTGCATGTTAGTACCAGAACCATAGAAATTAGAGAATGCTACAATGAAATGACCCATAGAATTACGAATCACACCCCCACCTGAACAAGATCCATTTCTAGCAGAACCATCGGTATTGATTTTGACCATGTTATCCGGGGGAACTTCCCAATGGATCCACTTACCATCTCTAACTCTGATAGGACAAACCGGCAGATTTAAAGACATGAAACCAAGACGACCTGCAAGGTTTGATGGAGCCTTTGGAGAAAACAAAGATAACATGTCCCAGAGATGAGATATAACTTGTTTAAAAATCTGCTCAACATTCATAGGGATCCCTTCATAGACTGCCTTGCATCTTGCCTTCCAAACTTCCTAACAATTGAACATTAGAATACGAATACGACATAGGCCCAATTGATGTCTAACCGAAGCACCCTTAAGCCAAATATCACAAAGATGAGAGATAGAGTCATAATAGGCTATTTTCCCAAAAGCGTTTGCAAAACGTAACCACAGCTCTTGAGCGATTTCGGATTGAAGAAACAAATGCGAAATCGATTCTTGGGCTGGGGCGGACAGGCAGCAAACACATTTAGATACTATAGGGATTTGCTTGGCATGAAGGATCAACTGGAATGGCACCCCACATTAATTTCCAAACAAAGCCACTAATTTTGAGAGGTATACCCGGCTGCTAAATTTTATTGGCCCAGAATTGCCGCGGGAAATGCTGTCTCAAGCCATCCCAAAATCTGGAAGTGGAAAAAGAACCATTTGGAGAACCAGTCCAAACAAGGTGGTCCACAATATTTTCATCAAGAACTACTTGCCGAATATTACTATGCAACGAATCAGGAATCAGATGAAGGAATTGGGGAAGATGAGGGAGAGAAATTCGAACAGACATATTAATGTCGATGGGTCGAGGACCCTCTAGACGCTGGCCACACCAGTTCTCATTCCAAAATGAGATCTCACCTTTTCCAACTACCCATATGCAATTGTCTCTGACCCGATCCATATGTTGCATAACAGCCTTCCAAATGCGGGAAGCACCCAAGGGAATCCGCCAATTAAACATGCCCCCATATTTAGAATTAACAAATTGAGCCCATAAACTATTACCTTGAATTGCATTCCAAGCCAATTTCGCATGCATGTAAGCCATAACTTGTGAAAAGGAACGAAGACCTAGACCACCTTCCAAAAGAGGACGGCATATAACTTCCCATGAGACCCAATGCAATCTTTTGTCGCCACCTTGATTCCATTAAAATCGAGCAAAAGCAGCCTCAAGCCTCTTCAGAACGAGCTGGGGAATATGAAGAGCAGATAGAGAGTATATAGGGATGCTACTGAGAACAGATTTGAGCAGAGTGATTTTTCCCCCAAAAGATAACAGACGAGCTTTCCAACCATTGATACGAGACAATACCTTATTTTCCAACTCTTCAAGATGGTTACTTTTAAGTCTACCCAGGACAAGAGGAATGCCAAGGTATTTCATAGGGAATTGTTTCCGAGAGCAACCAGCCCATTGTGTAATCGAGGACACATTACGAGACGAACACCGGGCTGAAACAAAGAAACCACTTTTACTGAGATTAACCAATTGCCCAGAAGCTCGTTCATAGGAGTGAAAGATTTGCCGAAGATTTTGGACAGACTTCTTACCACCATTACTAAAAACCAGAATATTGTCCGCGTACATTAAATGGGAAACAATCAGCCCACCCCGGCCATGGTTTAAGGGGATACAGAGACCTTCGAGAAAGGCTTGCTTTAGTTTTAAGGATAAGATCTCTTGAGCGAGGATGAAAAGGAGCGGGGAGAGGGGATCACCTTGCCGCACCCCTCTTGTGGACTTGAAAAAACCGAAATTAGTCCCTTGAATACGGATAGAATACCAACAGTTGGACACCATACTGTATAAAAGCTGACAACAATCCTGATTAAAACCAAACCTTCTGAGAGCCTGGAAGAGAAACTCCCACTCCAACCGATCATATGCCTTGGACATATCATATTTAAAAACCGTATTGCCCCCCGGACCTTTCTCCCAATCTGATGCACCAATTCCTGAGCAAGGACCACATTCTCTTGGATTTGCCTGCCACGCACGAAACCAGACTGTTCTACCGATATAATTCTTGGCAGCAAGGTAGCAAGTCTAGCTGCCATGATCTTCGAGATAATCTTCCCTGAAAAGTTGCACAGGCTGATCGGTCTAAAATCACCAAAACCATTTGGTTTATCGACTTTCAGAATGAGAACTATAGCCGTCGCAGAAAAGCCACGAACTAACAGACCTCCCCTATAAAATTCCTGAATAGCATTAATTACGTCCTCCCGAAAAATATCCCAGCACCCTTGGTAGAACCACCCTGTGAACCCATCCATACCCGGAGAACTATTCGGGTTGAAATCCTTAACTGAATGCCAAATCTCTTCTCCCGACGGACAACTGACCAAGAACGCGTTATCCATGTCGCTCAATTGATTATGGATAGGAGGAAAGCAACCTTCCTCAATATCAATTCTGCCAGCTGAGAATAAGTGCGAATAATATTCCACAGACTTCTTGTGGGTCCCAATGAGCACAATAATAAGCTAGAAGGGGGGGGGTTGAATAGCTTATTAACACTTTAAAACTTTTAAGTAAGTTCCTTGAAATTTACTTGCAATCTATGAAAATAATCAAGTAGCGGAAGACCTTCAAGAAAATTGTTCCAGGTCTGCCGATAAGGACTACCGGTAGACCTTTTACAGATTACTTAAGTTCTGCTGAAATGGATAATATAAACAATGAAACTAAGCAGTTCAAGTAAAAGACAAACAGTAGGAAATAACACAAGTATTTTGGGATGGTTCACACTATAATGAGTGCTACGTCCACCACCAAGGCAGTCAACCTTGGATTTAAATTGTGCACTATGTTTTCCACTTAGATCAATTACAAAGAATATCCCTAATGGATCGTGTACAAAATATTGACTTGTGTTTGGGTCTAGGGAATTAAATATCTGTAAATACAAGTTATTTAATTCGTGCAGAAGTATAGTTAATGGAAGTTAACAACAAGAAGAATAAAGCAATAAATGTTGATGAGCAGCTTCTTGTTGTCGACGAGGACTTCTAGATCTGTTGAGGATCTATTGAATGCACTGAGGTGAAAGACTTGGAGTTGTGTAGTTTCAGAGCAATTCTTTAAGTGTTCAATTGATTCTGTACAGTTGTCTCTTTGTTCCAGTCTTCAATGGCAGTATTTAAAGCAGGTGCATTTCAAAAGAATCCGTTGGAGAGGACGAAGACTTCAACAGCTCTATTCATAAATGCATTAAATGCATGGGGTTGTCAGTCAAGGATTTTCGTCTTCCCAGTTATCTAGAGCAGATAATCATTTCTGAGATCTTCAAAAAGGTGGGCGATTTGGTGTCAGATCTGAGAGATGTCGCAGAAAGTAGGGGATTGCTTTCGTTCGGGACGAAAAGTCTTCCTGCTTTTCGGAAAGTTGCTTTCGGCGGCTTGACATGTCAGGGAATGACTTGGATTAATTCAAATAATATATAGGAATAAGTTTGAATTAATCCAGTTGGCTTTTCGCTGGAGAGGACACGTTGAAGCAGAACAGCTGGACACGAGGTCTACCGTTCTTAAGCTTTGAGCGAGTCTTCCGGTGAAGGCCGAGAAGGGTCTTCCGCCGAACCCGAAAAATCCTATAAAAACTATACAAGGCAAAGTTCTATACACATTGCCACGCTAATCGATACCCGATTAGCCATCAAGTATAAAACTAATGTAATGTCTTGATCGAGATATAAATTTAACATAAGAATCAACAATCTCCTCCTATTTATATCTGGTCATCATTACTACAAATGAGGGTTTTAAAACAAACTATTTGATAGATAATAACATGTCTTAGAAAGTTTTATATATTAAGTAATCGGAAGACATGCCTCTATTAAACAGAATAACACCTCAAATGCAAGGGACTAATCTAAGTGCATACAAGAATAAGAGAGTCAAAGAACGACACAGATTAGCGGCGGTTTAAATAAATTTAAACCGAATGTTTAAATTCTAATTTAGATAAACAATAAAGCAGCAAGAATTTAAACAATATAATTTTTTAAAAAGCAAGTAATCATCTGTATTTATAAACAAGTTGTTTACATTCAACAGAGTTTTCAAAAATAAGATAAATACAAAGGAAAGGGAAGAAAAGATACATAAGCTACCAAGGTCTTTTCCCTTTGCCTTTGTCTGCAGCCTCGTTTTCTCTTCTTTCTCGCTCTAGCTCTTCCATTCTTCGTTGGTATTCGTCATCTGCATCAGTCGGAGTGTCGGTGGAACGAAACGGTAGTCCAGCTTCTTCACGAAGACTTGTTCTCTTCCATCGGCATTTTGTTGATAGACCTCATTTGCTTCTCCTCCGTGATGGCCGATCACGATCACGGTTGGCATTCATTATATCGTGAGCGAGTTGCGGCGAGGTTGTTGAGTTCCGTAACGGGAGGGCGACCGTGCCGAGATGGAGAGTGATGGCGTGGAATAACTCGTAGAAAATGGAGCCTATGATACGGAAACCTTCATCCCGTTGAGCTTCCATGTTGATCTTGACATCGGTGAAGTCGTGCCGCATCTGTCCAAAACGAGTCAAGACATCCTCTTGAAATTGTCGAAGATTATTGGCAGTCCGGTCGTTAGCTTTGGCTGCTGCAGTGGCTACTTCAGCGGTAGCGGTAGATATGCTTGTAAGCTCGCCTAGCCACTGGTAGATGGCATCTAGCCGGGACAAAACTTCATCATTGGCTGGCTGATGGGAAGTAGATGCTTGGCCAATGTGAATGGTGCCAGAGGTGAGTCTGAGCTGAAGGGGGCGTTGGAGAGGGAGTTCGGAGGCGGAAGAGGATGAGTCTTGGGTTGGTATGGTTTTGGTGGAAGAGGATATGGTTATAGGGGAAGGTGGAGGTGGAGTTGGTGGGGAATTTCCATATCGTGTCAGAATTTTCACTGATATGGGAGGATTGGGGAATGGGTTCGGTAGAGAACCGTAAGGAAGCGGGGGTAGAAGAGGGATTTTGGTTTTTGAAGGGAAGGTTGAGGAGGTTGAGAAGGTTGAGAAGGTTGAGAAGGTTGAGAAGGTTGAGAGGTAGGAATGAAGAGATCTGCTACTAACGAAAGTTCGAAGAGGAACTTGGCAGCAGCAGGGTCTAATGGCTGTGGTGTGGTTGATGAAGTTGGATGGGATTGGTGAGGTGGGGAAGGGGTAGATGGGTCAGGTGAGTAGTTGAAAGGAGAGGGAGGAGGAGGAGATGGGGTTTTGGCTGGCTCCTCCTGATTTTGAGGCTCCTCTTGAGGGATAGACTCCTCCGGAGGTGGTGAATTCCTCTGAGTAGATGACTCAGGAGGAATAGATGAAGGGTTGATAGGTATAGATGAAGGGTTGACAGGTAAGGTTTTGGCGTCGGTAGTTGGTTGGGCGTCGGTAGTTGGTATAGATGAAGGGTTGGCAGGTAAGGTTTGGGCGTCGGTAGAGGTAGTTGGTTGGCTGGCGGTAGAAGGTTGGGGACCGGTAACTCTCCTTTCTTCCTCAGCGGCTGAATAGGAGACTCAGCTGCTTCATCGGTAGAGGATGGAGGGACTGCCGGTGGCTGGTCTTCAAAGGTTTTACGAAGTCTCCTTCGTTTTGGTTTGGGTGTGGGGGCAGGAGATGGTGAGGGTGGTTGGCTGGATTGGGTAGGTGGCTGAGAGGATGGCTTAGCTTGGGTAGATGGAGGAGAGGAATGGCAGGATTGGCCTGGTGCCTTCTTCTTCTGGCCTTCCTTCATCTCCTTTCTGATCCATTTGGCCTGCTCCTCTTCAGTTTGAGTTGCCACTTCCGGCCTAGTTTTCTTGGCTTTGCCCTTGGCTGCCATTTTGGACCTTAGCAGCAGCTCTGCCTCATCAGCCAGGCCTTTGGCCTTTAGATGGAGGTCCGTGGCCACTTGATCGTCAAATTTTGCAGAGGCCTTTTTGTAGGTCCTGCTAGCCGCTTCATGTGCTTCCATGTTGAAGCGGGTGACCAAGATAGGTGCAGGTTTGGCCACTTTGTCAAGAGAGACCGGCGGTAGACCTTTCTGCAGCCGGCGCTTGTTCTCGTATTCAGTGTATTTACTGAAAAACGAGGCTGTGAGTTGCTTGTCCTTGGCCACTGTAAACAACTCATCTTCTTTCAAAGAAGAGTTGATGTTTGCATCATCCCTCAAAAGGGCATTGATCAGCCTGACGAAGGGGCGTTTGCAAGTGGGGTTGTTCTTAGCTTTCTCCACCCACTGCTTTAGCTCGTCAAAATGATGAGCCCCAGGTTGAGACTCGCTTTGGAGGAATACAAAGGTTGATTTGTTGGGCGGTAAACATATCATGAGCTCCACTCTTGAATAGGAGCCCTTTGTCTAGAAGGTGGCTGGTGCAGTAGACGTCAAGAGGGAACAAATTTCGGAGCATTTTCCCTTGTGGCTCCCGGAGGGTGTCTACTCCTCTCATGGCTTCCCAGGCATGTAAAGCCTCAACCATGGTTGCTGAAAGAGCTCCACCGTAATGCACGCCGATGATGGTGGAGATTGATTTAGCGGTGACAGAGATGGGACGGCCTCGAATCCACCCACGAAGAGCAGTCTGGTTCATGAGCTCCATTCTTTGATAAAATTCTTCTGCCAGGAAGATACTGTAGTTTTTGTCGTTGAGGCAGAAGAGGGGCAGAATCCCAGAGGCGTCCATATCCTCATAGCTTTGGCCGGCGGCTATAGAGTTGATTGATGAAGGTCAATGCACATGCCCGGAATATATAGCTTCGGGTCCAAAGCGACAATAATGTCATGAGAGGCGGGATAGATGGGGTATCCTGGAAGGTTGATATTCGAATTGGGAGGAATGACATTTTCAGGGTTCAAAGCCTTCCCGCTGTCGCGCTTTGATTTTGAAGTTCTTGCCTGAAAGAAAAGCAAAATAAAAATTAGGGCTTTTCATCTAGACAACTAAACAAGTAGGAATTTCAAAGTTTTTCTAAAATAATTGAAATTTTCGAAGCAAAAACTTGAAACCCTAGAATGTTTAGAGAAACCACACTCGAGAAATGCATAACAAAAGTTTTCATAAGAATAAACAATGAATATACATAAACATTGTTAGTATTCAAGTTTGTAAGAACAACAATGGCGAATCAACTTGTTCAAACTCGAAAAATGACCGTTTGAATTCCAAAACGTTTTAGGTTGATAATGAAATGCGAGAGCGATACATAGAAAATTACGAGTAGAGAAGAAAGGAGCGTACCATTGTTGATGATGAGAAGAAGAAACAAGAAGAACTTGAAATTGCAGAAAGTAGTTACTCAGAGAGAGAGAGAGAGAACTTACGGTAAAGGAGAACTTACGTAAAGGAGAACTTAAATAAGAATACTAACCTTTAAGTCTTCCGGTAAAGGAGAACTTACGTCTTCCGATTAGTCTAATACTGGGTCTACCGGTATGAAAGCAATATTAACAAAATATTAACCTTAAGCAGTAGGATCAATCATACCAAGATTTCTCCTTAAATAAGCAAACCTGGTGGCATCCGGTGGTTTTGTGAGAATGTACGCCAATTGATGCTCGGTTGGAACATATTCAATCGATGTTACCTTTTCCACATGATCTTTGAGAAAGTGATAACGAATATCAAAGTGCTTTGTCTTTGAATGCATCAACGGATTTTTGGAGCGAGATAGGCGATGTGTTGTCACACATGATTGGCGAGTTTTAGTCTTGATGTTGTAGTCCACTAGTTGTTGCTTCATCCATAGCGGTTGAGAGCAACATTTGCTTGCAACAATGTATTCTACTTACGTGGTTGAGTTTGCCACTGATCCTTGTTTCTTGCAAGACCATGAGGCAGTCTGCATTTCCAAAGAAATTGACAAGTCCCACGGGTGCTTCTTACTCACTTTGCGGTGCATAATCGCATCGAGTATCCAACTAGATTGAAGTTGTTGGATTTTGAATACAGATGCCTAGATTTGTTGTTTTGAAACATATCGATGATACGTTTGGCGACAAGCAAATGTGACTCCTTTGGATCCGCTGAAATCTAGCACAAACACAAGCAAAGACAAACATAATGTCGGGTCTACTAGCAAGAAGGTAAAGAAGTGAACCTATGATTCCTCGGTACTTGGTCATGTTCTCTTGCTTTCCCTTCTCATCTTTGTCAAGATGGCGATCGGTAGACATTGGAGTTTCAAATCCTTTGGTGAATCAAGACCAAACTTCTTGATTAGTTCCTTTGCATATTTGGTTTGGTGATGAAGATTCCGTCGTAAGTCACATTGTATCTGTAGTCCTAGAAAATAGGTAAGTTCACCCATCATGCTCATCTCGAACTTGCTTTGCATCGCCTTCTCGAATCTTTTTGACAAAGAGGCTTTGGTTAGTTGATCCAAAGATGATGTCGTCCACATAGATTTGTACGAGAAGAGAATGGCCTTTGTGCTTGAGGATGAATAAAGTAGTGTCTATTCTTCCTCTCACGAATCCTTGTTCGATTAAGAACTTGGATAGAGTTTCATACCAAGCTCTAGGAGCTTGCTTCGGTAGGCCAGTAGAGAGCTTTCTTGAGTCGGTAGGCGTGATCCGTTTGTCGAGATGACAAATCACGGAGGCTCGTTCCGTAAGGTTTCTTGAAGATCACCATTCGAAAGGCACTCTTAACATCCATCGATACACTTTGAAGTCCATGAGCGAGGCATAAGCTAGAAAGATTTCGATTGCTTCTAGTCTAGCAACGGAGCAAAAGTTTCATCAAAGTCAATTCCTTCTTCCCCGCTCGGTAGCCCCGAGCAACCAATCTAGCTTTGTTTACGGTGACATTTCCATCTTCATCTCTTTTATTTCGAAACCCACTTGGTGCCGATAATTTGGATGATCGGTCGGTCTTTGAACTAAGCTCCACACCTTACATCTTTCAAAGCTGGTTCAACTCTTCTTGCATAGCTTCAATCCGAGTTATGATCTTCGATAGCTTCATCAATCTTCTTTGGTTCGAGTTCGATACAAATGCATAAGCAAACAAAGTTTCTTCTCGAACCTTATTTCTCGTATGAACTCTAGTTGAGATCACCAATGATTTGAGAAATGGGATGATCTCTTGCTTCAATAACGCTTGGAGGAAGATCACTTACGTGGATTCTTCCCTTAAGAATTCAGGTTGGTTGAGAAGGAGATTCACCAAAATCAGTTCGAGAAGAAATAGAGTCTTCAAAACTTTCATTTTACGGTGAACAAGAAGGATGAGAGATACGTAAAGGTGCTTGGGGTAAAACAGAAGAGATGGGTTCGGGGTCAACAAATGAGTTGTTATCGGTATCGGTAGAGGTCTCATCTTACCGGGTGAAGGGTTACCAAAGGTATTGATGGGTTCTGCTGTTGCCGTTTTCGATAAGGATTGAAGTAGATGTTGTATTTGTACCGTCTCATCATTATCGGAATCATTAGCAACGTTCGAGCCTTCTAGGCTCTAACAAGTCATATTCATCAAAAGAAACATACAAGATTCTAAGATTTTTAAATTAGATTTCTTGAAAATGCGAAATGCTTAATGTTTGAATACTTTAAAAATTCCTTCTTCGTCTCGATTTTGCATCAAATTTTCCTCTATATTCTTTTCCATTATAAAGAACAAAACATTTACACCAAGATTTTAAGAAATCCAATGTTTGGGATCTTCCTCTCCATATTTCATATGGAGTTTTATTATGAAACTTGTTTACTAGTGGATCTATTCTGGCAAGCAAGATGGATCGCCGCCTAGAAATACTTCGAAGCTTTAGCTTCACAAGATTGTTCTAGCCGCTTCAATCGGTGTTACGTTCTTCCGTTCGGCTACACCATTTTGTTGAGAATGCGTGACGAGAAGTTGTGGCCGATCCATGGTCATCGCGTGCTTTTCTACACCATTGTTTTTGAATTCGGTGTCGTTATGCGATCTTATGTCACAAATGTCTTCAAGCTTTTGAGTTTGAAGTCTTCTAAAAGATCGGATGACTAGATCATACGTTTCATCTTTAGATGTCATAGTTTCAATCCAAGTGAATCTATGAGTCATCAACTACTCTGAAGTGTGTACTTGTCTCGAAATCTTGGTTGTTGTAATAGGTCCAAAGAGATCCATATGCGAGAAGTTGAAGAGGTACGTTTGTTGATAATCACAGACTCTCTTGAGAAAGACTTGGAAAGTTTTCCTAATTGACAAGCTTTACAACTTACATCATGATCGGCCCGAGACACCCAAGTAGGTAGACCTTTGACAAGCCCATTTTTGGAGAGCGGAGGTCAGCTTGAAGTTGAGG
>CM028380.1:145981762-146024988 GCA_013146195.2 Codonopsis lanceolata
TTGTATTTTATACGCCGATTTTATATGCTTCGTGACTTGAATTAGGCTATTTCATGAGTCTTTTGAGTACTAATATATGTTTTTGGTGAGTTTTGTAAGTTTCTGATTGTTCGTGAAAATACGCGAAACCCGTGGTTTAAGTGCAAATTACAAAGAAAGAAAAATTGAAGAAAAATAAAGTCATCACTGACACCTTATGACGCAGAAAGTTCGCATCTTGCGACCGCAAGGTAGGCGCATCGGTCCGGCCGCAATCGAAGAGCCAAGAAGCACACACCGAGACCTTGCGACGCAGGATCCAAAGACCTGCGCACGCAAGGTAGGCAATGCGCAAAATTGGGTTTTCACACGTCATTCGATTCAATCACAACTCCCAAGTATATAGAAGTCGATGCCGAGCCTAAGCATAAGGAGGACGGCCGGAAGCTCTCTTTACATAGATTTTAGGTAGTTTTAGATTGTATAACATAATTAGGTTTTGTAATTTCAAGTATTGAAGATCAAATCATGTCTTCCATCATCTCCATGTGTCGTTCATCGTCTATGATGAACTAAATCATCCCTAATCTAGAGGTGGGAGGTAACTTGTATCGAATTTATGTTTTGATTCTTATATATATGTCTATTCAATGCTTGTTGATTGTGTTGTTTATCAATCCCTCTATTATTTGCTTTGAACAAATGAATGTAATCGCAAATAATAAAGGCTTAGAGGTGCGGATACCGCATGACCAAGTGCATATGTCGCATAATCGCTCACCAACACAATAAATTGGACCTATCGAAGCACGAGAGTGATAAGTTAGGACTGTGTTCTTACATGATCTAGGTGACGATAGATCATAAATCTAGTGACAGCCTAGATTACGCTCCTGTGCTTAGGATATGGAATGGGTGAATTTTTATGGGAGGGAGGTCGAACCAATTGTTCAACGACCATATCTATTTTTAGTGAACGAACCCAAGACATTGAATGACATTATTATGAATTGAACATAAAGGAGATATAAGTGAAACCCGAATCCTAGATTTCCACTCATAAGATCTTCATATTCATATTATCGCCTAATTAGTTAACATCTATAACTAGTAATTTAGTAGAATTAAACATAAAACCCCCAGGTTAATAATTTGCTATCTATAACCGCAATCATCGTGATCACTTGTCTCGTGGGTTCGACCCTTGCTTCCGAGTCTATTCTATAATAGTCTTGTACACTTGCAAGGAAATAGATAAATAAAACATCGATCAAGTTTTTGGCGCCGTGTCTGGACAAGCTAGTTCACGTAGTTAGTTTGTAGGTAGCGTAGTTTTTAATTTAATTTAGTTTTTAGTTTAATTTTCTGTTTTTATAAAAAATAAAAATACAAAAAGATTTTATTTTATTTTGCCTTAATAGTTAGTTGTTTTTAAATTGCTTTTAATTAATTTTTATGCAAGGTCAGATCTTTAAATCCTCGAATTGGTAGACTTAGATCAAGAGATAAATATTGTTAAAAGATACCAAAGATATTTTGAAAATCTAGTTTTCGACCGATAATCAAGATAATCGAATCGAGGATCCTCGGTTGATCCTACAATGGAAGATAATAACAATAATCGTAATCCCGAAAACCTAGTTGACCCTAATAGAATCAAAGACAAGAAGAGCCTGCAAGAAGAAATATGGAAGTAGTCGTAAATCAAAGAACTATTAATGATTTTAGTAGACCTTCATTAAATGTGGTAACATCATGTTTAGTATTGCCAGATGCTGTTAGGAATTTCGAACTAAAAGGTCATTATTTTAATGCCATACCATCTTTTCATGGATGCCTAATGAAGATCCCGCCGCTTAAGAGAATATGAATACATGATGAGTACTTTTCCTTTAGGAGGGTTAATCAAGATCAAATTAAAATGAAATATTTTCCTGCATTAAAAGAATTGGCAAAGAGATGGTTTATGAACCTAACACCAAACAAGTGTTTTTACTTGGGCACAATTATATGATTTGTTTATGAGCAAATTTACAAACATGCATCTCTTACGAGTATAGAAAACAAATCATGTCATTCCAAAACCGGGTGAAACATTCCATGAGTCATGGGATAGATTTAAAAATCTGCTTATTATGTGTCCTCATCATAATTTGGCTCAGCATGTGTTAGTGCTTCAATTCTATCATGGTCTTTCGCCAGGTTTACAAACTATGGTTGATAGTGCAGCTGGTGGTTCCATTAATAGAACATTAGAAGAATTATTTGAGATGCTAAGTATTAATTCCCAACAGAAAAGTGCTAGAGGTAAAAATAGGAGCCTATATCAATTACAAGATAATTCAAATACACAAGCTCAATTTGAAAATTGGCAAATTCAAGAAGCATGTGCTCTATGTGGATTATATTCTCATGCTACTAATTTTTGTCCGTCAAGTGCTATGTATTCTGAACAGGCTAATGCTATGAATATGTATCCTCAAAGGCCAAGGAATGATCCATATTCCAATACATATAATCCTGGTTGGAGGAATCATCCTAACTTTTCTTGGGGAGGAAATAAGCCTTTGCAACCTCAACAATTCCAACCTCAGCCACCACAACCTCCACAGTTGCAAAATCAAAATCAAAATCAATTGAGAATTGAAGAAGTTCCCAAGCAAGAAGTAGCAAGTAAAGGTCAAGCATCGTTGATGAAGTACATGCTTGAAGAAATCGAAAATCTGAAGAAATATATCGAAAATTCAGAAGCAAATAAAAGAGAAGAAGGGAAGTTCCCAGTCAAACCGAAAGCTAAGTCAATCACCGTCTCCGCGAAGTGGTAAGGTGATAGGTGAAGAGGTAAGTGATTCGATCCCCTTCTAATATGCATGCTTCAAGAGAAAATTCTCAAAAAGTAATAGAAAAGAAATTGAGAAAGATAGTGTTAGTGATAAAGTAATTGATGATTTAAGTAATCAAGAGGTAGAAAAAGAAAAAGAAGTAGAAGTAGAGTTAGAAGTTCCAAATAAGGAACAAGAAAAAGAAAAAGAAATTCAAAATAAAGACAACACAGTTGAAGTAGATAAAGAATTAGATCAAGAAGAAGAGGAACCTTATGTGGCTCCACCACCTTATGTTCCTCCAATTCCGTTTCCAAGAAGACTTATGAAAAACCGAATGGACAAACAATTCACGGAAATTTATAATATGTTATCCAAAGTAAATGTAAATTTACCTTTGCTTAATGTTATTAAAAATATTCCAAAGATACGCAAAGTTTTTCAAAGATCTTCACTCTAAGAAACACAAGTTTGAAAACAACGAAAAGATTGTTGTTTCGAAAACGCCGCCTGCTTTTACAACCCGAATTACCACCTAAGTTGAAGGACCCAGCAGCTTTAATATTCAAGTTTCCTTGGGAGACTCTAAAAGATGAAAGCAATGCTAGATTTAGGAGCAAGTATTAACTTGATGCCTTTCTCGTCTATAAACAATTAGGTCTAGGAGAACTAAAACCCACTAATATGCAATTACAATTAGTCGATCGCTCGCTTAAATATCCCTTGGGTATAGTGGAAGATATCCTAGTTCAAAGTTGATAAATTAATCATACCAGTAGACTTTGTGGTTCTTGAGATGGAAAGGAAGATATGCACTAATAATGAAGTCCCAATATTGTTAGGCAGACCATTTATGGCAACTGCTAATACAATGATAAATGTGAAAAATGGTAAACTCACAATGTCACCCTAGGTGAAACAAATTGAAATTTCTGTGTTTGATGCTATGAATAGACCTAGTGACATGAGTGCTTGTTTTTCAATTGATGAGATTGAGAAATTATCAACCGAAACTTTTGAAGAAGAGCAAGATTATGAGAGAGATAGATTTATTGTCTATGATGATAGCCCTATTCCTCCCATAAAAATTGACATTGAGGAAATTGAAAGAGAAATAGAGGAAGAAGAAAGATTAGAAAAAGAAAAGCTAGAAGCTAGTAAAAGAAAGATGAAAAAGAAATAAAGGTAGAATCGTAAATTAATTGATGAGTCAAAGAAAAGAGTTGAAGAAAGTTATGAAATTAAAGAAGATGAAGTAGAGATTCTAAAATCTCTTTGAGGAAATTGAAATTGAAGATATTAAGGAAGAAAACAAGAAGAGAATAATGAGGCTAAAATAAAAGAAACAATTAAAGCAGAAAATTCTGAATTTATGCCTTCTATTAATTCTCCCAAAGTCGAAGAATTAAAGCCATTACCATCCCACTTAAAATATGCATTTTTAGGGGAAGGTAACACTTTGCCTGTTATTATAGCAGCCGACTTATCAGAAAAACAAGAAGAAAGTTTGTTAAAAGTTTTATGGACACATAGAGAAGCTCTAGGATGGTCTTTAGCTGACTTAAAAGGAATTAGTCCTCTATGTGTATGCATAAAATTCATTTAGAGGAAGGTAGTAAACCTTCTAGAGAAAGACAGAGAAGACTAACCCACACATGGAAGAAGTTTAGGAAAGAAGTTCTTAAGCTTTAGAGATGCAGTATAATTTACCCTATATCGATAGTAAATGGGTTAGTCCTGTCCAAGTAGTTCCTAAAAAGTCGAATTACCGTTGTCAAAAATGATAAAGATGAATTAGTCCCTACAAGGACTATTACGGGTTATAGAATGTGTATCGATTTGCGAATTAAATGCGGCAACAAGGAAAGACCACTTTCCTTTGCCATTTATTGACCAAATTCTTGAAAGATTAGCGTGCCATGAATACTATTGTTTTCTTGATGGTTTTTCTGGGTATAATCAGATCCCTGTTGCACCCGAAGACCAAGAGAAAACAACATTTACATGTCCCTTTGGTACTTTTGCCTTTAGGAGAATGCCTTTTGGGTTGTGTAATGCGCCAGCTACTTTTCAAAGATGCATGATTTCTATATTTTCAGACTTAGTTGAAAGATGCGTAGAAGTTTTCATGGATGATTTTTCGCTGAAATTCTTTTGATCATCGTTTAGAAAACCTTACATCTGCCCCGAAAGATGTCGCGAAACTAATTTAACGTTAAGTTGGGAGAAAAGTCACTTCATGGTAAAACATGGAATTGTCTTAGGGCATGTTGTTTCAAATAAAGGAATTGAAGTTGACAAAGCTAAAATTGAAGTTATTTCGCAACTACCCCCTCCCACTTCGCTTAAAGGAGTTCAAGTTTTCTAGGTCATGCCGGTTTTTATCGTAGATTTATAAAAGACTTTTCCAAAATCAGAAACCTCTATGTAATTTGTTAGCAAAGACACGAGTTTATTTTTGATAAAGAATGTTTGGAAGCTTTTAATTTATTAAAAGAAAAGTTGACTATCGCCCTAATCTTATCCGCCCTCGATTGGTCACTGCTCGAAATCATGTGTGATGCATCGATTTTGCAATTGGAGCCGTGTTAGGACAAAGGGTAGATAGAAAGCCTCATGTGATCCATTATGCTAGTAGAACTCGAATGATGCTCAATTGAACTATACCACTACCGAAAAGGAATTTTTAGCAAGAGTATATGCTTTAGAAAAATTTAGATCATATTTGCTAGGATCAAAGGTGATAATCTTTTCTGATCATTCTGCATTAAAATATCTCTTAAGCAAGAAGGATGCTAAACCCAGATTAATTAGATGGATGTTATTGTTACAAGAATTTGACATAACTATCAAGGATAAAAGAGGAACCGAGAATGTTGTGGCCGACCACTTGTCTAGGTTAGAATTTTCACCCTTGCCGAGCGCCAATTTCTTGATGATCCCTCCCCCATTAATGATAATTTTCCCGATGAACAACTCCTAGCCATTAAAGACTCGACCTTGGTATGCCGACTTTGTCAACTACTATGTGTCCGATATAATTAATCCGATTTTGATCATTACTTAAAAGAAGAAATTTTTGGCGAAACGAAAAATTATTTTTGGGAAGCTCCTCACTTATACAAGATTTGCTCGATTCTTTAATAAGAAGATGTATACCGTAAAAAGACCAACAAGGTATCATGGAATTTTGCCATGGATATTCGTGGTGGTCATTTTAGTGGTAATAAAACCGCGAAAAATTTTGCAATCAGGTTTGTATTGGCCTACCGTTTTTAGAGATTGTGAACTGTTTTACAGAACATGCGACAAATGTCAAAGAACAGGTGGTATAGGAAAGAGAAACGAGATGCCCTTACATGTTTATTTAGTAGTTGAAATCTTTGATGTTTGGGGTATTGATTTTATGGGCCCCTTTCGTGTCCAATAATTGTGAATATATTTTGGTAGCAGCTTGATTATGTCTCTAAATGGATAGAAGCAAGAGCAACTAAAACTAATGATGGAAAAAAGAGTCAAATTTGTTGAAGATTTATTTGCTAGATATGGAGTCCCTAAGGCCATAATAAGTGACCAAGGAACTCATTTTACCAATAAGTTGTTAAACAAGTGTTCTTAGAAAGCATGGTGTAACTCACAAGTTAGCTACACCTTATCATCCACGCACTTCGGACAAGTAGAAGTAAGCAATAGACGATAAAAGCGTTGTTAGAAAAGACCTGTTAGGCCTAATCGTAAAGATTGGGAATCTAAACTCAAGGATGCTTTATGGGCATACCGAATCTTTTAAGACACCCATAGGAATGAGTCCATATAGGATGGTATATGGTAAAGCTTGCCATTTACCTGAAATTGAGCACAAAGCCTATTGGGCAATTAAAGAATTGAATTTAGATTTGACATTAGCCGGAGAAGAAAGATTGTTCAGCTTAAATGAATTAGAAGAACATAGACTCAATTCGCACTGTAATGCAAAAACTTATAAAGAAAAGACCAAAAAGTATCATGACATGGGATTAGCCAACAAAATGCTTCATCCGTATGAAAGTATTATTGTTTAACTCTAGGTTAAGGTTATTCCTGTAAATTAAAATCCAAATGGTCTGTCCTTTTAGAATAGTACTAATTTATCCTCATGGGTCAGTTGATATACAAAACCCCAAAAATAATGAAGTGTTTAAAGTGAATGGACACCGACTCAAGCCGTATTTTGAGCCAATGTCGCTTGAACGAACAATTGAATTAATCCGCTTGGTCGACAATGAACCACCAAGAGACTAGGCTTGCAGTTTGGTCGAGCCAAAGACGTTAAACAAAGGCGCTAAGTGGGAGGCAACCCACTAATTTGAAAGTTATTTGTTAACTAGTTATTTAGATATGTTTTTCTCCGTTAAATTCTATTCTTGGACATTTAATTTTTAATTAAATATGCCAAAATTTAAGTTTGGGGAGAAAACATCTTAGTGTTGTATTTATATGTTGCTAATAATTTTAGTTTAGAATTTTTGTTTAGATTTTTCATACAGAATTATCAAAGACATAACGGAAGTAACGAAAGGACTAAACCGCTTGAAAAGTTGGAAAGAAAACAAATGAAGTTTCGCCCACCTTGACGCAAAGACCTTGCGACCGCAAGGTCCCCAAAATGCGAATCTCTCAAAAAGTGTCGACATGGGGAATGAAAAGAATCCCAACCGCTTTTGAAAGCTTTTCACCACCTTGCGGACGCAGTGTGTAGTGTGGGCACCTTGCGACCGCAAGGTCCCTTTATTTAAAGCCACCGGGTGGGTCTTCTTCTTCGCATCACACGTAAACTCTCATCTCTCTCTTCAAAGAAGCAAAGCTAGCCAGCCCAAATTCTTCAAGAATTCCTGCAGATCTTCTTCAAGAATTTCAAAGATAAACTTCAAGATACACTCTCTCTCTCTCTCTCAAAACCCTTCATCTCCTCACCCATCTCCCATTACACTCCATTCCAAGTTGAAGATTTTGAGGCGAAGAGAGGAAGAATCACCATTGTTGCCGCCAAAGATCAACTCACACTCCTGCCGCATTCACTCGTGATCGCCGCAAACTAGTAATTCTAACACCCTCTTTAATTTTATACGTGAAATATTTGCATGCTAGGGTGCTAGTTAATTTTTAACGTAGATATATTTTTGCATGCTTTAGATTAAAATTTAGTTTTAAAATTTTAAAACACATTTTAATTGTTATATTTTTAGTTTTTAAAATTTTATCAAACAAAATGTTTAAGCGTAGAAATACCGGCTCTTCATCCTCCGGCCCAGTTCAGGAGGAAGAACAAAATTTTGACATCACCCGCTGTTCTAAGCATCGTAAGTACACCAACAAACTCTCCAAGTCCTTGGTGCCCGAAAGGGATTCAAGGTCAAGATTTTGGTATTCGTCCCGCTCGATGGCTCGTAGGTGGGGGCTTCTGTTAGATTCTCCGCCTAGGGACGCCATAGTCCCTATTGTCCGAGAATTCTACGCCAATGGCGACATTGGCATGGATGGCGGTGTGCTAGACACTGTTAATGTTAGGAATAAAGTAGTTAATTTTTCATCTGAAAGCATTAACATGTACTTCGGCACCTCCAACTTTGCGGTTGGTGCCGATGATTATAGCACACACCTCCAGCCCCGTATCCCTGTCGAGGTGGTGAATGCTGTCATTGCTCTCCCTGGTGTGGAGTGGTCCTATAACCGTAACCCACCCTATGGACCTCGCACCATGAGAGAGTCCTTCCTTCAAGACACGGCCAAGCCCGTGTATAAATTTGTTTGTGGCCGTCTCATGCCCTCAAGTCACCAAAACACCTGAATTGGGAGAGGGCTGCCGTTCGACCTACACCATCATGACTAATGGGTCTATTGGTGGCCCTTGATCAACGGCCAAATCAAGACCCTAATTAGAGGTAGGACGAATGCGGGGTTCGCTCCCCGCATTTGATCACCGACTTGTGTAGGGGGCAAACGTGAGAATGCCCAAACACGCCGAGAGGTCAAGGCCGGTCCCCATTACTAGGGCCATTTTGTTTGAGCATCACCAGCCGATAGAGAGTGAGGGTTCCTCAAGAGGAGGAACCCAAGAGGAAGACGAGGATCCATCCGCCGTTGGGATCTCCAACAAAGTTGGAGGCGCCTATCCTCCAAACCGATATGGTGAGTCGCCAGCTGGCCTGCATGCGTGTCGACTCAAATGAATTTTTTCGGTTAATAACAGTTGGACACGTAATTTGTCCAACTATTATGGCCGCCACCAGCACGATCCCCGAGTTTCATCCTCATTCGTTATCTCCGCCCGACTCACCTTGAGTCGAGGCCCAAGTTCCATCCTCGTTCGTTAGGTGGACCAGCTATGTCCTTTTGATATTTGTCCTACCCCATCAATCCTCTCATATGTTCCTCTATTTTGAGGACAAAATAGAACTTAAGTTTGGGGGATTGAAAATTTTAGGTCTTAGCAGGTCCCAGCCTAACGAAGAATGGAGTTGAGCTATGTCGTTAGGGTGAAAGAGAATTTCTTTTTTGATGACCATTTAACTCTTCACCCTATTTATCCTTTTTTATTTTTTCCGATTTTCTGAGGTGTTGCCTTGACCGTAATACACTCACATTAGATACTCGTGGGTTCCTCTTATGGGGACCCATCATCAATTGTGTCATCGTCATCACCTCCAATTTTCTCAATTTCTTAGAAAAATATATAAAAAAAAAAATTTAAATTCAAAATATTCATCCTCGAAGTTTAGGTGTGGTAATGCTAGTCGTAGTCCATGAGGAGATTAGTGCAATGAACCGCATAGTTAGTCCGTAGATCCCCCTGGAATTTACTTAATTTTGCGAAACTTTTACTTTTCTCCAAATTCTTCATGCACTCACACCAGTCATAACTTTGGATTGATTAGAATAGTTTTATAAAGTTTATAACACCGATTGATCTTCAACAAGATATGCACAAGAATATGATGCATAGCCATTCGAACATGATTGTTGCATTAAATTGTAACTTAGGGTCAATTGCATGTTAGTTAGATCCCTTGGATTTTTCTCATTTATATATCTCAAGCACACTTTCGAACCGTGTCTGCATGTTAGTCTCAATTGTCCCTACCATCCTGCCTTAGCGAATGCTTATGTGAAATCCAAGGATGCTAAACACTCAACCCAATTCCCATAGTTGATATGATATTTTGTGTTATCTTACTTGCTTTAAATATTATGTGAGCATTTGGCATTAAGAAATGATTTAGGCCATCTTTGGATCGTTAGAGCCTAAATATTCCCTGACCTATACTAAATATATCCCTAGTGTCCCCTTTGAGCCTAATGAAAAAGAATGGAGTGTGCTAAGCACACTATTTAAACCCCCATTCGCCATCGTTTCTTTACCCACATTAACTTAACCCTAAAAGCCTATACACTTTTAGCCTACCCTTTGAGAGAGTAGGATTGGGTGGAAATTGATTCTAGGAGGACCACTTCTTTTCAGTTAGGCTATTTTTCAGAAGGATTCTTCTTTCCGTCGTCGAAAAAAAATAAAAAAATAAAAATAAAAATAAAAAAACATGTGTCGACGAAAAAATGAAACTAAGAAGAAGAGTGTTAACAAAGATTCAAATGGAAGCATAGCTTTCAAGAGAAAATATGTTAGAAAAATTCTCGCGATTGAATGTGATATTTTTAGAAATATAGTGCCCAAAACAAGTTTGGGGGATAAAGAAGAAAAGTGAAAAGTAACACAAAGTACCCCTCCACTTGTGGTCTTTGCAGTCCTAGCCTAAATAGGAAAACTTCCTTTGCTTGGAAGTATGAGGGATAAAGGGTAGTCTTACTCTCTCACTTTGAATTCCAATACCTTTCCATCAAATCCCCAACACCTTGGCCTTACATTACAAGCTTAAAAAGTCCTAATGATCTTCTTGCCAATGCTTATGTTGTTTTTATTGTCAAGTGAGTAACATGAAATTGATCACACACTTCATATTCATTATTATTCACCCTAAAGCTCACTGTGTTAGCATAATCTTAGCTATTACAAGTCATTGGGATAGGAGAGCATTGTATACATACATAGAAGTGCATGGGATGGATGTAAATCTTTTGAATCCTTGGGACCTTTCTGTCTGTGAATCGACTGTGTTTGATGGTAGATCTCATACTTCTTAATGCATGATTTTCTATTAAACTGTAATTTTCATATGAATGTGGTGTTTAGCTCAATAAAACTGTTTTAGTCAAGATATTCTTTAAGACTGGTGATCACACACACACGGAGAAATTAAAAGTAGTAGCAGTATTAAGAAAAGACTAGTTGGTTTTATATGACTAAGCCTGCATATATGTGGTGAGCACCAAACTGAGATTACATGCATGCCATATGCTTATAACTTGAGGATGAAACCAAAAAGATTTTATGTTTTAATTATGTTTTATTTGTAGTTGTATTTTAGTTTTATATTTATCTGTTTTTGTATTTATGCAGATAGTCGAGTCACTCGAAAGAGTCTCCTTGAGTTTGTGGGTTTATAGAGGAGTGTAAATAGTGTCACCCTCACAAAAAGATTTTAATTTTTGTTATTTAGATGTTTTTGTATTTATAAGTTTATTTGTTTACTCGTGGACGAGCAAAGTTCAAGTTTGGGGGTATTTGATCGATGTATTTTATACGTCGATTTTATATGCCCCCGTGACTTGAATTAGGCTATTTCATGAGTCTTTTGAGTACTAATATATGTTTTTGGTGAGTTTTGTAAGTTTCAGGATTGTTCGTGAAAATACGCGAAACTCCAGGGTTTTAAGTGCAAATTACAAAGAAAGAAAAATTGAAGAAAAATAAAGTCTGTCATTCTGGACACCTTGCGGACGCAAGGTGCCTCAGACCTTGCGACCGCAAGGTAGGCAAGACGGTCCCCTCGGCCAAGCAATCGAAGAGCCAAGAAGCACACACACTGGAGACCTTGCGGACGCAAGGTATCCAGCACCTTGCGACCGCAAGGTAGGCAGAATGCGCAAAATTCGGGTTTTCACACAGTCATTCGATTCAATCACAACTCCCAAGTATATATAGAAGTCAGATGCCGAGCCTAAGCATAAGGAGGACGGCTGGAAGCTCTCTTTACATAGATTTTAGGTAGTTTTAGATTGTATAACATAATTAGGTTTTGTAATTTCAAGTATTGAAGATCAAATCATGTCTTCCATCATCTCCATGTGTCGTTCATCGTCCTATGATGAACTAAATCATCCCTAATCTAGGAGGTGGGAGGTAACTTGTATCGAATTTATGTTTTGATTCTTATATATATGTCTATTCAATGCTTGTTGATTGTGTTGTTTATCAATCCCTCTATTATTTTGCTTTGAACAAATGAATGTAATCGCAAATAATAAAGGCTTAGAGGTGCGGATACCGCATGACCAAGTGCATATGTCGTATAATCGGCTCACCAACACAATAAATTGGACCTATCGAAGCACGAGAGTGATAAGTTAGGACCATGTTCTTACATGATCTAGGTGACAGATAGATCATAAATCTAGGTGACAGCTAGATTACAGTTCATGTGCTTAGGATATGGAATGGGTGAATTTTGCGGGGAGGGAGGCTGAACCAATTGTTCAACAGACCATATCTATTTTTAGTGAACGAACCCAAGACATTGAATGACATTATTATGAATTGAACATAAAGGAGATATAAGTGAAACCCAGAATCCTAGATTTCCACTCACCATAAGATCTTCATATCTGTTATTACTGTCTAATTAGTTAACATCTATAACTAGTAATTTAGAGTAGATTTAAACATAAAAACCCCCCTTAGGTTAATAATTTGCTATCTATAACTGCACTGTTCGTGATCACTTGTCTCTGAGGGTTCGACCCTTGCTTCCGAGTCTATTCTATAATAGTCTTGTACACTTGCAAGGAAATAGATAAATAAAACAATCGATCAGGCAACAACCCATGTTTATAAACACATAAAAGGGCTAAAAAATAGGCCTAAATGCCTCTCAGATGATGAACAACAGATAGGAGAAAAGGACTCCCAAAGGGCGAGACGATCACCCGGCTCAAACTCGAACTACGCGATAAGGAGAATTGCTATCCTCGAAGCGTCAAAACATTGCAAGACTTAAGGAATCCATCCAACTAAAGTATAATACATATAAACATTTTATTTAATCATCATGTAAAGATATAGGACCAAAACAAGGTCAGGAACACAAAACACAAGCGAATTCTCAATCGCGTCGCATTTCGACTATCGTCGAGTTACGACTTGTGACTTTAGCAAGTCCACAACTATATGGAATCTCTTAAAAGTATTTTGGTCTTAATGTGATCTCTCATACACATCCAGACTCTCTCAGAACCCAACGAGCAATCAACCAAAGAAGAAATGCGAGCATTGCACGCAATTCAAGCTAATCGGGAATCGGGGTCTTACATCGACTATAGCTGGATCCAGGTCGGGCATATCTTTGTAGGACCAGGCAAAGATATCTACGAACTTTTTGAGGAGATCAATGAGTGCTATTCTTTCTGGACGTTGGAGGTAGCTGCCGATTCTGATTTCTTTGACTTCATTGTCCAGCCCCAGGTTGATGGTAGACAGGTCTTCAGTAGCTGCTGATGAATGGCCCTGTTCCTGGTACTCAAATGAATTTGCAAGCTCAAGAAGATAATTTTTATCTTTTGGGTCCATTTTATTAAATGACTCATTATCATAATAATAATTATTATTTAATGTGTCTTTTAAAGTAGGTGCAACTAAGGAATAAGCAAAGACATTTATATTACTATTAAAAGCATACTGTACAGGGGTTATTTCATTGTTAAGGACCTGGGGTTTGAGATCCTCAACTATAAGTAGCGGATCGGTAGATGACGAATCCATAAAGCTAGGGAAAGGAGCGGGGATAGTATATCCGAAGCGGTCTACCAGGTCTGTGGGTTTCAGGAGTGGACCGGTCGTGGTGTACCAATTCTGCAGAGGCTTACTAGAAATAGACTCGAACTCAGCGGGGAGCTTTTCATAATCAGTGCCTCTGTCTATCATACCCAGAAAGCTATCTCCTAGACCGTCATCATCTAGCAGGGCCAAAACGTAATCATCCTGGTCTATAGACCAAGTGTTTTCAATGGTGACAGTCTTATATGTCGTGCTACGGGGCTCCAGGGTAACCTGTTCCATACTATCTGAGAGAATACTGACATCTTCAAAGACTTCCCAACCAGGGCACCTTTTCCCATTCTGGTCTATCCAGGGCTCAGGAAACATGAGATAGGCTTCAGTTTCCCCTTTTCGTACAAAGTAACCATTTAAGGTTTTTCTTATAAGGTTGGAGAGGGGGATATTCATAAGGACGTTTTTCTTTTTCTGCCTTTCTTTTCTCACGTTTCTGTTTCATAACTGCGGCTGCTTAAGCTGGAGTAGGCGTGTATCCTAGACCGAAGGGAGGGATAGATTCCCTAAGTTTATCTTGGACTAAATTAACTAGTCCTTGCTGATTTCTGCCGAGACCTAGAGCAGGCATATAATTCATCTTTCGAAACATGTTTAAAGGGACCATGTTTCCTAGGGAGGTGACTTTCTTTCCGATGATGTCAGTTTCTCGCCCATATTCAATGGTGTTGACCACAGCTTGGGGGATAACCTCAAAGCCACTGGGAAAAATACCAGTGTCCTCATCTTCTATCTCGAGGATTGGGATATCCTCGTTTTCCTTATTCTCCACGATCTTGTCGGCCAGAACAATTACTATGTGGTCATCCTGGATGAATTTGACACGCTGGCGCAATGAAGAGGCTACCCCCTTTATCCTATGAATCCAAGGGCGTCCCAACAACAGGCTAAAGGTGGCTAGTATATCCATGACTTGGAACTCAACTGGCATGTTTAAGGGCCCAATAGTCAACATTAAAGTGACCACCCCTAAGACACATCGACTGGTGTTGTCGTATGCCTTAACTATCTGTGAGGAAGGAATGAGTTCTGATATCTTTATCCCCAGTTTGGCTAATGTGCTGGAAGGACATACATTTAGTGAAGACCCGTTATCTACCAAAACTCGGGGAACTCGTTTCTCCAAAATTCCCACAGTGATATGAAGAGCATCAATGTGGTTGGTTCCTTCCCTTGGCAGGTCTAGATCAGTGAACATTATTACGTTCCCAAAGTGAATGCTCCCGATCATCTGAGTAAGCTCATTCGGGGAGGTTTCAATAGGAATGACTGCCAGACTTAGAGACTTAGCCAGTGTATCACGTTAGGTCTTAGAAGCACATAGTAAGCCCAGATGGAAATGTTGGACTGAGTTTTCTTCATCTGAGTCAATAAAGTATCTTCCACCGTTTTAGCCCCAGTATCTGTTACTTGATCTTTTCCAGAGTGGTCACCTCTTTCAGGGTTTTCTTTGGTAGGCTCGGCCGGTCGGGTAAGGTGGCTAACATCTCCACCAACCCAAGTGGCTTTTTCAATGTTACAGGTGTTTTGGCTACCAAGGATGGTGTCCCAAGAGAGCATATTACAGCTAGGCTCTTTTATGGATGAGGGTGGAGGAATAGGAAGGAGGATATATGGAAGTGGATGTTTGTTTATTTCAAACTTGTGCACAAAAGGGTTTTCATCAACCTCAATCATATTGATTTGAGGTAGAGGGTTATTGACTACATTTGGTCTGGGTGGAGGCTTTTCAATAACCTTATCGTTTATAAGGTCCTGGATAGCATTTTTTAGGGTGTAACATTTATCGGTGAGGTGACCATTGGAGCGATGATATTCACAGTACTGGGCATGGTTCCAAGCCCTGGGCAGGGGGGTTAGGTGGCTTATAATTCTCTGATGTGCGCAAAAACGCCTCTCGGCCAAGATTACCCGGCCGTATCAAGTAATAAAGTTCTTAAGTACAAGTCAATCCCACGAGGAATGCGCGTAATTCTCACTCCAACTAAGTATCGAAATTATGCTAACAAATTATATTTGAGCGAAAAGAAATTAAATTAAAATCTAAAAATAAAAACAACCTAGAAAGCAATTAAAATCTACACTACTGCGAAGGTGGTTTGGGAACAACAAATCAAGATAAAAAATGTAGGAACACATTATTTCTAGTCTAGCCGGTGTTTTAATTTAATCATCTTTTTGCTTTTCTTTAACTCAATTCTTGGTAGTCGGACGCGCTATTTTATTCGCTACGGGCTTTCTCTACGTATAGCAAATCTAGCTATCTCTCAACTTTGCTACGGGCTCATATCATCGCAACACATAACACAGGGGAGAAAATAACTACATGTGTAAACAAGCATCCAAAGACTATCTACGCACGATCTCCTTTCGGTCTCACGCCACGCAAACTACTATTGTGATTTTCAGAATATTAGGAAGGGCTTTCGCTTCGTATCCTATCATTCTAGTGATCATCTAATGGTTCGCTACGCCATTAAAAACATTAAAAAAACACAATAATAACCAAGCGCATGGGTAATATTTCACAAAAAGAATCTCTATATATTTTTCTACAAGTCATGTTGGTAGCCGAGACAATTAAATTGGCTAACTACGGGCTCTCGCATCTTATAGTCAACCTTAATCTTCCCGACCTCGCGAATGGCTAAGGTGGTTCGATCGCGTGTCAAACCTAGTCTCATTACGGCTATCGGTGTGTGTCACAAAACACAAACTATTAAATTGATTGGTCCGAAATAAATAGGTAGCTCTCGCGGATCCTAAATACTTCTAAAATCATTTAATTATTGGCCAGGTAATTAAAAGCATTAATTTCACAAAATAATAACCAACATGCTTGTGTACTAAATAAAGAAATAAATTAAATCAAAACACTACATTGGACATAGAAAATAATTGCATTTCCATAAATAAATTAAACACCAACCAATTCAACAATTACAAAATAAATCATCCCAAGAATATACAACAATTTATCAAAAGATAGGTTGAAAGAATTAAACCAATGTTGCTCGAATTCGGGGTTGAAATCTTTTGCATTTGCGTCCTTGGCCCTTGAAATGATGTTCCAAACCTTCAAGTTGATCAAGCTTCAAGGAATTGGAAGTGATTTTTGGTGAAATGGGGCTTGTGAATTTTCGAAAATGAGGTTACTGGAAACAAAATGCATGGTGGTATTTTCGGCAAAGCATTGGAGAAATAAGGGCTAAAAGGGAAAGAAAAATAAGGCTGGGTCGCGGTTGGCAAACGGGGCAGACCAAGGAGGAAGCGCGGGTCGCCCGGGTGAAATGGGTTGGTGGATGAGAGGTAAAGTAGGTTGGCACGCGGATTGATTGGCTGGAGTGGGCTGGGATACACGCGGGTTACCCGATCCAGGAAGGAAGAACCGCGGGTCCACTTAGTTGAGGAGAAGCTGCAGATTTTGCCACGTGGCGCCAGCCATTAGCCGACAACGCGCAGGGGCCTGTATGCAATTGCGGCGGCTACCCGCCTACCCCTTAAGTTCAGACATTTACTCTGGTGCCCCTGGAGTCCTATTTCTTGGCGCCGCCGGCCTGCTCACTTCCAGGTTTGCATTTAAGTCCTCCGTTAGCCTCTGAATGCCTTGGAACCTTGACGGACATAACGTGCATTGACCAAATAATTTCTAAAACAACTTTTAAGCCCGGAATTGTCTCGAACTTCGAGCTAAATGTGGTATAAAAGCACGATTATGCATGGAAACCTACATTAAGCACAAAAACACAAATAATAATATTTCCAAAGAATAATTAATTCAAAAATAGCACAAAATAAAAGAAAATTCCTGGGAAAATTCGTGGAAATCTTGCGCTCATCATCCTCCAATGGCTTCAACACTCCTTGTGCCATTAGCCCCTGCACTATCACAGACTGGGGAGCTTGCTGTTCATCATAATGCCGGCTTACCCTGTTCTAATTTCTGAAGTTTCTGGCTGGGCCATCATTTGCTCCCACTGAACAGACCTGTCCAACCCATAATACCATGTAACAGAGCTATAATTTTGGGTAGAAAATGGGGTTCAGGCATTCCCTACCATATTGACGGCTGGTGCTAGTGCGGCTGTCTTTCCTTTGGAATAACGGAAAGAACTAGGAGACGTATTGGTTTTGAGTTGGCCAGTACGTATATCATCATCAATACGGGCTCCTATCTCCACTATTTCTTTGAAATTGGTGTAGGGGAGGTACCGCATGTGTTCCAGGTAAATGGGCTGGAGATTTTTTATGAACATTCGGCATGACTCGGCCCGATCAGTCAGTCCAAAGTCGTGCCGGCTTTCTCTTCCACCGATCGCAAACTCGGCGCATGTTTCCTTTTCCGTTGGTCGCACGATTCAAGGTCCCTTCTATTTTCAGATCGGTGTTATCTTTGTATCTTTCAAGGAACGCTTGACTATCGTCCCAAGTATTCATGGTGCTGCTGTCAGACAGCATTAACCATTGTTTGGCAGCTCCTATCAGGGTGAGGTGAAAATTGGAAACCATAACCTCAAAGCTAGCTCCTCTTGACTACATGCCAGTGGAATAAGATTTCAAATGGGATATAGGGCATCCAGTCCCGTCAAACTTTTCTATGTCGGGCATTTTGAACTTTGAGGGCAGTATTGCTGAAGGTTGCAATGTTAGGGCCCGCATAGAAAATTCCCCTTTATTGAGAAGTTTAAGCAACATGGCCTTTATATTTTCCATGTCGGCCTCCATTTTGGTGGCTGGGGGAGTTGACTTTTGGTATATACTGGCTTGATTAGGGAAGACTGGGTTATTTTCTGGTTGAAGGTTTTGGTAGGGATTTTGGACTGGTGGGTTTTGGACAGTATATGGATTCTGGGTTGGTGGAATTTGGTCATTATAAGGACTCTGGGTTAAATATGAGTATTGGATTGGATAAGGGTCCTGAGTCGGTGGATTTTGGGCAGTATAAGGATTTTGGGTTAGTGGGTTTTGGGTAGTATATGGATTTTGGGTCGGTGGGTTATTGATAGTTTCAGCCGGGCGACCAAGATCATTAGAAGGTAAGTATGTGGTAACTTGGCCTGGTGGGTTAAAGCTTTTTGGGTCCATATGTGGGCTATTTAGGAGTAGGTTGATTATAGGAAAAGGAAGGTCATTTGGGTTTTGAGTATATGGGAGAGGATATGGTGGATAGGACGGGTAAGGATAGATATTTGGGTAGTAGGGACTTGGTGGAAGATTGGGATTTGGGGTAGTGATAGTATTTGGTGGGTTAGTGCTTGGCTGAGGAGTTGGGTTTGGAGGAACATGAGATGTGGATGCTTCTTGGGGGATTGTAGGGGAAGAGTTCACCTCACCACTGGATTTTAAGCTTTGTACCGGACAAGCCATTTGACTCATCGGCGCACCCAACTTTTGGTCAAACCATTTACGCATTGCCGGGTGAACATACCACAGCCCCCAGAATCTGTACCCATGGTTGACTATTCACTTTCTCTTGCCATCTTTGCTCGGATGCGTACCCTCCGAATTGATTACGCCTGTCGTCTGGCGATACCTTCTAATCTGATTTCTGTGCTATTTTCTCGTATCAACCAGCCAGTACTATCTCTGCCTTTCCAAATTCGGGCCAGGTTTCTGAGGAAAATGGGGGTTGGAGGTATCAGAAGGCTGGCTGGAGGCTTTCTGGGCTTGGAGTACAGCGTGCCTTTTATTAGTATATTTTATTATTATTTATTTTTTTGTTTCCTACAATTGAACGGATAAACACCTGCTTTATTTTGACAGTCTCATGACTTTTCCTGGAATAGTGGATTCTTTCTCCAGAGTATAGGACCAACGTATTCCACCTGCCTTTCGACTCCCAGGACTGGACTGGAGGGTTTCACTGGCCATTTTTTCCTTGGTTGCTGGGTGATCATTAAATTGGATGTAGTAGCTGCTGTTCAAGATTTCTTTCAAGGAGTTGTGCTTCTTACAGGTATCGCTGCCACTACTATTATTCTTATTCCAAATGTTGCCCGCCCTGAGGTTTTGGGCGATTTGAGACCTATCAGCCTATGTAATTTTACTAGTAAGATTATTTCTTGGATCATTGCTTCTCGGCTCGCAGTTTTATTACCAAATATTATTTCCCCAGAACAATTTGGATTTGTTCGTGGTCGGAATATTCAGGAGAATGTCATTTTAGCTCAAGAAATGGTGCATCGGCTTGATAAAAAAGTGTGTGGTGGTAATGTTATTTTCAAGTTAGATATGTCCTAGGCATATGATCGTATTGAATGGGACTTCCTCCTTCGTGCTTTACAGGCTTTTGGTTTTGCGGATAATATTTGCAACGTTATCCTTTGCATGCTCAATTCGATATGGTATTCTTTTCGAATAAATGGGGAGAATTTTGGCTTCTTTAATTCTTCTCGAGGTGTTCGACAAGGTGATCCGCTCTCTCTGCTTCTATTCATGTTGGCTGAGGAAGTGTTATCCATGTGACGACCCGACCTGGATCCCAATACGAGACTCCAAGGTCGTGCCGCCAAAACACCCAAAATAACAAACAAAGGGTAAGGCCATAACGGCCATACGCCAACAACTCAACAAATGCGGAAGTGAAATCCAATGGAACCCGAGCTAACAAGCTCCGAAACACAAAACAACCAAAGAGATAGTAAATCTCTCGGCCCAAAAATTCGACGCACGTGACGCAACATTGGACACGTACAACAAACCACCTGTTACAATTTTATAAACAATAATAACCAAGTCATCGGACGTTACAGGAACCCAACATTAACTAAGTCTAGAACTCTAGTCTACACACTCTACGGCTAAACATGCCGGAGTACAACAACCAACATTAATATTACTCAAGGTGGGTAGAACCAATATAATGATGTAAACTTGGCACGACTAACATTTGTCGGCTCACAAAACAAGTACTAATAATTTACAAATTCAAGAACCGATAAAAATACAAACTTACTACCCATAGTGAAGTCTATATAACTTCACTTCCCAAACGTCCTTTCCAAATAAACCAAGGTTACAAAAATTAATACTAGCAGTAACCTTCTTAACCAAATCTCATTTCTATCGTAGAGTCGGCAGATTCCTTCGAATTACTAGTGTGACGACCCGACCCGGATCCCAATACGAAATCCCAAGGTCGTGCCGCCAGGGGAACAAATAACAACAACAAGTAGGAAATAATGGGTAGGGCCATAACGGCGATACACCGACAACTCAAAACACATGCGGAAGCTGAATGAAATAAAACAGTGGCGCCCGAGCTAACAAGCTCAAACTAAAAACAACCAAAGAGATAATAAATCTCTCGGTCCAAAAATTCGATTCGCGTGCCGCAACATTGGGCACGTAGAACAAACTCCCTGTTATGCAATTCAAATATAGCACAATATAAACCAAGTCATCGGCGAAACTACGGCCGGAACCCAACATTACACTAAGTCTAAGACTCTAGTCTAACAACTCAACGGCTAAACACATGCCGGAGAACAACATAATATTTAACTAGCAATGTAACATGCTAAAACATAATTACCAATTATCCAATGCGCGACTAAAACCAGTCGGCTACCAACAACATAAGTACTAACAATTATAAGTACTAACAACCAGAAAATATATGGAAGTTTAACTACCAATATACATCAAGCACGACTTCTACTTGTCGGCTACCAAAAGAATAAGTTAACGACATAATTACAACATTACAATCACATTAAGGTTTGCTACCCAATAATGAAGTTTACATAACTTCATCTTCCCAACGACCTCACCAAAAACAAAATGAATCATCTAAGTAGCAACCTTTCCAAAAGAATTCTTTATCGACGCAACCTCCTCGATTTACTTGGATCCGCTCGTGCGACTCGGATCTAGGGAAAAACAACCAACAGATAAAAGTAAGTCACAATGACTTAGTAAGTTACTAACCATAACTTCCTACCATGGCATAATACTCAATCATAAATTATATCATGCTATCGTCATGAAATAACATTATAAAAAAAATCATGTTATGGCATTCATGCTCAACATTAAATAAATATGCTATCATTAAAGTATAACATCTCATCATAAATCCATGTCAAGGCATTTTAGTCTTAACAATAATAATTTATACCTTTGGCATAAAACAACATTCCCATAATATTCATGTGATAGCATATATGCTTAACAACATTAATCAATATGTTATCTATTAAGTATAACATGTAAGGAACCAAAACAAACATCATATCATATCCAAATTCACCAAGCACGTTATTCACTTAAGCACTTGTGAAACAATTCATATATAAGGGATATGATACCATTACCCAAATTCCTCCGCGTGTCGCTCCCGCAAAAACACGTGCAAAACCCTTATGTGCCCTCGATATCCTCTCGTAGATATCGACGTCCCAAGAGTCTCCGCCGAGTTCCATAGTTATCAAAGTCATGTGTATTACTACAACTAAGATAAACTACTTCCCCACCGTGGCCATCGATGGAGGGGTGTGTGCAAACCCGGCACGGCGATCCATCGCGATCACGAATCCCACAATTCGTGAAGACGATGTATCGTCCCACCAAAGACTCAACAGACCGACGCCAGCTGGACTCAAAACCCAAGCACAAGTAATATATACTCATATGCTCAAAACAAGTAGGTAAACACTCTACCATCAAACTAGTCATGCAATTCATCCACAACTAGCATAAACATCACAACCGAGAATCATATAAGCTTCATAATCAAGTGTGCTTCACACACTTCAAAACTTCTTGGAGGCTCGACCTCCATGAATTCTACCCAAAATTCCGTAGGACTTAAAATTATAGTTCCTAGGATTCATACTAACCCAAAGGTTAACTCCGTTGAGTTCAATCTAAGTTTTCCGAAAATTCAAGGAATAGAAGCTTAGGCTTCATCATCCCCCTATATTCATACTATCGCCAAAACCATAATCCCAATGTTCAATAAAATCATATAAACCCAACAAAATGATTAACAATGCAACTTAGAATAAATTAGCCATCTTATGCATAATTTCATCCAAGTCATCATACCAATCATAATCTTCAAATCATGATTAAAATTTACAACATGGTTTAATATACTCTATTAAGCATATAAAACATATTAATCAAGCTCACATCAATAAATTGCAAGCTAAAACAAAATTAGGGCAAGGCACCCTCCAAGTATCTCAACCAAACCAACATCAATACCCATGGAAAATCAACATAATCAAGTTCAATAGACTAGTTAGAACATGAATTTCACATATATCATGGTCTCACATAGGCAAATCAAGTTCTATCATTCAATTGGAAAACCTAGGGTTCATGCTTCTTCTACAACCCTAACAATGGCTTCCATTGACCTCAAATATCACAAATGGTTGTTTCCCTAGGGTCAATGGAGCCCAAAAATCAAAGGAAGAGAGGTAGAAACTTACACAAATCAGCCCTCACAAAACAGAATTTTCGGATTCTTGGAGTTGGGTGTTGTTCCCTTCAATATACTCTTCAAAATCAAGGTGTAGCTTAGGGAAAGAAGGTCTCTACCAATGGCCACCAAGGAGGGACCCTTCAAGAACCCTAGAAATCGACCTCCAAAGCTCTCTCTCAAGTTTTCTGTTGAAGGCTCCCAGAAAACGCAAACTGAAGTGTTCTATGCGGCTGTTAGAGTGAGAGAGTAATCGGTTTTGGGGTTTAAATAGGGGGGATTAATTCTCTTAATGAAGTCACTAATCAACCCCTAAAACTCTAATAGGTGTTTAGGATCAAGATTAGGCTAAGTAAGTGGGTTTAGGATAAGTTTAGAATAGGTTTAATTGGCTAAATTTCGACAAAGACAAAAAAGAACAAAAATCCCGTGAATTGCCAGAGGACCTTGCGGTCGCATCACTGGTGGGGGATGCGAGCGCATCCACCAGCTTTCTCATTCCCGGCCTTTTCTGCTTCCCTGCTCGATCCCGGACTCTCCCGCATGCATACTCGAGTCCTTCCAAGCCAAAAATGGTCTACAAATCAACCTTAATGTCCTCCAAATCATAACCAAAGTAATCAAGTCTCAAACCTCAACAAAACAAGGCCAAGAACTCAGGCAGAACTCGCCCGAACGACGACCGAAAAAGTCAAACTGAAAAGGGTTTTCGCTAGAATCAAACTAGCAACCAAACCGTCGATGCAACGAGCATCTAACTAACATCCAAGGCATGTTAATGATATTATAAATGCCTTCTAGCAATGATCCATGTGTTAACCACATAAAACATAAACCCGAGATTCAAAGCATCTCGTGAAAGAAAAATGCATACGTGCATCTCAAACGACGTCAACGATCATGCTATTGACTCTAAACATATACGGGAGCTAAATGAACATGTTTATGATGATTATAAGCGTATGAATCCATGCATAACACAAGCAAGCAATAAATCAGGGTTTTACATTCTCCCCTACTTTAAGGAATTTAGCCCCTAAATTCTTACCGTAGTCATCAAACAAATGAGGATATTTCTCTCGCATCTCCAACTCGGTCTCCCAAGTTGCTTCCTCGATCTCGTGATTCTTCCAAAGGACTTTCACCAATGGAATCCTCTTGCTCCTCAAAACTTGCTCTTTCATGTCAAATATCTTCACCGGCTGCTTCACATAAGACAAGTCCGACTGAAAAGTAATCTCCTCATACTCGAGAACATGGGAATCATCCTTAAGATATTTCCGTAGCATAGACACATGAAATACATTATGAATCTCTGACAAAGACGGCGGTAAAGCCACCCTGTATGCCAAACTCCCAACTCGCTCCAGAATCTCAAAAGGTCCAACGAACCTCGGTGACAATTTCCCTTTCTTTCCAAATCTCTTGGTACCCCTTCTAGGCGATACCTTAAGAAACACAAAGTCTCCAACCTGAAACTCCAAATCTCTCCTTCTGTTATCTGCATAGCTTTTCTGTCGACTTTGAGTGGTGAGCAATCTCTCTCGAATTATCTTCACACTCTCAACTGACTGCTGAACAATCTCTGAACCCCATAATTTTGCTTCTCCAACCTCGTCCCAGCAAATAGGAGATCTACACTTCCTCCCATAAAGAGCCTCATACGGTGCCATCTCGATGCTCGATTGGTAACTATTGTTGTACGCAAACTCCGCCAAAGGAAGGTGTGTATCCCAACTCCCTTTAAAATCAATCGTACAAGCCCGCAACATATCCTCAAGTATCTGAATCGTTCTCTCGGACTGTCCGTCTGACTGAGGGTGAAAAGATGTGCTAAAATTCAACTTGGTCCCCAAAGCTTCTTGCAAAGCCTGCCAAAACCTCGATGTAAACCTCGGATCCCGGTCCGAAACAATACTAACTGGAACCCCGTGCAATCTAACAATCTCCTACACATACAACGCCGCTAACTGACTCAAAGAATAAGTCATAGCAATCGGAATAAAATGAGCCGACTTCGTGAGCCGATCAACCACAACCCAAACAGCATCAAAACCTCTACGAGTACGTGGAAATCCCGAAACAAAGTCCATCGTAACATGTTCCCATTTCCACTCCGGAATATCCAACGGCTGTAACAACCCCGCAGGTCTTTGATGTTCCGCCTTTACCTGCTGACAAGTGAGACACCTCGACACATAATCTGCTATCTATCGCTTCATGCCACTCCACCAAAACTGTTTCTTTAAATCTCTATACATTTTCGTACTCCCCGGATGGATAGTATACTTCGCTTTGTGAGCCTCATCCAACACAAGCTGTTTTACATCTTCAACTGAAGGAACACAAACTCTACCCTTAAATGTTAAAATACCATCTTGGTTCATCGCGAACTCATCCTCCTTATTCTCACTCAAACCATCAATAATTTTCACCAACTCTGGATCTTTCTTCTGAGTCTCCTTAATTCTCTCCAATAAAACAGGAATAGCCCGCACACTAGCAAATAGTACACCATGATTAACCTCGCTAGGATTCCACTCACGGACATCTTCCAACATTTTCCATTCCCGCATCATCAAACATGACAAGTGCACTTTTCTACTCAAAGCATCTGCAACTACGTTCGCTTTCCCCGGATGATACAGTATCGTGCAATCGTGATCCTTCAACTTCTCCATCCATCTCCGCTGTCTCATGTTCAACTCCTTTTGTGAGAAGAGATATTTCAAACTCTTATGGTCCGTGAAAATCTCAAACTTCGAACCATACAAATAATGCTTCCACTTGTGCAAAGCAAATATAATCGCCGCGAGCTCGAGATCATGCGTAGGATAATTCATCTCATACGGAGACAACTTCCTTGAAGCATAAGCAATCACTTTCCCATTTTGCATAAGCACACATCCCAATCCTTCTTTCGAAGCATCACTATAAACAACAAAATTATCACCTCCGCTAGGCAATGCTAACACTGGTGCCGTAGTCAACCTCTTCTTCAACTCTAGGAAGCTTTCACATTTATCACTCCATACAAATGCGGTCTTCTTTTGAGTCAAATTTGTCATGGGCGTAGCAATCTTCGAAAATCCCTCTATGAATCTCCGATAATAACCGGCTAGCCCCAAGAAACTCCGTACCTCAGTAACTGTGGTCGGTCTCCTCCAATTCATTACTGCCTCAACTTTGGAAGGATCCACCGCTATCCCGGCACTAGAAACAACGTGCCCCAAGAATGAAGCCTCCTCTAGCCAAAAAGCACACTTGCTAAACTTGGCGTAGAGTTGCCTCTCCCGAAGAATAGTGTGACGACCCGACCCGGATCTCAATACGAGATCCCAAGGTCGTGCCATCAGGACAAACTAAGAGACGGACAAGCACCTGCTAAGCATATTGGTGCGAGTCAAAAGACGAGCCAACCAGCTCACGACAGGAAGGTAAAGCCATAACGGCAATACGGAAAATAAAAACCAAAACCTGCGGAAGCAAAACCATAATGGGACCCGAGATAACAAGCTCCTAAATATAAACAACCAAAGAGATGGTAAATCTCGGCTCGGCCCAAAATTCGACGCGTGGACGCAACATTAGACACGCACCACAAACCATCGGCAACCATAAAATCCCAACCCGATAAACAAACAACACTCAACGGCTATAACATGCCTGAGGAACAATTCACTATAACCATAAAAATTATGCTAAACCACCAACCAAACCTCACGACTAAAACTATCGGAGGTAGGAACAACAATATACCACAACTAGAATAAACGAGCCACACATGCTCGAAACGACAAAGGAAATAAATACTAAGGGTACAAATGCTCGGCAATACAACCGGCTCCCAAATACACAACCATAAAATAATACTACAATCTACCCAAGTAAAGTCTACATAACTTTACATTCGAGCCTCACAAATAATAACAACATAATAATTAAATAACTCCAAGCTTTTGACTTGGAAGACCACACTAAAAGTCGTTATCCGGAAGCATTTAACGGGATCACTTTGCACACACTAGGAAAACAATCACACGGAGTGAGTCATAATGACCCGAAGTTTCTAAATGCAACATATGGCATATTATGACATGGCATGGCATAAATGCACAATCATATAAAATCATGGTATCATGCTAGTATACCATCATGAAACATGTACTTAATTTTTAAAGCACATAAACTCACATAAATCAAGTAGCATTTTATCTTTCATATAAATGCTCATAAATAAACATGTGTAACAAGAACGAATCGAACTTACAATTAGATCCGGGTTTCAAACCCAACCAACTTACCATGATATCAAATCTCAAACCATGATTCGGGCTCAATTCCCAATCAATAATACCCTGGGGTTTCCTCCCCAAATAATCTCAACTCATCAGCTTCCCTTAATGAGTACTGTTACATTCATCCGATCCTGATGAGAAATGAGAGCTTCGATGTCGCTAGGTGGCATAACTCGAGATCACATCCCACTATTGGCCAAATAGTGAGGAGAAAGGACCCAATGCAACGATTCGTAGCGATTGTTCCCAAAGGCTATGAATCGTCCCATTGCCGACACAACAACCAAAACCCGCCATTGGACTTTAACCAAACGCTCAAGTAGATATTTACTTGTCTAAACCAATGAGACCAAATTCATTATTATCGGACTCATTAAATCATGTAGGACATAATGCTCTACAACAACTCATAAACCATGCACATAATTGCACATAAACAAATAGGGCATAATGCTCCACAAAATCCCATAATCCATGCACATATTTGCATATAACCACGTAGGACATAATGCTCTACTTAAATCTCATAAACCATGCATATAATTGCATATAAACAAGTAGGACATAATGCTCTACCAAACATCATGAACAATGCATATATTTGCATATAACCATTGTGTTCAACTAACTTACAAGTTTAGTTCAAGAACTACTTTATTGAGGTATTCATTATTCCTCAAGTCATTAACCCATTCAAGCATAGCTTACCAGCTTAATAAAATTATAATGTGAGGTCTTCCTTAATCCTCAACTCAAATCAAACCAAGACTACTACGCTAGTCTCAAAATATCCACCAATCAAGACTTATTATTTTAGTCTTTATTTTAAGTACACCGGACTCAATCATAGTCCTAATCATCATACATGATCGATAACCCAACACCATACTTTAAACTTCATGACTACTCCGTAGTCACTTCGCACAAGCGTTTTCATATGTACGCAACAAAAATCCTTGAGAAGAGGATTCTCTTAATCTTCTCTTAAATAATCTCATGACCTTATGCGGGTCTCAATTATCCCATGCTCTAACAAGCATGCTTAAAACATATTTCTAATAAATCTTCATACCATGAATGTCTCCATTGGACACAAACCAAAGACCCGGTGTGTACAAACACAACCCAAGCAAACCCAAACATTGTAGGGTTTCAACCCAAGGCTCTTTATCATGTTATTGGCCTTATTACGACTCCGTTGAGTCTTACTAACACATTTCATTCCTTATGTGTTTTATAAATTCATACCGTAATAATTTCTTAAGGTTTACAACCCAATCTCAATAGTCATTCGGGCTTAATTCCCAAGACCAAAAATCCACAAAACACATCTCAATCACCAACCATTTAAAGTTTGGAAGTTATGTTCTTCCCTCCATTAACCAAACGAAATCCAATCATCGTAGGATTTCAACCCAAGTTTGCTTAACATATTATCAAGCCTATAATGACTCTGTTGAGTCTAATCTACCCTTTCTAAAATCTTAGGGCAAAGAAGCTATGGTTCTCAATTCTCCCTATATTCATAACTATCCACAATAACCATCATCCCGGGTTCGTTTAACTCTCATAAACCCGACAAAACCTTCACTAATATAACATAGAATAAATTCATCATTTTGAGCACAATTTCATTTAGCTCATCTTACCATTCATAACTCCCAATTCATGATTAAATCATACAACCCGTTTTAATATACTCTATTAAGCATATAAAACATAGTAATCAAGCTTACATTAATAATTTTGCAAGCTAAACCAAATTTGGGCAAAACACCCTCCAAGTATCTCAACCAAACCAACATCAAAACTCATGGATAATCAACTTAATCAAGTTCAATAGACTAGTTAGAACATGAATTTCATATATATCATGGTCTCACATAGGTCAATCAAGTTCTATCATCAATTTGAAAACCTAGGGTTCATGCTTCTTCTACAAACCCTAACAATGGCTTCCATTGACCTCAAATACCACAAATGATTGTTTCCCTAGGGTCAATGGAGCCCAAAAGCAAGATAAATAGGGTAGAAACTTACCTTATGGCAGACCTAACAAGCTGCCATACCCGACATCAAGGAGATGAAGCCGTTTCTCCTCACCTCTCCCTCTTCAAACCCGCGGGTTGAATGGAGGAAGAAGCTCCTAGCAATGGCCTCCAAGATCAGCCCTTCAAGAGCCCTAGAATCGCCTCTCCCAAGCTCCTCGTTGAATGCTCACGAGGCCTTGAGGGAAAGGGGCGATTCTGCTTTGGCCGAGCAGAATGAGAGAGAGTGCGCGATTTTCTTTTATATATGGGGGATTAGTTCCTCTTAATCACCCACTAATTAACCCCTAATCTCACTAATAATGATTAGGACTAGTTTTAGGCTAAGTAAATGGGTTTAACTTAGGTTTAGAATGGGTTTAATTGGTCAAATTTCGGACAGCACACAAAATGGATGCAAAAATCCGTAATGCCATTCAGGGGACCCTTGCGGTCGCTTTGAATGTGAGTGATGCGACCGCATCACCCTTAATTACCCTTTCTCGCTTTTGTTGCTTCTTGCTCGATCCAGGCTCTCATGCATTCTCGAGTCTTAAAGCTTCAAAATGGCTCATAATTGAACCCTTAAAGTCCTCAAACATTAAACTAAACCATCCAAGTCTCAAACCAATTTTAAATTAGGTCTAGACTCCCATAAACAACACCCGAAACAACCCGGGCAAAACCGGCGCAAGACGTAACAACTTACTATCGAAACGTCGAATGAATCCGCAAACCGACGGGTAATGACCCATGATTGTAAACACCTATTAGGGCTACAAAATAGGCCTGAATGACTCTCAAATGATAAACAATATATAGGAGAAATAGGCTCCCGAAAGACGAGACGTTCGCCCGGCTCAATCTCAAACTACGCGACAAGGAGAATTGCTATTCTCGAGGCGTCAAAACTTCACGAGACTTATGGAATACATCCAATTAGAAGTCTAACACATCTAAACATGTTATTTAATCATCATGTAAAGATCTGGGACCAAATCGAGGTCCAGAACACAAAACCCGAATAAGCTCTCAATCGAGTCGCATTTCGACTATCGTCGGGTTACGACTGTAAAACCCTAAAATGTTGCTTGATTGTGTTATGCATGGATTCATACATTGATAATCATCATAAACATGTTGATTTAGCTCCCGTATATGTTTAGAGTCATTAGCATGATCGTTAACGTCGTTTGAGATGCATGTATGCACTTTTCTTTCGCGAGATGCTTTGAATCTCGGGTTTAAGATTTATGTTGTAACTTCATGGATTATTGTTAAAGGGCATTTAAAACATCATTTACATGCCTTGGATGTTTGTTAGATGCTAGTTGCATCGACGGTTTAGTTGCTAGTTGGATTCTAGCGAAAACCCTTTTCAGTTTCACTTTTCCGGTCGTCGTTCGGGCGAGTTCTGCCTGAGTTCTTGGCCCTGTGTTGATGAGGTTTGAGACTTGAATCCTTTGGTTATAGATTAGAGGATATTAAGGTTGAATTGTAGACCAATTTTGGCTTGGAAGGACTCGAGAACGCACGCGGGAGAGGCCGGGATCGAGCAAAACCCTAATTGCTGAAAATGCTTGGATGCGGTCGCATCCTCCTAATGCCAAGCGACCGCAAGGGGTCTGATTCCAGAATGTCGGGATTGCCCTCTTTTTTCTATGCTGTCCGAATGTTTGACCATTTAGACCCAATTTAAACCCATCCTAACCCTACTTACTTAACCTAAACTAATCCTAACATCTATTAGGAGATTTAGGGGTTAATTAGTGGGGTAATTAGTGAGTTAATCCCCCATATAAAAACCCCAATCTGCCGCTCATTCTCTCCCTAGTTCGGCCAGCAGAAGTCGATTTCCCCCTTTCTCTCTTCTTGCAATTTCTGGGAGCACTCAAGGGGCTTGAGAGAGAGAGCTTGAAGAGGAGATTCGTGGGTCTTGAAGGGCTGAGCTTGGAGGCCATTAATGGAGTCTTCTTCTTCCCCATTTCATCTTCAAGGTTGAAGAAAGAGTTGAGGAGAAACATCATCTCTAGGGCACGAATTTTCACCATTGTTAGGGCTAAGTTTTGGTAAGTTTCTACCTTTCTTCTCCTTCTTTTTAGGCTCCATTGACCCTAGGGAATCAACCATGTGTGCTATGTGGGTCAATGGAAGCCATTGTTAGGGTTTCTAGAAATGTATGAACCCTAGGATTTCAAGTTTATGTTAGAGCTTGATTGGCCTATGTGAGACCATGGCTATGTGAAATTCATGTTCTAAATTGCCTATTGAACTTGATTATGTTGATTTTTCATGAAGATTGATGTTAGTTTGGTTGAGATGCTTGGAGGGTGATTTGCCCTAATTTGGTTTTAGCTTGCAATCTAATGATGTTAGCTTGATTAATATGTTTTACAAGCTTAATAGAACATATTGAACCATGTTGTGAATTTTAATCATGAATTGAATGTTATGATTGGTATGATGACTTGGATGATATTATGCACAAGATGGCTAAATTATTCTAAGTTGCATTGTTAATTAGTTTGTTGGGTTTATATGAGTATATTGAACATTGGGATTGTGGTTTTGGGCGATAGTTATGAACGTAGGGGTTGATGAAGCCTAAGCTTCTAATCCTTGAATTTTCGGAAAACTTAGATTGAACTCAACGGAGTTAACCTTTGGGTTAGTATGAATCCTAGGAACTATAATTTTAAGTCCTACGGAATTTTGGGTAGAATTCATGGAGGTCGAGCCTCCAAGAAGTTTTGAAGTGTGTGAAGCACACTTGATTATGAGAGCTTATATGATTCTCGGTTGTGATGTTTATGCTAGTTGTGAATGAATTGCATGACTAGTTTGATAGTAGAGTGTTTGCCTACTTGTTTTGAGCATATGAGTATATATTACTTGTGCTTGGGTTTTAAGTCCAAATTGGCGTCGGTTTGGTTGAGTTTTGGTGGGACGATACATCGTCTTCACGAATTATGGGATTCGTGATCGCGATGTATCGCCGTGCCGGGTTTGCACACACCCCTCCATCGATGGCCACGGTGGGGAAGTAGTTTATCTTAGTTGTAGTAATACACATGACTTTGATAACTATGGAACTCGAGCGAGATCGTCTCGGGACGTCGATATCTACGAGAGGGATATCGAGGGCACATAAGGGTTTTGCACGTGTTTTTGCAGGAGCGACACGCGCGGAGGAATTTCGGTAATGGTATCATATCCCTTATATATATGAATTGTTTCACAAGTGCTTAAGTGAATAACGTGCTTAGTGAATTGGATATGATATGAAGTTTGTGTTGGTTTCTTACATGTTATACTTAATAGATAACATATTGATTTAAGTTGTTAAGCATATATGCTACCACATGAATATTATGGGAATGTTGTTTTATGCCAAAGGTATAATTATTGTTGTTTAGGACTAAAATGCCTTGACATGGTTTTATGATGAGATGTTATACTTTAATGATAACATATTTATTTAATGTCGAGCATGGATGTCATGACATGATTTTATATACGGTTATTTCATGACGATAGCATGATAAATTTTATGATTGAGCATTATGACATGATAGGAAGTTATGGTTAGTAACTTACTAAGTCATTGTGACTTACTTTTGTTTGTTGGTTGTTTTTCCCTAGATCCGAGCCGAGCTAGCGGATCCAAGTAAATCCGGAAGGTTTCATTGACAAGGATTCTTTTGGCAAGGTTGCTACATAGTTGTTCATTTTGTTTTTGGTGAGGTCGTTGGGATGATGAAGTTATGTAAACTTCATGATTTGGGTAGCAAACCTTAATATGATTGTAATGTTGTATTTGATGTTAGCTTATTCTTTTGGTAGCCAACCGGTGGTGGTTGTGCTTGATGTATATGTATGGTTATATCTCCACATGCTTACTTGTTGTTAGTACTTTTACTTGTAGTACTTAATTTGTTGGTAGCCGACAAGTTTTAGTCGCGCTTGGTTTATTGGTGAAAAATGTTTAGCATGCTATATTGCTAGTTATTAATATGTTTGTTCTCCGGCATGTGTTTAGCCGTTGAGTTATTAGACTAGAGTCTTAGACTTAGTTTAATGTTGGGTTCCGGCCGTAGTTTCGCCGATGACTTGGTTTTATTTTATGCTATATATTTGAATTGCATAACAGGGAGTTCGTCCTACGTGCCCAATGTTGCGGCACACGAGTCGAATTTTTGGACCGAGAGATTAATCATCTCTTTGGTTGTTTTAGTTTGAGCTTGTTAGCTCGGGCGCCACTGTTTTATTTCATTTGCTTCCGCATGTGTTTTAAGTTGTCGGTGTATCGCCGTTATGGCCCTACCCATTATTTGCTACTTGTTTGTTGTTATTTGTTTTCTTGGCGGCACGACCTTGGGATTTCGTCTTGGGATCCGGGTCGGGTCGTCACAACGACTTTTGACTTTAACAAGTCAACCACTATATGACATTTCTTAGAAGTGTTTTAGTCTTAATGTGAACTCTCATACACATTTAGACTCTCTCACAAACCAAACGAGCAATCAACGAAAGAGGAAATGCGAGCTTTGCACGCAATTCAAGCTAACCGGGAATCGGGATCTTACATCCTCTCCCCCTTAAAAAGAATTCGTCCCGAATTCTAAACCATATCTCAAACCAATGCTAGGTCATAATCCCAACATGAAATACCCAGACACCACTACGGTGTCTCACAATCTCGAGTGAACACTCGAGGCTCAAAAACCATAAACCTAGACTCAGTCTCCGAATCTACCATCACAATAACCCAAACCAAGTATATATGAGGATCAAACTACCGTGATCCCAAACTCAGGTTTCAAGACCTTTCAATAGGCACAACAACATTAAACTCTCTTTAGATTAAAAAAATATTATGACTCGTATTCGAGTCGCGAAAACACATAAGAACAATACTAACCAAACTCGTACACAAACCCCAACGTTTAACATGAAACAAGTTCAAACACATCATAACCTTCAACTACGGAAACTATTTGTTCCGGGGCACATCATAAAATTCGTGCATAACAGACCTGAAGTCACAAGAAGTAATAATTGCCTATAAAGCAATTTTCAACCAAATCAGAGGCAATCATGCTGACATTTCAAGCCACACAAATAATACTCGCGGTTTCCCTATCGCGGGTAAAACACATAAGAGCACAACAATGAAATGTTTTGAAAATTCTTTTCATTTAGGTCCATTCCTTTTGGTACTGGGTATAGTCAATTTCTACCACAATTCATACCAATCCTAGTCCAACAACGATCACTTTTGATCACCAATTTAGGGTACCGGCTAAATTGGATATTCAAAAGCTTTCGTTGAAGGGATGCGAAGGTTCATGATAAAAAGGTTTTAAGCATCCTTTAATAGTCTCCTACGCTAAGGAAATGAATGAGCAGGAGATAACAATTTATGAAATGTGAATTTAATATACTACAATATAGATGCATCAAGTCAAGTAGGTTCCCTACAACTAATGCACATAACAATAAATTCAAGTCAAGAATAAATTCAAGTCAAGTAACAAGGTCTATTACCTTGACAAACAACAACCATATTTTACCACAAAACTCGTGCACCTAGCACGCAACCATGAAAACTCACTAGAAGTCACCACGTATCGACTCGGCTACTAGTAGTCGTAACGTCTATACTTCACAAATTCAACCTTTCTTAAGCTCTAGACCAAGTCTACAACCGACGTATATTCTAACGTCCCCAAATCACCAAAACTTCAACAACATTGCGGTGAAACATCATATTTGTTCACGCATTAAAATCAACCCATAGATCGTAATACTTAACCTTCGCACTTACCGAGTGTATCCTACTCGCATAATAATCATATACAATATTATTGATGTATATTATTCATCACCTTAAACATATCCCCATAGGATATACAAGTATCATATCAAACCAATAAATATCATCATACAATTCATGCTTCATATATATATACATATATATACGAATATTCATACCCCGGCTCTTAATATAGGCCGACAAAACCGTAACCCCATAAAACCATTGGTTACTATCATCGTAACACAAATTCATCCTCATAGAAGTGTTTTAGTCTTAATGTGAACTCTCATACACATTTAGACTCTCTCACAAACCAAACGAGCAATCAACGAAAGAGGAAATGCGAGCTTTGCACGCAATTCAAGCTAACCGGGAATTGGGATCTTACAAATAGACAAAACCATCCGCAAATGTTGTGCATGCTCTTCCCGAGACTTATAATACACAAGGATGTCGTCTATGAAAACCACCACGAAGCAATCAAGAAAATTATGAAATACCCGGTTCATTAAATCCATGAACACCGCCGGCGCATTAGTCAACCCGAATGGCATCACCATAAATTCATAATGCCCATACCTCGTGCGAAAAGCCGTTTTCGGAACATCTTCGGCTCTAACCTTCAACTGATGGTACCCAAATCTCAAGTCAAGTTTGGAATAGACCACCGATCCTTGCAATTGATCAAACAAGTCATCTATATGAGGCAATGGATACTTGTTCTTGATCGTTGCCTTGTTCAACTCTCGATAATCAATGCACAATCTAAGGCTCCCATCTTTCTTCCTCACAAATAATACCGGCGCACCCCAAGGCGATACACTTGGCTTGATAAAGCCAATGTCAAGGAGTTCTTGTAACTGAATCTTCAACTCCTTTAATTCCATAGGTGCCATTCTATACGGCGCCTTCGAAATTGGTGTAGTCCCCGGCAATAACTCAATACAAAATTCAATCTCTCTATCTGGAGGCATCCCAAAATCTTTCGAGAAAACATCCGGAAACTCACACACGACTGGCACATCTTCAAGATTAGAAGAAGAAACCCGCTTGTCCACTACGCAAGCAAGATACCCTGTGCACCCACGCGACAACAGTTTCCTAGCCTTAAGCGCAGAAATGACGCGTAACCCACTAGGTGCATTATCTCCCAAAAACACAAAGTTAGGAACGCCAGGCAAAGCAAAAGTGACTCTTTTACTAAGGCAATCCACCAATGCATGATATGTGCTCAACCAATCCATACCAAGAATAACATCAAAATCACGAAGTGGTAACACCACCAAATCCGCATGCAACACATGTTTATCCACAAGTACATCGCATGCTCTATAAATATCTGAAGCCAACAAACATTCCCCAAGAGGGGTAGATACTTCAAGCACATATGGTAAAGACTGAGGCATAACACATAGCTTGTCAACGAAATGCGATGCAACATAAGAATGCGATGACCCTGGGTCTATAAGTACACGAGCCTCATTACCGAAAATAGAAACGGTACCTCCAATCACTGCTGTAGACTCAGGTACACCTCTCTGATCAAGAGCAAATACGCGACCCTGCACCTTAGCTTTTCCATCGCTGTCTCTCTTTGTCCCAACTGTAGTCTGACTGGAACCTCCTGACTGATTATTCTTCAGTTTAGGACAATCCTTCTTCATATGCCCGGAAACTCCACAGTAGTAACACTCCATTGGTGCTCCATTCTTACTCCAGCACCTATCTTCTGTATGCCCAATCTTGGAACAATAAGAGCAAACCAATGCCACACTACGATCTCTTTGAGTAGATGTAGTACTAGCCCCCTTGCTACTAGACTGACTCTTCGCATGTCCTTCATAATGAGATTTTCCACTTCCTTTCTTGCGATCACGCCTCCACTAAAATTCCCACTGTTACCCGATCCATGACTCCGCCTGTAAGACGCTTAGTCTGTTGAGAAGAACCCGAGAGAAATAGGTATAAGTACGGTGCTCATCAATGTCTCTCTCAATAATGTAGGCTCTATCAACGGCCTTCTGTACTCCACAAAGCGATGAGAAAGAAGGCATTTCTGTACTGTCCCTCAAACCCTTTACAAATTTTTTGTGTCCTACTAGCCTCATCGGAATCAAATGTGTGCCGTGTGAGCCAACTCAATGAATCGGGTGAATCTTGTGGCATACTCCCCTGCACCAAATCCAGAAATTCTTTCTCTCTCTTCTCCCTGACAACTTACGGTACATAGGAGGCTCTGAACTCTCGAGCGAAATTAGGCCATATTCGTGGGACTCACGGTTCCCAACTCTCCTCAAGTACACGCCACCATTTTCTCGAAGCACCCTCAAGCTTGAACACGGCTAATACAACTTTCTGTTCATCATCGCAACCCGGATGGTGCAAATATTTTCTCCAAGTGCTCAATCAAGCTCGGCTTTTGCATGGCTCTCCATTAAACTGCCTCGGCTTTAACTTCACAAATCTTTCAAGCATAGAATTATCATTATGTCTAGCCTCACGCCTCCTCGTGGTTCACGTGGCTTTGGCCGTGGTCCTCCTTGTTGCTCCACTCTACCAAAACCTCTTTGATTCATCTCGTTCATCAAATCAAGCATGCCACGATACATATTTGCCATCGCCTTGTAAAACCCTAAAATGTTGCGTGAGTGTGTTATGCATGAACTCATACATTTATAATCATCATAAACATGTTCATTTAGCTCCCGTATATGTTTAGAGTCAATAGCATGATCGTTGGCGTCGTTTGAGATGCATGTATGCACTTTTCTTTCGAGATGCTTTGAATCTCGGGTTTAAGACTTATGTTGTAACTTCATGGTTATTTGTTAGAAGGCATTCAAAACATCATTTACATGCCTTGGATGTTTGTTAGATGCTAGTTGCATCGACGGTTTGGTTGCTAGTTGGATTCTAGCGAAAACCCTTTTCAGTTTCACTTTTCTGGTCGTCATTCGGGCGAGTTCTGCCTGAGTTCTTGGCCTTGTTTTGATGAGGTTTGAGACTTGATTCCTTTGGTTATAGATTGGAGGATGTTAAGGTTGATTTGTAGACCAATTTTGGCTTGGAAGGACTCGAGAACGCCGCGGGAGAGGCCGGACCGAGCAAGCAATGAGCAGAAGAACTTTGAATTGGTGAATCGGGTATGATGCGGTGCATCATACCACACCCAAGACCGCATGGGTGGAATTCGAGAATGTCGGGATTTTGTTCTTTTTTCTAATCGTCGAATTGTTTGACCAATTAACCCATTTTTAAGCCACACCTTGACCCAATTACTTAACCTAAACTAATCCTAAACACCTATTAAGAGATTTGGGGCTAATTAGTGGCTTGATTAGTGAGTTAATCCCCCATATAAAACCCAAGAAACTGCCGCATTCTCTCCATAGTTCGGCCAAGGCAGTAAGTCGACTTCCCTTCTTCTCTTCTTGCGAATTTCTGGGAGCACTCAAAGGGCTTGAGAGAGAGAGCTTGAGAAGGAGATTCGTGGGTCTTGAAGGGCTGATCTTGGAGGCCATTAATGGAGTCTTCTTCTTCCCCATTCCACCTTCAAGTTTGAAGAAAGATTTGAGGAGAAACACCATTGTTAGGGCACGAATTCTCAGCTTGTTAGGGCTAAGTTTTGGTAAGTTTCTACCTTTCTTCTCCTTCTTTTTAGGCTCCATTGACCCTAGGGAATCAACCATGTGTGCTATTTGGGTCAATGGAAGCCATTGTTAGGGTTTATAGAAAATGTATGAACCCTAGGATTTCAAATTTATGTTAGAGCTTGATTGGCCTATGTGAGACCATGATTATGTGAAATTCATGTTCTAAATTGCCTATTGAACTTGATTATGTTGTGTATTCATGTAGATTGATGTTAGTTTGGTTGAGATGCTTGGAGGGTGATTTGCCCTAATTTGGTTTTAGCTTGCAATCTAATGATGTTAGCTTGATTAATATGTTTTACAAGCTTAATAGAACATATTGAACCATGTTGTGAATTTTAATCATGAATTGAATGTTATGATTGGTATGATGACTTGGATGATATTATGCACAAGATGGCTAAATTATTCTAAGTTGCATTGTTAATTAGTTTGTTGGGTTTATATGAGTATATTGAACATTGGGATTGTGGTTTTGGGCGATAGTTATGAACATAGGGGTTGATGAAGCCTAAGCTTCTAATCCTTGAATTTTCGGAAAACTTAGATTGAACTCAACGGAGTTAACCTTTGGGTTAGTATGAATCCTAGGAACTATAATTTTAAGTCCTACGGAATTTTGGGTAGAATTCATGGAGGACGAGCCTCCAAGAAGTTTTGAAGTGTGTGAAGCACACTTGTTTATGAGAACTTATATGATTCTCGGTTATGATGTTTATGCTAGTTGTGGATGAATTGCATGACTAGTTTGATAGTAGAGTGTTTACCTACTTGTTTTGAGCATATGAGTATATATTACTTGTGCTTGGGTTTTAAGTCCAACCGGTGGCGTCGATGCTGTTGAGTCTTTGGTGGGGCGATACATCGTCTTCACGAATTATGGGATTCGTGATCGCGATGTATCGCCGTGCGGGTTTGCACACCCTCCATCGATGGCCACGGTGGGGAAGTAGTTTATCTTAGTTGTAGTAATACACATGACTTTGATAACTATGGAACTTCGGCGGAATCTGTCTCGGGCGTCGATATCTGAGAGGGATATCGAGGGCACATAAGGGTTTTGCGGAGTGTTTTTGCGACCGCAGCGGGGAGGAATTTCGGTAATGGTATCATATCCCTTATATATGAATTGTTTCACAAGTGCTTAAGTAAATAACGTGCTTGGTGAATTTGGATATGATATGATGTTTGTGTTGGTTTCTTACATGTTATACTTAATAGATAACATATTGATTTAAGTTGTTAAGAATATATGCTACCACATGAATATTATGGGAATGTTGTTTTATGCCAAAGGTATAATTATTGTTGTTTAGGACTAAAATGCCTTGACATGGTTTTATGATGAGATGTTATACTTTAACGATAACATATTTATTTAATGTCGAGCATGGATGCCATGACATGAATTTATATACGGTTATTTCATGACGATAGCATGATATATTTTATGATTGAGCATTATGCCATGATAGGAAGTTATGGTTAGTAACTTACTAAGTCATTGTGACTTACTTTTATTTGTTGGTTGTGTTTCCCTAGATCCGAGTCGCTCGAGGCGGATCCAAGTAAATCCAGAGAGGAATTACGTTGGCAAAGGGATTCTTTTGGCAAGGTTGCTACATAGTTGTTCATTTTGTTTTTGGTGAGGTCGTTGGGAAGATGAAGTTATGTAAACTTCATGATTTGGGTAGCAAACCTTAATATGATTGTAATGTTGTATTTATGATGTTAGCTTATTCTTTTGGTAGCCAATAGGTGGTGGTTGTGCTTGATGTATATTTATAGTTAACTTATCTCCATATGCTTACTTGTGTTAGTACTTTTAATTGTTAGTACTTATTTTTTTCTTTGGTAGCCAGAGCCGGTTTAGTTAGTCGCGTGGTTATTGGTGTTATGTTTAGCATGATATATTGCTAGTTTAAATGATGTTTGTTCTCCGGCATGTTTTTTAGCCGTTGAGTTGTTAGACTAGAGTCTTAGACTTAGTTTAATGTTGGGTTCCGGACCGTAGTTTCGCCGATGACTTGGTTTATTTTATGCTTATTATTGAATTGCATAACAGGGAGTTTGTCCTACGTGCCCAATGTTGCGACACGGCGAGATTCGAATTTTTGGACCGAGAGATTAATCATCTCTTTGGTTGTTTTAGTTTGAGCTTGTTAGCTCGGGCGCCCTTGTTTTTATTTCATTTGCTTCCGCATGTGTTTTAAGTTGTGGTGTATCGCCGTTATGGCCCTACCCATTATTTGCTACTTGTTTGTTGTTATTTGCTTTTCCGGCGCGACCTTGGGATTTCGATCTTGGGATCGAATCGATTGGTCACCGATTGGTATCGAGCTATGATTATAAATTTAGCTTTCAGTAGGGATAGGTTCCTTGGCTTTGGGGGTTGGTTTGTGTGATAGATTTATTTTATTAGCATGCCGAGAGTGTTATTGTAGGTTTAATGGTGGATACTAGGCAGGAGCTAGTTCAGGAGGTGGCCTTGGTAGAGTCTTTGGTAGAGGTATTGGCGGTGGCGAGAAATGCTAGCGATAACGAGTCAACGAGGAATATTCCTCACTGCGAACACCGGAAAGAAGAGCGGTATGAGGCGATAGCAAATATGTATCGTGGCATGCTTGATTTGATGAGCAGGAGATGAATCAAAAGAGGTTTGGTAGAGTGGAGCAACAAGGGGGGACCACGGCCGAGAACCACGACTGAGCCACGGGTAGAGAGGAGCCGAGCGGGGAGGCTAGGCATGGTAATTCTATGCTTGAAAGATTTGTGAAGTTAAAGCCGAGGCAATTTAATGGAGGCCGGGGATATTTACCAAAGCCGAGCTTTGGAATAACTTGGAGAAAATATTTGCACTGCACCATTGGGTTGCGATGATGAGCAGAAAGTTGTATTAGCGGTGTTCAAGCTTGAGGTCTTTGCCGAGCATTGGTGGCAGTGCTTGAGGGAGAGTTGGGAGCGCAGAGTCCCATGATAGCTAATTTCGTTCGAGTTCAGAGCTTCCTATGTACCGGAAGTGGTTCGAGAGAAAGAGAAAGAATTTACGGACTTGGTGCGGAGGTATGGCTTGATTCACGCAGTATCGGCCCATTCAGCGAGTTGGCTCGTTCACTTGCCGCATTTGATTCGGACGAGGCTAGAAGAACAATTTGTTAAAGTTCAGGGGCCAGTCAGGGAAGCGACTTCTTTCTCATCGATTCGTGAAATGCAGGAAGGCCGTTGATAGAGCCTACATTATTGAGAGAGACATTGATGAGCACCTTTATGCCTATTTCGGGTTCTTCTAACTGCTTAGGTCATCAAGGGCGGAGTCATGGAGCAGAATAGTGGGAATTTTAGTGGAGCGTTGATCGCAAGAAAGGAAGTGGAAAATCTCATTATGAAGGACATGCGAAGAGTCGGTCTTGACGACCCGACCGGACTCTCAATGCGAAATCAGAAGTCGAATGCCATCAAGACAAGCTAAGCGATGGACAAGCACCCTTCAAAAGCGTAGTGGTCTGCGAGTCAAGGAGTTGAACCAACAAACTCTAAACGAGATATGTAAAGCCATATCGGCAAAGGCTTGAATAACCAAAAACTAAAATCTGCAGGAAGCAAATTATAAGTGGGACCAAAGCCTATAATTATAAACTAAGGGACACAAGGTGAGAGGCGATATCCTGACAAATCTCACGACTGCGTAGCGCAGCATTGCGCCGCGTACAGCAAACCATCGGCAACTAAGGTAGAAACATGAGAACCTTAACGATGAACAACAACTCAGCAATTTTAAACATGCCGGAGGAATAAATCAACTAAAGGAATAAGATATCAAATACTAACCACTAAACCAATGTCCCTCGACTAAAGTTGTCGGGGACAGAGAAATAACAATAACAAAATCTCGAATAGCGAGCTATAACCTTGCTCTGGAGAGACAACGAATAACTTCTAATTAATACAATAGCTCGACCAAACAAATTCGGCTCCCAATAACGACAATAATAAGATACTAACAAAACTACCCAAGTAAAGTTTACATAACTTCCGTCGTGTCTCACTGAATACTTGAATACAATAGTACTAATAATCCCAAGCCATTGCCGGAGAAGACCACACGATATCGAACAAGCGCCCGAAGCTTCAATGCGCACTAACGAGCTACTTGCAAAAACTAAGGAAAACAAACACACGAAATGAGTCATAATGACCCGGTAAGTTACTAAATGCGATATG
>CM028380.1:146025088-146057343 GCA_013146195.2 Codonopsis lanceolata
CCATCTTGACAAAGATGAGAAGGGAAAGCAAGAGAACATGACCAAGTCTTAGAGAATCATGAGGTTCACTTCTTCTTTACCTTACTTGCTAGTAGACCTGACATTATGTTTGCTGTTTGTGTTTGTGCTAGATTTCAGAATGAATCCAAAGGAGTCACATTTGCTGGCATGAAACGTATCATCGAGATATGTTTCAAAACAACAAATCTAGGCATCGGTATTCAAAATCCAACAACTTCAATCTAGTTGGATACTCGGATCAGATTATGCGACGCAAAGTAAGCGAGAAGAAGCACCGATTGGGACTTGTCAATTTCTTGGAAACAGACATGTCTCATGGTCTTGCAAGCAAGGATCGATGGCAAACTCAACCCGCAGGCAGAATACATTCTTTGCGGCATTGTTGTTCTCAACGCTATGGATAAAGCAACAACTAGTGGACTACAACATCAAGACTCAAACGCCTAATCATGTGTGACAACACATCGGCTATCTCGGTCTCAAAAATCCATTGATGCACTCCAAGACAAAGCACACATTGATATCCATTATCATTTCCTCAAAGATCATGTGGAAAAGGGTAACATCAGTTTGGAATACGTTCCAACTGAGCATCAATTGGCAGACATTCTCACAAAACCCTTTGGGCCACTGGTTTGGTATTTAAGGAGAAATCTTGGTATGATTGATCCTCTGCTTATTTTAATATTTTGTTAATGTTTCTTTCATACCTGGTAGACTTGTTTTAAGACTAATCGGAAGACGTAAGTTATCCTTCTACTGGGAAGACTTAAAGGTTAGTACTCTTACTTAGTCTACTGTTTGCTAAAGAGGTTTCTAAAGCAATAAAGTGGGTCAAGGATAAAATTTTGGTACTTAAGAAAATATCTTAAGTTCCCGCTTTTCAAACTTGATATTTTCTCGCCTTTAAATAGTCCTTGAACCGTCATTTGCCAAACTTTACGAATCCCTTTGACAAAACATTTTCTCTCTCTCTCTCTCTACTTGTGTAACTACTTTCTGCAAATTCAAGTTCTTCTTGTTTCTTCTTCTCATCATCAACAATGGTACGCTTCTCTCTACTCTACTCGTAATTTTCTATGTGTACTGTCGCATTTCATTATCAACCTAAAATCGTTTTGGAATTCAAACGGTCATTTTTCGAGTTTATACAGTGATTCGCCATTGTTGTTCTTACAAACTTGAATTCTAACAGTCGTTTTTGTTTATTCATCGTTTATTCTTAAGAAAACTTCTGTTATACTTTTCTCGAGTGTGGTTTCTCTAAACATTCTAGGGTTTCAAGTTTTTGCTTCGAAAATTTCAATTATTTTAGAAAACTTTGAAATTCCTACTTGTTTAGATGTCTAGATGAAAAGCCCTAATTTTTATTTTGTTTTTCTTTCAGGCAAGAACTTCAAAATCAAAGCGCAACAGCGGAAAGAGTTTGAATCCGGAAACTGAGATTCCTCCCAGTTTGGACATCAACCTTCCGGGATTCCCCACCTTTCCCGCCGCTCATGACATTATAATTCCTATGGACCCTATGCTATACATTCCTGGAATGTGCATTGACCTACTGTCAATCAACTCCATAGCTGCCGGCGTCAAAGCTTGCAAAGACATGGACGCCTCTGGAATTCTACCCCTCTTCTGCCTCAACGACGTAAATTACAGCAATCTTCTAGCGAATTCTATCGAATTCTATCGTAGGATGGAACTCATGAGCCCGAGTGTTCTTCGAGGATGGATTAGGGGCCGTCCTATCTCCATTTCCGCTAAGTCTATCGCCACTATCATAGGCGTACATTACGGAGGAGCTCTTGCAGTAACTACGGCTGAGGCTATGTATGCCTGGGAAGCCTTGAGGGGAGTAGACACCCTAATGGAGCCTCAAGGGAAAATGCTCCGAAATCTGTTCCCTCTTGACGTCTACTGCACCGGCCATCTTATAGACAAGGGGCTCCTATTCAAAAGTGGAGCTCATGACATGTTTACGGCCCGACAAATCAAATTTACGGTCTTTGTATTCCTTCAAGCTGCGTCTCAAGCGGGGGTCATCATTTTTGACGAGCTAAGCGGTGGGTAGAGAAAGCAAGAACAACCCCACTTGCAAACGCCCTTCGTCAGTGATCAATGCCCTTTTAAGGGATGATGCAAATATCAACTCTTCTTTGAAAGAAGATGAGTTGTATCACGATGGCCAAGGAGAAGCGAAGCTCACGGCCTCGTTTTCGGTAAGTATCTTTGGATACGAGAACAAGCGACAGAAAGTGCCGCCGGTTACCCTTGAAAAAGTGGTGAGCCCATGCCCATCTTGGTCACCGCTTTAACATGGAAGCCCATGAAGGTGCCAGAAAACCTTTCAAAAAGGTTTCAGAAAAATTTGGTGATCAAGTAGGTGCTTCCCTTCAAAGACAAGCCAAAAAATTGGCTGATGAGGTAGAGCAGCTGCTACGGACTAAGATGGCAGCCAAGGGCAAAGCAAAGACAAGGCAGGAAGTGGCACCTCCAAGCTGAAGAGGAGCAGAGCCAAGTGGATAAGGAGGCAGATGAAGGAAGGCCAAAATAAGAAGGCTTCGAGCCAATCTAGCCAATCTTCTCCTCCATCTACCCAAGCTAAGCCATCCTCTCGGCCACCTACCCAATCCGACCAACCACCCTCACCATCTCCTGCACCCACTCCCAAACCAAAAGCGAAGGAGACTTCGTAAAAACCCTTGAAGACCAGCCACCGGCGCCCCTCCAACCCCTAGGATGAAGCGGTTGAAGTCTCCTACTCAACGGGCCGAGGAAGAAAAGGAGAGCTACTGGGTCCCAAACCCTCTGCCAGCCAACCAACTACCTATACCGACACCCAACACTCAACTGTCAGCAACCCTTCATCTATATCATCTACCGACGCCCAACCAACTCGACGCCCAAACCTTTGTCAACCCTTCATCTATTCCTCCCGAGTCATCTACTGAGAATTCACCACCTCAGGAGTCTATCCCTCGGGAGGAGCCTCAAAATCGGGAGGAGCCGCCTAACCCCAACTCCTCCTCCTCCTCACCTTCAACTACTCACCTAACCCATCTACCCCTTCCCCACCTCACCAATCCCATCCAACTTCATCAACCACAACACAGCCATTAGACCCTGCTGCTGCCAAGTTCCTCTTCGAACTTTCGTCAGTAGCAGATCTATTCACTCCTACTCATCAACCTTCTCAACCTTCTCAACCTTCCCTTCAAAAACCAAAATCCCTCTTCTATCCTGCCCCTTCTTTCTGGTTCTCTACCGAACCCATTCCCCAATCCTCCCACATCAGTGAAAATTCTGACACTGATATGGAAATGGATTCCCCACCAACCCCTCCTCCACCTTCCCCTATAGCCATATCCTCTTCCACCCAAACCATACCAACCCAAGACTCATGTTCTAACTAGTCTAATGAACTTGATTGACCTATGTGAGACCATGATATATGTGAAATTCATGTTCTAACTAGTCTAATGAACTTGATTATGTTGATTTTCCATGAGTATTGATGTTGATTTAGTTGAGATACTTGGAGGGTGTTTTGCCCTAATCTTGTTTTGGCTTGCAATTTATTGATGTGAGCTTGTTTAACATGTTTTAAATGCTTAATAGAGTATATTAAACCATGTTGTATAATTTAATCATGATTTGAAGATTATGATTGGTATGGTGACTTGAATGAATTTATGCACAAGATGGCTAATTTGTTCTAAGTTGCATTGTTAAATAAATTGTGGGGTTTATGTGAGTTTATTGAACATTGGGATTATGGTTTTGGCGATAGTTATGAACATAGGGGGATGATGAAGCCTAAGCTTCTATTCCTTGAATTTTCGGAAAACTTAGATTGAACTCAACGGAGTTAACCTTTGGGTTAGTATGAATCCTAGGAACTATAATTTTAAGTCCTACGGAATTTTGGGTAGAATTCATGGAGGTCGAGCCTCCAAGAAGTTTTGAAGTGTGTGAAGCACACTTGATTATGAGAGCTTATATGATTCTCGGTTGTGATGTTTATGCTAGTTGTGGATGAATTGCATGACTAGTTTGATGGTAGAGTGTTTACCTACTTGTTTTGAGCATATGAGTATATATTACTTGTGCTTGGGTTTTGAGTCCAGTGGCCGGTCGATGCATTGAGTCTTTGGTGGGACGATACATCGTCTTCACGAATTGTGGGATTCGTGATCGCGATGGATCGCCGTGCCGGGTTTGCACACACCCCTCCATCGATGGCCACGGTGGGGAAGTAGTTTATCTTAGTTGTAGTAATACACATGACTTTGATAACTATGGAACTCGAGCGGAGACTGTCTCGGGGACGTCGATATCTACGAGAGGGATATCGAGGGCACATAAGGGTTTTGCACGTGTTTTTGCAGGAGCGACACGCGCGGAGGAATTTGGGTAATGGTATCATATCCCTTATATATGAATTGTTTCACAAGTGCTTAAGTGAATAACGTGCTTAGTGAATTGGATATGATATGATGTTTGTTTTGGTTTCTTACATGTTATACTTAATAGATAACATATTGATTAATGTTGTTAAGCATATATGCTATCACATGAATATTATTGGAGTGTTGTTTTATGCCAAAGGTATAAATCATTATTGTTAAGACTAAAATGCCTTGACAGGAATTTATGATGAGATGTTATACGTTAATGATAACATATTTATTTAATGTTGAGCATGGATGCCATAACATGATTTTATATAAGGTTATTTCATGACGATAGCATGATATAATTTATGATTGAGCATTATGCCATGATAGGAAGTTATGGTTAGTAACTTACTAAGTCATTGTGACTTACTTTTATTTGTTGGTTGTTTTTCCCTAGATCCGAGTCGCACGAGCGGATCCAAGTAAATCGAGGAGGTTGCGTTGATAAAGAATTCTTTTGGCAGGTTGCTACATAGATGTTTATTTTGTTTTTGGTGAGGTCGTTGGGAAGATGAAGTTATGTAAACTTCATTATTGGGTAGCAAACCTTAATGTGATTGTAATGTTGTAATTATGTTGTTAGTTTATTCTTTTGGTAGCCGACAAGTAGAAGTCGTGCTTGATGTATATTTATGGTTATATCTCCATATGTTTTCTTGTTGTTAGTACTTATAATTGTTAGTACTTATGTTGTTGGTAGCCGACTGGTTTTAGTCGCGCTTGGTTTATTGGTGAATATGTTTAGCATGATATATTGCTAGTTAAATATTATGTTTGTTCTCCGGCATGTTTTTAGCCGTTGAGTTGTTAGACTAGAGTCTTAGACTTAGTTTAATGTTGGGTTCCGGCCGTAGTTTCGCCGATGACTTGGTTTATATTATGCTTAATATTTGAATTGCATAACAGGGAGTTTGTCCTACGTGCCCAATGTTGCGGCACGCGAATTTTTGGACCGAGAGATTAATTATCTCTTTGGTTGTTTTAGTTTGAGCTTGTTAGCTCGGGCGCCACTGCTTTTATTTTATTTCGCTTCCGCATGTGTTTTGAGTTGTCGGTGTATCGCCGTTATGGCCCTACCCATTATTTGCTACTTGTGTGTTGTTATTTGTTCCCTTGGCGGCACGACCTTGGGATTTCGTCTTGGGATCCGGGTCGGGTCGTCACAGTTGGTATCAGAGCTATGATTATAAATTTAGCTTTCAGCCGGGATAGGTTCCTTGGCTTGGGGGTTGGTTTGTGTGATAGATTTATTTTATTAACGCCGAGTGTTATTGTAGGTTTAATGGTGGATACTAGAGCAGGAGCTAGTTCTGAGGTGGCACCGTAGAGGTCTTTGGTAGAGGTGTTGGCGGTGGCGTAAATGCTAACGATAACCGTCAACGAATATTCCTCCACCGCGAACACGGATTTAAGAGCAAGTATGAGGCGATGGCAAATATGTATCGTGGCATGCTTGATTTGATGAACGAGATGAATCAAAGAGGTTTTGGTAGAGTGGAGCAACAAGGAGGACCACGGCCAGAGCCACAGGTAGAGAGGCCGAGGCAGGAGGCTAGACATAATGATAATTCTATGCTTGAAAGATTTTGAAGTTAAAGCCGAGGCGCTTTAATGGAGAGCCGGACGCAGCAAAGCCGAGCGAGCTTTGGATCGAACACTTGGAGAAAATATTTGCACCATTGGGTTGCGATGATGAACGTAAAGTTGTATTAGCCGTGTTCAAGCTTGAGGGTGCCGCAGAGCATCGTGTGTACCGAGGGAGAGTTGGGAAGCTGCATAGAGTCCCACAGATATGGCCTAATTTCGCTCGAGAGTTCGAGCTTCCTATGCACCTAAGTGGTTCGAGAGAAAGAGAGAAAGAATTTAGATTTGGTGCCGGGGGAGTATGACAGGTTTCACAAGATTCAAGCCAGATTCACCGAGTTGGCTCGCACGCACACATTTGATTCCGATGAGGCAAGGAGGACACGAGAAATTTGTTAAGGGTTTGAGGATCGAGTACAGAAAACAGCTTCTTTCTCATCGGTTGTGGAGTATGCAGGGAAGGCCGTTGATAGAGCCTACATTATTGAGAGAGACATTGATGAGCACCGTACTATGCCTATTTCGGGTTCTTCTCGGCCTAAGGTCTTACAGGCGGAGTCATGGATCGGTAAGTGGGAATTTTAGTGGAGGCAATGATCGCAAGAAAGGAAGTGGAAAATCTCATTATGAAGGACATGCGAAGAGTCGGTCTAGTAGCAAGGGGCTAGTACTACATCTACTCGAGGAGGATCGTAGTGTGGCATTGGTTTGCTCTTATTGTTCCAAGATTGGGCATACAGAAGATAGATGCTGGAGTAAGAATGGAGCACCAATGGAGTGTTACTACTGTGGAGTTTCGGGACACATGAAGAAGGATTGTCCTAAATTGAAGAGCAATCAGTCAGGAGGTTCTAGTCAGACTACAGCTGGAACAAAGAGAGATAGCGATGGGAAAGCTAAGGTGCAGGGTCGTGTATTTGCTCTAGATCAGAGAGGTGTACCTGAGTCTACAGCAGTGATTGGAGGTACTGTTTCTATTTTCGGTAATGAGGCTCGTGCACTTATAGACCCAGGATCATCGCATTCATATGTTGCATCGCATTTTGTTGACAAGCTATGTGTTATGCCTCAGTCTTTACCATATGTGCTTGAAGTATCTACCCCTCTTGGGGAATGTTTATTGGCTTCAGATATTTATAGAGCATGCGATGTACTTGTGGATAAACATGTGTTGCATGCGGATTTGGTGGTGTTACCACTTCGTGATTTTGATGTTATTCTTGGTATGGATTGGTTGAGCACATATCATGCATTGGTGGATTGCCTTAGTAAAAGAGTCACTTTTGCTTTGCCTGGCGTTCCTAACTTTGTGTTTTTGGGAGATAATGCACCTAGTGGGTTACGCGTCATTTCTGCGCTTAAGGCTAGGAAACTGTTGTCGCGTGGGTGCACAGGGTATCTTGCTTGCGTAGTGGACAAGCGGGTTTCTTCTTCTAATCTTGAAGATGTGCCCGTGTGTGAGTTTCCGGATGTTTTCTCTAAAGATTTTGGGATGCCTCCAGATAGAGAGATTGAATTTTGTATTGAGTTGTTGCCGGGGACTACACCGATTTCGAAGGCGCCGTATAGAATGGCACCTATGGAGTTAAAGGAGTTGAAGATTCAGTTACAAGAGCTTCTTGACATTGGCTTTATCAAGCAAAGTGTATCGCCTTGGGGTGCACTGGTATTATTTGTGAGGAAGAAAGATGGGAGCCTTAGATTGTGCATTGATTATCGAGAGTTGAACAAGGCAACGATCAAGAACAAGTATCCATTGCCACATATAGATGACTTGTTTGATCAATTGCAAGGATCGGTGGTCTATTCCAAACTTGACTTGAGATTTGGGTACCATCAGTTGAAGGTTAGAGCCGAAGATGTTCCGAAAACGGCTTTTCGCACGAGGTATGGGCATTATGAATTTATGGTGATGCCATTCGGGTTGACTAATGCGCCGGCGGTGTTCATGGATTTGATGAACCGGGTATTTCATAATTTTCTTGATTGCTTCGTGGTGGTTTTCATAGACGACATCCTTGTGTATTCTAAGTCTCGGGAAGAGCATGCACAACATTTGCGGATGGTTTTGTCTATTCTTCGGGAGAGGCAACTCTACGCCAAGTTTAGCAAGTGTGCTTTTTGGCTAGAGGAGGTTTCATTCTTGGGGCACGTTGTTTCTAGTGCCGGGATAGCGGTGGATCCTTCCAAAGTTGAGGCAGTAATGAATTGGAGGAGACCGACCACAGTGACGGAGGTTCGGAGTTTCTTGGGGCTAGCCGGTTATTATCGGAGATTCATAGAGGGATTTTCGAAGATTGCTACGCCTATGACGAATTTGACTCAAAAGAAGACCGCATTTGTATGGAGTGATAAATGTGAAGAAAGCTTCCAAGAGTTGAAGAAGAGGTTGACTACGGCACCAGTATTAGCATTGCCTAGCGGAGGTGATAATTTTGTTGTTTATAGTGATGCTTCGAAAGAAGGATTGGGATGTGTGCTTATGCAGAATGGGAAAGTGATTGCTTATGCTTCAAGGAAGTTGTCTTCGTATGAGATGAATTATCCTACGCATGATCTTGAGCTCGTGGCGATTATATTTGCTTTGCACAAGTGGAAGCATTATTTGTATGGTTCGAAGTTTGAGATTTTCACGGATCATAAGAGTTTGAAATATCTCTTCTCACAAAAAGAGTTGAACATGAGACAGCGGAGATGGATGGAGAAGTTGAAGGATCACGATTGCACGATACTGTATCATCCGGGGAAGGCGAACGTAGTCGCAGATGCTTTGAGTAGAAAAGTGCACTTGTCATGTTTGATGATGCGGGAATGGAAAATGTTGGAGGATGTCCGTGATTGGAATCCTAGCGAGGTTAATCATGGAGTATTATTTGCTAGTGTGCGGGCTATTCCTGTTTTATTGGAGAGAATTAAGGAGACTCAGAAGAAAGATCCGGAGTTGGTGAAAAATATTGATGGTTTGAGTGAAAATAAGGAGCATGAGTTCGCGATGAACCAAGATGGAATTTTGATTTTTAAAGGTAGAGTTTGTGTTCCTTCAGTTGAAGATGTAAAACGGCTTGTGTTGGATGAGGCTCACAAAGCGAAGTATATTATCCATCCGGGGAGTACGAAAATGTATAGGGATTTGAAGAAACAATTTTGGTGGAGTGGCATGAAGCGACAGATAGCGGATTATGTGTCGAGGTGTCTCACTTGTCAGCAGGTAAAGGCGGAACATCAAAGACCTGCGGGGTTGTTACAGCCGTTGGATATTCCGGAGTGGAAATGGGAACATGTTACGATGGACTTTGTTTCGGGATTTCCACGTACTCGTAGAGGTTTTGATGCCGTTTGGGTTGTGGTTGATCGGCTCACGAAGTCGGCTCATTTTATTCCGATTGCGATGACTTATTCATTGAGTCAGTTTGTGGCATTGTATGTGCAGGAGATTGTTAGATTGCACGGGGTTCCAGTTAGTATTGTTTCGGACCGGGATCCGAGGTTTACATCGAGGTTTTGGCAGGCTTTGCAAGAGGCTATGGGGACCAAGTTGAATTTTAGCACAGCTTTTCACCCTCAGTCAGACGGACAGTCCGAGAGAACCATTCAGATACTTGAGGATATGTTGCGGGCTTGTACGATTGATTTTAAAGGGAGTTGGGATACACATCTTCCTTTGGCGGAGTTTGCGTACAACAATAGTTACCAGTCGAGCATCGAGATGGCACCGTATGTGTGACGACCCGACCCGGATCCCAAGATGAGATCCCAAGGTCATGCCATCAGGACAAGCTAAGAAACAGACAAGCACCTCCTAAGCATAATGGTGCGAGTCAAAAGACGAGCCAACAAGCTCGAGACAAGAAGACATAGCCATAACGGCGATACAGGATAACAAAAACTAAAACCTGCGGAAGCAAAACCACAAATGGACCCGAGCTAACAAGCTCCTAAATATAAACAACCAAAGAGATAGTAAATCTCTCGGCCCAAAATTCGACGCGTGACGCAACATTAGACACGCGCAACAAACCATCGGCAACCAAGGCCGGCAACTATCAAAATCCCAACCTGATAAACAACACTCAACGGCTATAACTTGCCGGAGGAACAATTCAACTATAACAATATAATATCACTGCTAGACCACCAACCAAGATCTCACGACTAAAACTGTCGGAGATAGGAACAATAATAATACAAACTAGAATAAACGAGCCACACATGCTCGAAACGACAACGGAAATAATCTCTAAGGATACAAAGGCTCGGCTATACTACCGGCTCCCAAATACACAACATAAATATAATACTACAATCTACCCAAGTAAAGCCTACACAACTTTACATCCGAGTCTCACCGATAAACAACAATAATAATAATAAATAGCTCCAAGCTTATGACTTGGAAGACCACCTGCTAGAAATCGCTATCCGGCACATACTAACGGGATCACTGCACACTAGGGAAAACAATCACACGGAGTGAGTCATAATGACCCAGTAAGTTTCTAAATGCAACATATGGCATATTATGACATGGCATGGCATAATGTGCAATCATATAAAATCATGGTATCATGCTAGTATACCAACAATAATCATGTACTTAATTTTTAAAGCACATAAACTCACATAACTCAAGTAGCATATTATCTTTCATATAAATGCTCATAAATAAACATGTGTAACAGTAAACGTAAATCGAACCGTTACAATCACATCCGGGTTCAAAACCCAATCAACTTACCATGAGATCAAATCTCAAACCAAGATCCGGGCTCAATTCCCAATCAATCATACCCTGGGGTTCCGTCCCCAATAATCACAACTCATCAGATTTCCTTTAATGAGTACTCGTTACATTCATCCAGTCTCCGGATGAGAAATGGGAGCTCGAAAGTAGGCTAGATGGCTCTCTCTCGAGACCACATCCCACTATTGGCCAAATAGTGAGGAGAAAGGGAACCAATGCAACGATTCATAGCGATTGTTCCCAAAGACTATGAATCGTCCCATTGCCGACACAACAACCAAACCCACCAGCTGGACTTTAAACCAAACCATCAAGTAAATATTTACTTGCATAAACCAATGAGACCAAATTCATAATTATCGGACTCGTTAAACCATGTAGGACATAATGCTCTACAACAATCTCATAATCCATGCACATATTTGCATATAACCACGTAGGACATAATGCTCTACGAAAACTCATAAACCATGCATATATTTGCATATAAACAAGTAGGACATCTTGCTCCATGAAATTCCATAACTCATGCACATATTTGCACATAATCAAGTAGGACATAATGCTCTACCAAGTATCAAGAACAATGCATATATTTGCATATAACCAATGTGTTTAACTAACTTACAAGTTTAGTTCAAAAACTACATATTGAGGTACTTATTATTCCTCAAGTCATCAACCCAGTCAAGTATAGCTTACAAGCTTAATAAAATATAATGTGAGGTCTTCCATAATCCTCAATTCAAATCAAACCAAGACTACTACGCTAGTCTCAAAATATCTACAATTCAAGACTTATTATTTTAGTCTCTATTTTAAGTACACCGGACTCAATCATAGTCCTAATCACACATGATCGTCACACATGACCTCGATAACACCAACCTCATACTCAAAACATCATAGTCACTACTCCAGAGTCTCTAAATGTTTTCATATACACGCAACAAAAATCCTTGAGAAGAGGATTCTATCTTAATCTTCTCTTAAATATTCTCGAATATGGGTCTCCATTGTCCCATGCTCTAACAAGCATGCTTATATGGGTAAAATATTGTCCCATTTCTAGTCATCTCCATAACATAGCAGTGCTCGCCATAGGACACAACCAAATATATTTCAGTGTGCACAAACATAACCCAAACAAACCCAAACATAACGTAAGGGTTTCAACCCAAGGCTTTTCATCATCTTATTGGCCTTATAACGACTCCGTTGAGTCTTACTAACACATTTCATTCTTTATGTGTTTTACAAATTCACACCGTAATAATTCCTTAAAGTTTACAACCAAATCCCAATAGTCATTCGGGCTTAATTCCCAAGACTAAGATCTCCACAACACACCACAATCATAACCCATTTAAAGTTTAGAAGTTATATGTTTCACTTCATTAACCAAACGAAATCCGATCGTCGTAGGATTTCAACCCAAGTTCATTTAGCACATAATCGAACTTATAATGACTCCGTTGAGTCCAATCTACCCTTTCTAAAATTTTTGGGCATAGAAGTCATGGTTCTCAATAACCTCTATATTCATAACCATCTTCCCATGTTCGTTAAACTCACATAATCTCCACAAATTACTTAACAATGCAACTTAGAACAAATTGGCCATCCTGTGCATAAATTCATTCAAGTCACCTTACCAATCATAATTTCCAATTCATGATTAAATCATACAACATGGTTTAATATACTCTAATAAGCATATAAAACATAGTAATCAAGCTCACATCAATAATTTTGCAAGCTAAACCAAATTTGGGCAAAACACCCTCCAAGAATCTCTACCAAATCAACCTCAATACTCCTAGATAATCAACATAACCAAGTTCAATAGACCATTAAACACTTGAATTTCATATAAATCAAGGTCTCACATAGGTCCAACCAAGCTCTATCATCAATTTGAAAACCTAGGGTTCATGGCATCTCCTACAAACCCTAACAATGGCTTCCATTGACCTCACATAGCACAAATGATTGTTTCCCTAGGGTCAATGGAGCACAAAAGAAGAGGAAGAGAGGTAGAAACTTACCTCAAATCAGCCCCTTCAAGTCCCAATCCCGAAATCCTTGGTGGTGGGTCTTGTTCTCCTCAACCTCCTCTTCAAATCTATGGTGTAGATTGAGCAATGGAGCCCTCAAGCTAAGGAATCCATGGATGGACCTTCAAGAACCCTAGAAATCCCTTCTCTAAGCCTCCATGAGAGTCTCCCACGTTTTTTAGAAGTTGTAGGCAGAAAATGGGAGGTTTAATGAAGTGTTGGTGGTTTATATATGATAGAAGGTAAGTGGGATTAGTTTAGGTGGGTGGGGTTGTTTCTCTCTAATTAGCCAACTTAATCCACCTCTAAAACACCAATAGATGGTTAGGACATGTCTTAAAGTAGTTAGGAAGGTTTAGGATTAGTTTAGGATGGGTTTGGGTGGGTATAAGTTGGACAACAAATTCAATTTCCCCAAAAATCCCGTAACAGCAATTCAGGGACCAATGCGGTCGCATGGTCTAGGCATGAAGCGACCGCTTCACCTCTGCAACTTTCAATTTTTTCCACTTTACCCCCTTGTTTGTTCTAGGTCTCTCCCGCATGCATCCTTGAGCCTTAAAGCTTCAAAATGACTCACAATTCAACCCTTAAAGTCCTCAAACATTAAACTAATCCATCCAATTCTCAAACCACTTTTAAAGTAGGTCTAAACTCCCATAAACAACACCCGAAACAACCCGGGGCAAAACTGACGCAAGACGTAACAACTTGCTATCAAAACGTCGAATGAAACCACAAACCGACGGGAAACAACCCAAGATTATAAACACCTAAAAGGGCTACCAAATAGGTCTGAATGCCTCTCAGATGATGTACAACAGATGGGAGAAATGGACTCCCGAAGGGCGAGACGATCACCCGGCTCAATCTCGAACTACGCGATAAGGAGAATTGCTATTCTCGAGGCGTCAAAACTTCACGAGACTTATGGAATACATCCAATTAGAAGTCTAACACATCTAAACATGTTATTTAATCATCATGTAAAGATCTGGGACCATATCGAGGTCAGAAACACAAAACCCGCATAAACTCTCAATCGCGTCGCATTTCGACTATCGTCGGGTTACGACTTTTGACTTTAACAAGTCAACCACTATATGACATCTCTTAAAAGTGTTTTAGTCTTAATGTGGTCTCTCATACACATTTAGACTCTCTCACAACCAAACGAGAAATCAACCAAAGAAGAAATGCGAGCATTGCACGCAATTCAAGCTAACCGGGAATCGGGATCTTACAGTATGAGGCTCTTTATGGGAGGAAGTGTAGATCTCCTATTTGTTGGGACGAGATTGGAGAAGCTAAATTATGGGGTTCAGAAATTGTTCAGCAGTCAGTTGAGAGTGTGAAGATAATTCGAGATAGATTGCTCACCGCTCAAAGTCGACAGAAAAGTTATGCGGATAATAGAAGGAGAGATTTGGAGTTTCAGGTTGGAGACTTTGTATTTCTTAAGGTATCGCCTAGAAGGGGTACCAAGAGATTTGGAAAGAAAGGGAAATTATCACCGAGGTTCGTTGGACCTTTTGAGATTCTCGGAGCGAGTTGGGAGTTTGGCATCTGAGGTGGCTTTTACCGCCGTCTTTTCGGAGATCCATAATGTATTTCATGTGTCTATGCTTCGGAAATATCTTAAGGATGATTCCCATGTTCTTGAGTACGAGGAGATTACTTTTCAGCCGGACTTGTCTTATGTGGAGCAGCCGGTGAAGATACTTGACACGAAAGAGCAAGTCTTGAGGAGCAAGAGGATTCCATTGGTGAAAGTCCTTTGGAAGAATCATGAGATCGAGGAAGCAACTTGGGAGACCGAGTTGGAGATACGTGAGAAATATCATCATTTGTTTGATGACCACGGTAAGAATTTAGGGGCTAAATTCCTTAAAGTAGGGGAGAATGTAAAACCCTAAAATGTTGCTTGATTGTGTTATGCATGGATTCATACATTTATAATCATCATAAATATGTTCATTTAGCTCCCGTATATGTTTAGAGTCAATAGCATGATCATTGACGTCGTTTGAGATGCTTGTATGCATTTTTCTTTCACGAGATGCTTTGAATCTCGGGTTTGTGTTTCATGTGGTTATCACATGGATAATTGTTAGAAGGCATTCAAAACATCATTAATATGCCTTGGATATTGGTTAGATGTTGGTTGTATCGTCGGTTTGGTTGCTAGTTTGATTCTAGCGAAAACCCTTCTCGGTTTGACGTTTTCGGTGTCGTTCGGAGAGTTACGCTGAGTTCTTGGCCTTGTTTTGTTGAGGTTTGGGACTTGATTGCTTTGGTTAATGTTTGGAGGTTATTAAGGTTGATTTATAGACCATTTTTGGCTTGGAAGGACTCGGGATTGCATGCGGGGGAGTCCGGGACCGAGCAAGGAAACGAGAAATCTTGGAATGCTGGAAATCCAAGTGATGCGGTCGCATCACTTCCTCTTCAAGCGACCGCAAGGGTCCCTGGGGCAGACTTACGGGATTTTGCTCCCTTTTGTGCACTGTCCGAATTTTAACTCATTAAAACCATTCTAAACCTATCTTAAACCCACTTACTTAGCCTAATCTTAATCCTAATCATCTATTAAAAGATTTAGGGGTAATTAGTGGATTAATTAGAGGAATTAATCCCTCATATAAAAGCAAACAGCTGCACTCTCTCTCTCTTTTGTTCGGCCAGTTTGCGATTTCTTCTTTGTGTCTCTTGTGACCACTTCAGCCAAGACCTGGGGAAGAGCTTGAGAGGAGGTGATTCTAGGGTTTCAAAAGGGGCTGAGCTTGGAAGCCATAGCTGGGAGTCTTCTTCTCCATCTAACCCGCAAGATTGAAGAGAGTGGAGTGAGAAGAACGACTTCATCCCTTGATTTCGAATTGGGCAGTTTGTGAGGGCCGAAATTTGTAAGTTCTACCTCTCTTCCTTTGATTCTTGGGCTCCATTGACCCTAGGGAAACAACCATGTGTGCTATTTGAGGTCAATGGAAGCCATTGTTAGGGTTGTAGAAGAAGCATGAACCCTAGGTTTTCCAATTGAATGATAGAACTTGATTGACCTATGTGAGACCATGATATATGTGAAATTCATGTTCTAACTAGTCTAATGAACTTGATTATGTTGATTTTCCATGAGTATTGATGTTGATTTAGTTGAGATACTTGGAGGGTGTTTTGCCCTAATCTTGTTTTGGCTTGCAATTTATTGATGTGAGCTTGTTTAACATGTTTTAAATGCTTAATATAGTATATTAAACCATGTTGTATAATTTAATCATGATTTGAAGATTATGATTGGTATGGTGACTTGAATGAATTTATGCACAAGATGGCTAATTTGTTCTAAGTTGCATTGTTAAATAAATTGTGGGGTTTATGTGAGTTTATTGAACATTGGGATTATGGTTTTGGCGATAGTTATGAACATAGGGGGATGATGAAGCCTAAGCTTCTATTCTTTGAATTTTTGGAAAACTTAGATTGAACTCAACGGAGTTAACCTTTGGGTTAGTATGAATCCTAGGAACTATAATTTTAAGTCCTACGGAATTTTGGGTAGAATTCATGGAGGTCGAGCCTCCAAGAAGTTTTGAAGTGTGTGAAGCACACTTGATTATGAAACTTATATGATTCTCGGTTGTGATGTTTATGCTAGTTGTGGATGAATTGCATGACTAGTTTGATGGTAGAGTGTTTACCTACTTGTTTTGAGCATATGAGTATATATTACTTGTGCTTGGGTTTTGAGTCCAGTGGCGTCGGTGCATTGAGTCTTTGGTGGGGACGATACATCGTCTTCACGAATTGTGGGATTCGTGATCGCGATGGATCGCCGTGTCGGGTTTGACACACACCCTCCATCGATGGCCACGGTGGGGAAGTAGTTTATCTTAGTTGTAGTAATACACATGACTTTGATAACTATGGAACTCGGCGGAGGCGTCTCGGGGGCGTCGATATCTACGAGAGGATATCGAGGGCACATAAGGGTTTTGCACGTGTTTTTGCGGGAGGCGACAGCGGAGGAATTTGGGTAATGGTATCATATCCCTTATATATGAATTGTTTCACAAGTGCTTAAGTGAATAACGTGCTTAGTGAATTGGATATGATATGGTGTTTGTTTTGGTTTCTTACATGTTATACTTGATAGATAACGTATTGATTAATGTTGTTAAGCATATATGCTATCACATGAATATTATTGGAGTGTTGTTTTATGCCAAAGGTATAAATCATTATTGTTAAGACTAAAATGCCTTGACAGGAATTTATGATGAGATGTTATACGTTAATGATAACATATTTATTTAATGTTGAGCATGGATGCCATAACATGATTTTATATACGGTTATTTCATGACGATAGCATGATATAATTTATGATTGAGCATTATGCCATGATAGGAAGTTATGGTTAGTAACTTACTAAGTCATTGTGACTTACTTTTATTTGTTGGTTGTTTTCCTAGATCCGAGTCGCAAGCGGATCAAAATAAATCGAGGAGGTTGCGTTGATAAAGAATTCTTTTGGCAGGTTGCTACATAGATGTTTATTTTGTTTTTGGTGAGGTCGTTGGGAAGATGAAGTTATGTAAACTTCATTATTGGGTAGCAAACCTTAATGTGATTGTAATGTTGTAATTATGTTGTTAGTTTATTCTTTTGGTAGCCGACAAGTAGAAGTCGTGCTTGATGTATATTTATGGTTATATCTCCACATGTTTTCTTGTTTTTAGTATTTATAATTGTTAGTACTTATGATGTTGGTAGCCGACTGGTTTTAGTCGCGCTTGGTTTATTGGTGAATATGTTTAGCATGATATATTGCTAGTTAAATATTATGTTTGTTCTCACTACAAGAAAAGAGAGTATTTGGGTCGCTCATTTGTCGTCACTAAAAGTCCATTTGCCGTCCCTAATAGTATTTAGGACGGCCATAGGGACGGCAACATGGGGGCTTAAATAATATGGGTGCTAAATGTTTTTGGGACACGGCGAGCCGTCTCTAAAGGTTTTTAAGGACGGAATTTTTGCCGAACAAAAAGGACCGATTGTTGGCATCCTAAATGTTTTGGCGCCAAAACTTTTGGTTCTAAATTTTTTGTGGGAAACAAAAAGAACCTATTGTTGGCGTCCTAAATGTTTTGACACCAAAACTTTTGGTGGGAAATTACAAAAAATAGTGACAGGTAATATTGGAAAAATTGATGGGAAACTTATTAAGATCGACTTTCACCATCCTAAAAAATAATTTCTTATATTGATATATGCATTCTATTAACAAATTATAAATTCAGCATTTTCATCAATACAACAAACAAAAGTTTTAGTAAAAAAACATATCAGTAATAATAAAAGATAATTATTACATCAATTTGTTAATAAAGTTGATTGTTTACCAAAAGAATCAATCTACTAAATCCTAAGATTAATTAACCAACCTACAATCAACTTTTTGAAATATTAAAATATCGTCTCAACTAGTTTAAACTACAAATTAGATCATAAAAAACAAGCAAAGGCTAGCTTGATGATAACTTTTGACCAATGTACATCGAACGACATCTTGTGATATTCCCAAAAGCAACCTGAAAAAAATAAATGAAATAAAACAATCAATTGAAAAACAATCACATAAATTTTATTTTCCAATGAAATATAAGAAAAAAATTTATAAGCTCATTTTCATTTTAAACTGCCACTGGCAATTTTCTGCAAAGAAGACAACATTTTGCACACACAAAATATTCATAAGTCAAACCATTTGCAACCCCAATATGGACCATATACTTGCTAAGAATAGAAATACAACCTTGTTCCAAATTTAACATCAGTTTCCATTTCTTCATGCCAAGTAATCTATAACTAAGATCAAACAATAGAAGAGAAAACAAAAAAGCTCCAGTAAGACACAACAATCATCTTACCAGATTGCAGCTTCTTGCATTCCCAAGGCAACAGGGTCTCACGAGGCCAGAATACATTGCTAGAAAATTCCCTAGTAGTAGTCCATCAAGCTACAGAATATCTGCTCAACATTTTTGTTCTAGAGTATTGCTGATGTCAATAATGTCATAAACATGATAGTAACATTATTTATTTTACATAGGACACTCCAAAAGATGTTGACTTATTCAGAATGGGATCATTAAAAAAAATTAAAAAAATAAAAATCAACTTCAGCAACATACCTAAAGGCATATTGTGGTGTTCCTCACGTGGAAAACAACCTTCAAGCGTGATTATTGATGTACACTACGGATGATTACTTTAACAACGGCTGCGATCATATGTATATATGTAAACATAAAAATGGCCATGATGATAAATGACAATCAATACGATCCTATTAAAGCATCTGGATAATCAACTTGTACAATATAAGAGTGACTACAAATGAATGGTGCATATTTGCATAGTGTCCTCGAAGCGAGATATGAGAGATCGAGATACACCCCAGGTATATAAGCGTTAAAAAGCCGGTTGTGGATATATCTCGGTTCAACGATAGCTGCATTTAGATGCTATTATCAGTTACACAACTTAAATTATGATCTATTGTTTAATGATATATTTAAGTTGCAGTTTCTTGTCTTCACTCAAAATAAGCTCATGTATTACCCAAAAAAATAAATAACAGAAGTACGTTCTTAACAGGCCTCTACATTCCAGTATACACAGTATATCCATACCAGGTGTTGCAAGACAAGGTATATCAGAATAGAGAACTAGCAAGATTAAAACTAGTTAAGATATCATTCTATTGATCAAAGATTAAAAAAACAACAAAATGATAAAGGAGCATAGTATGGACGCTGAAGCATTTTAAAACAAATGATAATAAAAGGCATTATCAGTACAAATCACCAGCTTTGACATAAATTAGAAACTTTAAATCACACATTAACTTTATTCGATAAATGTATTAGACTCTCAGAACAGTTACACTTCTCCCATGACAACGAAAATAGATTTAGTCTTTTGATGAGAAGTATATTAGAGGGGAAGAACAATAAGCTTTACATTAGATGTTCATGTTTCCAACAGTTATTCTATTTGCATGGGTGCTTGCTGAATGCCAAGAAATCTTGTAGACAAGAGTCCCAAGATAACGAATCCCTGTCCAACAGATGGAGGTTTAGAATAATTTTTCATGGCTAAAGTGTCATTAGTCTTTTCAACTAAAGAAACACCTGACTATTTTATTTTATTTTGATAAAGAAACACTTGACTATTAGATGTTCATGTTTCCAACAGCAACTGCTACCAAACCAAAGTTAGGGCTCTTGCTAGTTAAAGGGACAACATGTTTCCAATAATTATCGATCTGACTATACATTTTTTTAGGTCCACTACTTGGATGATGAATATTTGTAATTAGAGTTATGCTCATAAGTTCACCTTATTTGAATCCAAGGGGAAGAAACACTCCACTAATTTTGCCATAAATCCCTCGATTCTCAAATGCAAACGCCAATCATAGTGTGTGCACTGCCAATCTTCAGAACCTGAGTGAAAAATTATAGTCTAAGTGAGCTGAGCCACACACGCTGTAAGAAATTCTGAATTGACACCGTCCGGCATCCGGCATAGACAACATCTAGCATCTCTTCCGTGTCGGTCATTGACCGTCTTGCAGTTCTCGTCGTTTGATCAGCACCTCTTAAAGAATGGCAAAATGCCCATGGGGGAACTCAAGTTGAGGGTAAAGCATCTCGCATCAGTAGACTATGATGGTCTCATTCAGCCAGAAAGCAGTCCATTTTCACATATGTGACATCAAGTTGCAGTATCTCAGCTCTACATCCAAGAATTGAACCAATACTAGGATGTGTACGCCCAAGATCCCCATGAACATACTCCTTGATATACGTCCCAGCCTGGGTACAAAGGTGAAGAAGAAAATATTGAGAACTGCCAGCAATCCTCTCAATTTTCATCCAATGTATAACCCTTTCACGCTCTAATGGACTTCGACGATGGAGAACCCTTATAGGTGTATTCTGGGAAATGGTCAAGTCCTTCAATGAGGATATAGTTTGAACGTCATCATCCTTGATAGAGCGAGAAATCCACACCAAGGCAGCATATTGTTTCTGCTTTTCTGCTTCTCCTTCGCGCATTAGAGACCACCCCTGACTCCCTAAAACCTTGATATTTTTTACCCTAACCAACTTATTTTCCATGCTATTTATCTTTTTTTCTATTTCCTTTACAGAAACCTCGAGGCGGAGGCGGGCGTTTTGTATCTCAACCAAGAAAGGTCGACCTAAACCTAACATCTATATCCTCTTTACCGGCATTATGAAACTTGTAGTTATCTCCACGGCACACAGGAAGGATATTGCTACCAATTAGCTCCTCAATAGATGCCTCTCCCTTTCTTTCGTCATCGATAATCCAACGAGTCTGACTCACATTTTCGCGAGTACTTCAGGTACCTCCCACCAATGTAGATTGGAGTCCTGCAGCAAATAAATGTCATCTGGCAGGGTTGTTAGACCTTCTTCGGCTGGCATTTAGAACAGTCAGAAATCCCATGGTCTAGCAATGATTTTGATGCAATTTTATTTCCTTCACAGTCAAAACCCTATGTGATAGCAGTAAAATATCTATCACGGGACTGCAACTCAGCATCTGCACCTGTTTTCATTCTCTTATTGGGATGGCCTTTCCCCGTCATATTTTGAACTTTCGGATTTGCGTCAGGGTGGGTATATGTGAAACGGAGGAGGAAGGAACTTTGACCAGATTTAGCACCCAACAATGCTTCCAGGGGGGGGTGTTATACACAACTTGAATAAATCCTTTACTGAAATATGTCTAGAAAAGAACTTCTCTTGAAACCAAAGTTCAGATCCATACTTCTTCTTCATACACAAAAAAATTGCTTGTTCATTTTCTACAATAAGTGATGGTGCTGAGACTTCAAGGGAAAAATTGGTGATATCATGGCCCTCTTGCTTCATAGCATTGGAAATTGTCAAGGCAAAGTCATTGACATGATCCCTTTTCATCAACATCTCTTGGTGATCACAATAAATAAACTGCAAGATACCTAAACAAATTGTACAGAAGTTTGACTGCAGTTCCAATTCTTGAGAAGAGTGCAAATTACTTGAGCCATCCAGTACTTTAGAACCATCGTTAACCACATCTCCTTCCAGTGATGTTGCTTTCTCAAGCATGGGATACATGATAGATGGTGAGGAAAGGGCACAAGAATAAATAATATTGTGAGCACCAAATAGCCGAAAGATGCAACGGATATACACCCCGAGGGAGAACAACTCTTTCACCGCTTCAGCCGGGACCTTGCGGAGGGCGTCACCGAGAAGCTTCACGGCGCGATCACCGTTAGTGGCAGGGGAGATAACCTGCTCCGTTTCCTGGCCGTTGGTAACCGGCGCTGTTTCGACTTCGTTTGCCATCTCGTTTGGCGTACATTGTTGGATGACTGCTAATGGGGAACTCGGATTTATCCCAGTACCATAGTGAGTCCACCTTGAAATCTCTAGCCAAATCCAAACCTCCACACAAATGTTTTACGGTTGGTATCAACACGACACCGTAATTATAGGTGCGTGAATGAAAATACACTCCCTCTCCATTAACATGGCCAATGACATCTAAACATTCAGGAATATGTAGATAGATAATCAAGATCGCCGATGTGGTTCACTGACTAGGGTCTCATATGGGAAAGTAGAAAAACTAGATATCTTGTCAAAATCGGGAATGTATATGAAATGATGAACAGGGAGACGACCATGATTGCTATCGTGACCGTCAATAAAATCAGAACTAGTCATGACATTTTACCAATATTTATACACATTCTTATAACGTAACAAGCAAGTCTCAACAAAATGTAAATCACCATTTCTTTCGGCATGAAAAAAATGATTCAATAAGAAATTTTATGTGGTTGCTCCACCTCTCCATTCCCCCTTCCCAATACAACTTTTACCTTTAGACAGTTGGATATAAAAAGATGCAATAACTGTCTCCTTGCCTCGAAACTAATACAAGCAGTAACAGTCTCCTTCCCAATACAAGCATGAACAAATGGTTTGATTTACAGCGATGGACAAACAAACCAAAGAAACATCCCTGCCATATCTAGAACTACAAGTTATACCACTTAAATGTAGTTTTCAGAATTCATTTATGGTACAACACAATAAAAAAAAGTTGTGCAAAAGTTGCACATGGGAAAAGGCATTAACCCATTTGGTCATCTAATGGCAAGTCTATAAACAACTAATTACCTCTCGAATCCATCAGTTCAAACCAAAAATGTGATGACTACTTACAATTAAGCATTATCATAATCTAATGCCCCAAAATTTAAACAAACCAAATTTTCGGAAACTTCGTAATTACAAAAACCCCTCCCCGACATTCAGATCACGAAATCAGACCCAATTTGAAGTACACAACATTGTTAACCAAACCCAAATAGAGGTCATTAATCACGTTTACATGACAACTTTCAAATGCCCCTAATTGTTAATCTCAACCTCATCAATCATATACTATCTTCAAAACAACAAATTGAACTGCTTAATAACAAGAAAGGATCGAAAGATTCAAGCATAAATAAAAAATAATCCACAAAATCGATCCCTAATTAAATAATCTGAAACAAAAATGACATGTAAAACAAAACCCTAGAAGAGGATACTAACGAGTTCAAGCACAATCAAACTCATTGAATATGTTCATAACACCGTAATGCACTTAGATTATGGTTTGGATGAAGAAATTCTTACCTTGAAAATTGATAAGCTAATTCGGCTGAGTAAACTTCTTTGTCAAAATCAAGCTGCTTAACTCTCTCTCTCTCTCTCCTCCGATTGCATTTCACTTGACTGCTACTGGCAAACCTAGAGATCGAAAGTTTTTGAGGGAGAAGGGAGTGGAATTTTTTGAGAGAGAAATATTTTGGATGTGTGCTGCCAGGGATAAACGCACAATACAAGTAATTGTGATTTTGAGAACCAGAGGAAGTTGCGGGAAATTTAGGAGGAAGATATTTCTTAAATTTTGATGTTGCGCGGCTAAATGAATATATTAGATACCCTAAAATTACTTCGATCCCCAAAAATATTAGGGACTCCAATAATGCTTTTAGTCCCAAAAAAAAATAGGTATTAGGGTCCACTGTTACATGTGACCTAAAAAGTGGCGACCCAAAAACTACTTTTTCTTGTAGTGTCTCCGGCATGTTTTTAGCCGTTGAGTTGTTAGACTAGAGTCTTAGACTTAGTTTAATGTTGGGTTCCGGCCGTAGTTTCGCCGATGACTTGGTTTATATTATGCTTAGTACTTGAATTGCATAACAGGGAGTTTGTCCTACGTGCCCAATGTTGCGGCACGCGAATCGAATTTTTGGACCGAGAGATTAATTATCTCTTTGGTTGTTTTAGTTTGAGCTTGTTAGCTCGGGCGCCACTGTTTTATTTTATTTCGCTTCCGCATGTGTTTTGAGTTGTCGGTGTATCGCCGTTATGGCCCTACCCATTATTTGCTACTTGTGTGTTGTTATTTGTTCCCTTGGCGGCACGACCTTGGGATTTCGTCTTGGGATCCGGGTCGGGTCGTCACAACTTCTAAATCTGTTGAGGATCTCTTGATTGCACTGAGCTGTAAGACTTGGAGTTGTGAAGTTTCAAAGCAATCCTTTTTGAGTTCGATTGATTCTGTACAGTGTTGTTTCTCCAGTCTTTAATGGCAGTATTTATAGCAGGTGCACTTCAAAAGATCCGTTGGAGAAGACGAATACTTCAACAGCTCTTTTCAAGAATGCATTAAATGCATGGGGCTATCAGTCAAGGATTTTCGTCTTCACAGATATCTAGAGGAGGGAATGATTTCTGAGATCTTCAAAAGGTGGGCGATTTAGGTGTCAGATCTGAGAGTTGTTGCAGACAGTAGGAGATAGTCTGTTTTTCCTGCTTTCACTGTTCAGGACGAAAAGTCTTCCTGCTTTTCGGAAAGTTGCTTTCGGCGGCTTGATATGTCAGGGAATGTCTTGGATTAATTCAAACAATGATTTGATTAGATTGAATTAATCCAATGAGTCATTGCTGGACAGGACACGTCATAAGAGACCAGGTGGACACAAGGTCTGCCGTTTGTAGGCTTTAAGCAGGTCTTCCGATGAAGCTTGTGGAGAGGTCTTCCGCTGAACCTGTGAAGTCCTTTAAAAACTATACTAAGGCAAAGTTCTATACATAGTTGCCACGCTAATCGATACGCAGCCCGATTAGCCACTGAAGTATAAAACTAAATGTAATGAACTGAACAGATATAAATCTAACATAATAATCAACAGCTCTACTTTGTTGAATTTTAGAAATGACTCACCGGAGTTGAGATACGGAGTTATTGAACAATACCGACTCCACATTCAATCCCTACGACGTTTGTAGTTCGTTAGACTAATGTATTAGCTTACGTGACTTTGGGATGGATTGAAGGGCATGTTTGATATGTGTGCTTATAAGACTCAATCGAGTTCTTATGCGGTTTAGATGATTGTGTGAAGTAAATGCATAATTGAGAGCATGTTGTAGAATGATATATCTATTTGACATGTTGAATTCGCTCTTGTCGAATTCCTATTTGGTTTCTTAATGTGTAAACAACTACTTGTTGAATAAGTTCACTCTTGGAGAACTTGTTCCTTATTTGAGATTTTATGATGAGTAAACATCTACTTGGCATTGCATTAGTCCAGCTGGCATATTTGGTTGAGTCGATGGTGTGACAATGCATCGCCGTCACGAGTTATGGGACTCGTGATAGTGATGGGTTGTTATACCGGGTTTTTATCACACACCCCTCCACTGTTGGCCACAGTGGGGAAGTAGCCCCTTTGCTGTAACCAACAGAGCACATTGGCAAGTCTAATTATCAAGTAGAGAGCTTGGTACCCGAGTAGAGAGCTCGGTACTTTGATAAACTCATCACGGGTATCATTGGCACGAAAAGTTAACGATGTGTAATGCAGGAGCTACGTAGCGGCACCGGTTCCATAACATATCCTCCTTATATGTGATTTACTTTATAGCACCTATGTGAAACAATGTGCTACCATGGATATGTGATTTAAGTGTTTATATAAATGAATGCTTGATTGACTTGATATTAAAGATGATATCTTGCTATGTATGTTGCATGATGCCATGACATGCATAATTGTTAACTCACAAAGTCTTTATGACTTACCCCCTCCCTTTTACTGCTTTAGATCCGAGCCGTTCAGGTCCTCCCAGTTGAGGCGTTGCAGGGTTCGTGCTTGTCCGTGACCACTCGCGACAAGGTTGTTGTATATAGATGTCCTTCTTTTGATCTCTTTTGTAAGGATGTTGGGTATAGCAAGTCATTTAGACTTCGCTTTGGGAACTTTGTTTATTTGTATTTATGTCTATACTTGTAGTAACATGTATCCTATTTTGAGTGCCGGCGCATGTACACCGAGCCTTGTATAGTTGTAGTTTGGTTCACATGTTTAAATCTTCCGATGGGCATTACTTTAGCTCTTATTTATTTATGTTGTTTCTCCGGCATGTTGTAGCCGTCGAGGTATATTTGCATGAACTGTGTAGTGTTGGGTTCCGGTTGTAAATCGCCGATGAATTGATATACTTGTCTTTAATTGCTATATCAGGTTCAAAAAGTTTTAAATTGTTTCGGTCTTTTAGTGTCGAGTCGCACTTCATCTACAATGTTGCGTCACGTCGTTTTCTATAATTGAGTCTTTGCATGTATTGTTGTCCTATTTGGACGACTTGACTTGTGATTCCACCTCGGGGTCCGGGTCGGTTCGTCACAGACCTCTGTTGCCATTTTGATCTGATTGTACCTAAGCATGCCGTCTATAAATGACCTTATTTTGTGGGAGGCCACGACATTAACCATAATATCTATGTTTGGCAGAGGGAAGTCGTCTTTCGGAGATGCTTTGTTGAGGTTGCAGAAATCAACATAGATCCTAACCTTTCCATTAGGTGTTGGTTCTGTCACTATGTTTGATAACCAATTCGGGTATTCCACCACCCGGATGAACTTTACATGCAGTTGCTTCATGATCTCTTATTTTACTTGTAGATCTGTGGAGTTTCTATTTCATTGGCTTGGCATCTGGATATGTCGAAATCCTGTGTTGTACTATTGTTAGATCCAACTCAGGCATGTCTTCATAAGACCATTCGAACACATCTGAAAACTATTTTAACAAACTGATCAATGTTGTTATGTCTTGCCTTTGTAGATAACTACCAATTCTTACTTTTCTGATCTCACTGTTCCGCCCCAGATTAATGACGGACAAGTCTTCTTCTGTTGTTTATATTCTGTGATGCCTTGTCGCTTGACCAATCTTCCGATATCGGTTAAGTATTCTTTGTCTTTTGAGTCCATTTTGTTGAATAATTCATTATTAACTGGTTCGGTTATGTTTTCAGTTAATTCATCTTTTGACACTAAGACTTTCATTAACAAAGGGGGTTACAGAGTTGGCTATTTCACTGAGGTCCTTGGGAGTGAGGTTGTGACGACCCGACCCGGATCCCAAGACGAAATCCCAAGGTCGTGCCGCCAGGGGAACAATTAACAACAAACAAGTAGCAAATAATGGGTAGTGCCATAACGGCGATACACCGACAACTCAAAACTCATGCGGAAGCGAAATAAAATAAAACAGTGGCGCCCGAGCAAACAAGCTCAAACTAAAAACAACCAAAGAGATAGTTAATCTCTCGGTCCAAAAATTCGACTCGCGTGCCGCAACATTGGGCACGTAGGACTAACTCCCTGTTATGCAATTCAAATATAGCACAATATAAACCAAGTCATCGGCGAAACTACGGCCGGAACCCAACATTAAACTAAGTCTAAGACTCTAGTCTAACAACTCAACGGCTAAAAACATGCCGGAGAACAAACATAATATTTAACTAGCAATATATCATGCTAAACATATCCATCAATAAACCAAGCACGACTAAAACCAGTCGGCTGCCAACAACATAAGTACTAACAATTATAAGTACTAACAACCAGAAAACATATGGAAGTTTAACTACCAATATACATCAAGCACAACTTCTACTCGTCGGCTACCAAAAGAATAGGCTAACAACATAAATACAACATTACTAATCACATTCAGGTTTGCTACCCAATCATGAAGTTTACATAACTTCATCTTCCCAACGACCTCACCAAAAACAAAATAAACATCTAAGTAGCAACCTTGCCAAAAGAATTCCTTGCCAACGTAACCTTCTCGATTTACTTGGATCCGCTCGCACGACTCGGATCTAGGGAAAAACAACCAACAAATAAAAGTAAGTCACAATGACTTAGTAAGTTACTAACAATAACTTCCTACCATGGCATAATGCTCAATCATAAATTATATCATGCTATCGTCATGAAATAACCTTATATAAAATCATGTTATGGCATTCATGCTCAACATTAAATAAATATGCTATCATTAAAGTATAACATCTCATCATAAATCCATGTCAAGGTATTTTAGTCTTCACAATAATAATTTATACCTTTGGCATAAAACAACATTCCCATAATATTCATGTGATAGCATATATGCTTAACAACATTAATCAATATGTTATCTATTAAGTATAACATGTAAGAAACCAAAACAAACATCATATCATACCCAATTCACTAAGCACGTTATTCACTTAAGCACTTGTGAAACAATTCATATATATAAGGGATATGATACCATTACCCAAATTCCTCGCGTGTCGCTCCCGCAAAAACACGTAAAACCCTTATGTGCCCTCGATATCCCTCTCGTAGATATCGACGCCCCCGAGACAGATCCCTCGAGTTCCATAGTTATCAAAGTCATGTGTATTACTACAACTAAGATAAACTACTTCCCCACCGTGGCCATCGATGGAGGGGTGTGTGCAACCAAGACGGCGATCCATCGCGATCACGAATCCCACAATTCGTGAAGACGATGTATCGACCCACCAAAGACTCAATGCATCGACGCCACTGACTCAAAACCCAAGCACAAGTAATATATACTCATATGCTCAAAACAAGTAGGTAAACACTCTACCATCAAACTAGTCATGCAATTCATCCACAACTAGCATAAATATCACAACCGAGAATCATATAAGTTTTCATAATCAAGTGTGCTTCACACACTTCAAAACTTCTTGGAGGCTCGACCTCCATGAATTCTACCCAAATTCCGTAGGACTTAAAATTATAGTTCCTAGGATTCATACTAACCCAAAGGTTAACTCCGTTGAGTTCAATCTAAGTTTTCCGAAAATTCAAGGAATAGAAGCTTAGGCTTCATCATCCCCTATATTCATAACTATCGCCAAAACCATAAATCCCAATGTTCAATAAACTCATATAAACCCAACAAAATGATTAACAATGCAACTTAGAATAAATTAGCCATCTTGTGCATAATTTCATCCAAGTCATCATACCAATCATAACCTTCAAATCATGATTAAAATTTACAACATGGTTTAATATACTCCATTAAGCATATAGAACATATTAATCAAGCTCACATCAATAAATTGCAAGCTAAAACAAAATTAGGGCAAGGCACCCTCCAAGTATCTCAACCAAACCAACATCAATACCCATGGAAAATCAACATAACCAAATTCAATAAACTAGTTAGAACATGAATTTCACATATATCATGGTCTCACATAGGTCAATCAAGTTCTATCATCAATTGGTAAACCTAGGGTTCATGCTTCTTCTACAACCCTAACAATGGCTTCCATTGACCTCAAATATCACAAATGGTTGTTTCCTCTAGGGTCAATGGAGCCCAAAATCAAAGAGAGGTAGAAACTTACTAATTCTCGCCTCACAACCCGCCTTTCCGAACTCAGGATGAAGTCGTTTTCTCACTCCACTCTTCAAACTTAAGTGTTAGAGGGAGAAGAAGACTCCCACTGGCTTCCAAGATCAGCCCCTTTGAAACCCTAGAATCGCCTCCTCTCAAGCCCTCTCTCACGTCTTGGCTGAAGTGTTCGCAGGAACGCAAGAAGAGATCGCAATAGACTGGCCGAACAATGAGAGAAAGAGAGCGGCTGTTTTGGTTTATATATGAGGGATTAATTCCTCTAATCAAGCCACTAATTACCCCTAAATCTCTTAATAGATGTTTAGGATTAGATTAGGCTAATTGTGAGTTTAGATAGGTTTGTGGTTTAGGGTTAAAGTCTCGACGCGATAAGAAATTGCAAAACTCGCATCTCGATTCTAGACCCTCATGTCGCTTTTCAATGCTTGATGCGACCGCATCAAGCTTCCTCCAAAGAATCCAACTTTTTCTTGTTTCCTTGCTCGTCCTCGACTCTCCCGCATGCATTCTCGAGTCCTTCCAAGCCAAAAATGGTCTACAAATCAACCTTAATAACCTCCAAACATAACCAAAGCAATCAAGTCCTCAAACCTCAACAAAACAAGGCCAAGAACTCAAAGTGTGTAACTCTCCCGAACGACAACCGAAAAAGTCAAACTGAGAAGGGTTAACGCTAGAATCAAACTAGCAACCAAACCGACAATGCAATAAGCATCTAACCAACATCCAAGGCATGTTAATGATATTATAAATGCCCTCCAACAATTATCCATGTGTTAACCACATAAAACATAAACCCGAGATTCAACGCATCTCGCGAAAGAAAAATGCATACGTGCATCTCAAACAACGTCAATGATCATGCTATTGACTCTAAACATATACGGGAGCTAAATGAACATATTCATGATGATTATAAGTGTATGAATCCATGCATAACACAATCAAGCAACATTTCAGGGTTTTACATTCTCCCCTACTTTAAGGAATTTAGCCCCTAAATTCTTACCGTAGTCATCAAACAAATGAGGATATTTCTCTCGCATCTCCAACTCGGTCTCCCAAGTTGCTTCCTCGATCTCGTGATTCTTCCAAAGAACTTTCACCAATGGAATCCTCTTGCTCCTCAAAACTTGCTCTTTCGTCAAGTATCTTCACCTTTGCTCCACATAAGACAAATCAGGTGAAAAGTAATCTCTTCATACTCAAGAACATGGGAATCATCCTTAAGATATTTCCGAAGCATAGACACATGAAATACATTATGAATCTCGACAAAGGCGGTACGTAAGCCACCATATGCCAAACTCCCAACTCGCTCCAGAATCTCAAAAGGTCCAACGAACCTCGGTGATAATTTCCCTTTCTTCCCAAATCTCTTGGTACCCCTTCTAGGCGATACCTTAAGAAATACAAAGTCTCCAACCTGAAACTCCAAATCTCTCCTTCTATTATCCGCGTAGCTTTTCTGTCGACTTTGAGCGGTGAGCAATCTATCTCGAATTATCTTCACACTCTCAAGCGGCTGCGAACAATCTCGAACCCCATAATTTTGCTTCAACCTCGGCTAGGAGATCTACACTTCCTCCCATAAAGAGCCTCATACGGTGCCATCTCGATGCTCGATTGGTAACTATTGTTGTACGCAAACTCCGCCAAAGGAAGATGTGTATCCCAACTCCCCTTAAAATCAATCGTACAAGCCCGTAACATATCCTCAAGTATCTAGATCGTTCTCTCGGATTTGTCGTCGGATGAGGTGAAAAGTTGTGCTAAATTCAACTTGGTCCCCATAGCTTCTTGCAAAGCTTGCCAAAACCTCGATGTAAACCTCGGATCCGATGCGAAACAATACTAAGCGGAACCCCGTGCAATCTAACAATCTCACACATAGCAATGATACGCTAAGCGACTAAAGAATAAGTCATAGCAATCGAATAAAATGAGCCGACTTCGTGAGCCGATCAACAACAACCCAACTGACATCAAAACCTCTAGAGTGCCTTGAAATCCCAAACAAAGTCCATCGTAACATGTTCCCATTTCCACTCCGGAATATCCACGGTTTGTAACAACCCTGAGGTCTTTGATGTTCGCCTTCACTGGCCGACAAGTGAGACACCTCGACACATAATGTCGCTATCTGTCGTAACTTGCCACTCCACCAAATTGTTTCTTCAAATCTCTATACATTTTACTTGGATAGTATACTTTGCCTTGTGAGCTATCCAACACAAGCCGCTTCACATCATCAAGCGAAGGAACACAAACTCTACCCTTGAAAGTCAAAAATCCCATCTTGGTTCATCGAACTCATTCTCCTTATTCTCACTCAAACCATCAATAATTTTCACCAACTACGGATCTTTCTTACGAGTCTCCTTAATTCTCTCAATATGGAATAGCCACTTGCTAGCAAATAATACCCCATGATTTACCTCGCTAGGATTCCAATCACGAACATCCTCAACATTTTCCATTCCGCGTCATCAAAA
>CM028380.1:146057443-146200267 GCA_013146195.2 Codonopsis lanceolata
TTGTTGTTTTCATTCAATAGTTATATTTGTAACGAATTAAATATCATGTTTTCACGTATATTTAATTCCTTAACCCCCAAACACAACAATAATTTGTACACGATCCATTGGGAATATTCTTTGTAATAGATCTAGTGGAAAACATAGTGCACTATTTAAACTAAGGTTGATCGCCTTAGTGGTGGACGTAGCACTCTTTATAGTGTGAACCATCCCAAAATACTTGTGTTAATTCCTTTACCGTTGTCTCAAGCCATTGATTTGTTTGTTACTTCATTTATCATTACCCTTTACAAGAACTTAAGTAACTTATTAAGGTCTACCTAAGTAGTCCTTATCTAAGCATTCTTGATTCACTTTTATTGAAAGATTCCGCTACTTCAATCTTTTTTCAATAGATTGAAAGTACCTTTCAAAGAACTTACTTAAAAGTTTTTAAGTGTATAATAAGCTATTCAACCCCCCTTCTAGCTTATTATTGTGTCTCGTTGGGACCCATAATTGGTATCGAGCCTTACTCTTTTGAAAACAAGTTTTTCCGAGATTAAACTCTTGAGAGATTCGATCCAATGGCACAAACACATACATGCCGCCTACATCTAATGCGAACCACGCCCCAACATTGGACGAAGGCCATTTCGATGTATGGAAGGATAAGGTAATGCGCTTTTATGAACTCTATTGACAACGTTATGGAAGTGCTACTACGACAACATGTACCAATGAAGGCCAACCTTCTAGCTCTCCATCGCTGGGAATCCCGCAAGTTCCCAAAGAAGAATCATAATGGATGTAGGACTCATTTAAAACTCCGGTAGAGCTTGGACAAGAAGGCAATCAATATCATTACTAGCTCTCTAGACACAAGCACATACCAAAGAAGTGATCCGATGTACAACGCAAAGCAGGGAAGCTCTTGGAATACTTTGAGGAGACCAAGACACAAGACATAACAAAATACACATACATCCAACGTTTGACCTTCAAAAAAGGATCCAAGGAAACCTCGAGACAAGCATACGATCGCTTCAAAATGAGGTAATAGATAGCCGTTTCTCGTAAACTTATGACAAAAAAGGAAATGAACATGAGGTTTCTAGCTCTCTAGGTAGCTTATGGCATGTTAAGACCACGACTATGAAAGAATCCAAAAACTTAAACGAGATGACTCTCCGTAGTCTCTACGCAAGTTTGAAGGTTTATGAGCTCGGCAAATCAAGCTCTAGAGCAAGACAAACAGCTCGTAACGTATCCTTGCGACCATGGTCCACGAAGAAACCATCGTTGAAAACAAACCTTCCACTTCTTCCGTGAAAAGATTTTCTCCGATGATCGCTTGCTATGTTTGTAAAACGTTTAAAAATTTGCAAATATGGAAGGAAGAACACACACTAACAACCTTTTAGAAAGATCGCAGCTCATCTAAGGAAGAGCTGGTGTTACAATTGTAGAAAACTCGTCATTTTGCCTCCAAATGTCCAAAGCCAAAATTTGAAGCATACCGAAAACCTACTCTATAGAAAATTTCAAAACAAAAAGGTATGTTGGTAATGAAGACATAGAAGACAAACAAGTTGCTACATGGTTTGAGACCGATTCAAGAGGAAGAGGATGATTGTGAACAAGCTAACATATGCTTAATAGCTCATGATTCAGTCCCACCTATGACTCGAAAATGAAGTCGAAATCTCACCTAGTCCCTTGGATAAAAGTGAGATCAACAAAGGACAACTTCAAGAAGGAAGAACTGAATCTCAAGGATAATCAAGATATGCTTGAAGAATTCAATTCCTTTAGAGTAGCCTATGTAAAACTTTTTCCAAGAACTGTGAGAAACTTATCGCCGAGAAATCTCGATGGCAAATGAGATTCAAACTCTCAATAGTGTCCCAACAAGAAAGTATCAAGCTCAAAGGAGAAAACAAATTCCTTCAGGACAAATTGAATGTCTAACTGAAAGCACATCAAAGGACTTGACCTAGAGAAAATTGCCTTGCAAAAGACAATTGACTCCTGGAACAGCTCCAAGGATGCCTTCAAGAAATCCTTTCAAGCCAAAAAATCTAGTAAAGATAAATCGCATAGGATATTCGATGAGCCCAAGATGACATTCCCATCACAGAGAAAGGTGAATCCTCCGAGACCGCTAATGATATCTCTTTCTCTAAACAGACGCTCGAAAAATAAGGGAAACAAGGCCTTGGTTATTCAAGTGTTCCTTATGTTTACCCCAAAGCTCATAAAGGAAAAGGCAAGATGACAGATTCAAATGAGAAACCTGAGAAAGTAACGGTAGAGAAACTAAAGTCTGCCGGCAACAACTCTGCTAAGGCAAAGTCTGCTGGCAGTAGACCTACTAAATCTCTACCGATGACTATCAAGTTTTTCTATGAAATAGGCAAGGCTCCTGTACTTGTTGAAAGTAAACTTAAAGGTATTCTACCAAATCCTCCTAAAAAGGCAATCAACAGACAAGCTAAAGCTAAGTCTGGTGGTAACCTACTTAGGAAGATTCAAAAGAAACCAATTAAGTCTACCGTCAACAGGCAAGCTGAACCAAGATTGAATGCTAAGAAAAAGAATATTCATAATCACTCTTCAGCTAAAGTCACTGACAATTCTCTATGGAATTTCCATTTATGTCATTCTTGCAATTGCCTAGGCCATCTGGCCCTAGAATGCCTGCTAAGATTCACTCCAAAATCTGAGAGACCTAGTTCTCTCAAGGTTAGGCAATGGGTTCCAAAAGGTTGGTTGCTAATCCTTAGAACCAAAAAGAAAATAAAGGGGACCTTGTTGCTTTAAATCCTCTTCAGGAATGGTTCATGGCTATAGAATCAGAAAACAAAGACATCTGGTACCTGGACAGTGGCTCCTCAAGACACATGACTGGAAACAGAAGTCTACTTACAGATATAGCTGAAGCCAAAGGACCCACTGTTATCTTCGGAGACAATGCAAGAGGAAAGACAATTGGATATGGCTCAATCACTAGAGGAAGTCTCTCCATCAACAAAGTCTCTCTAGTGAGTGGATTAAAGCACAATCTTTTGATCATATCCCAATTCTGCGACAAAGGATTACTATGCCAATTCAACTCCAACCAGTGCCTCATCAAAGACAGTGAATCCTGCTCTACAATACTGACCGGCAATAGACAAGGAAATGTCTATGTCGTGGACTTAAATCTTCTAGGGAGATTCTCAAGCCTTTGCCTAGTAGCTAACAACGTTAGTGACAACAGTTGGCTATGGCACAAGCGTCTCAGTCACCTCAACTTTAAGCACCTCTCCAAGCTCTCCAAAGATGGGCTTGTCAAAGGTCTACCTCCGGTGTCTGCCGACCATGACAGAAGTTGTAAAGCGTGCCAAATAGGAAAACTTTCCAAGTCTTCCTTCAAAAGAAAGTATGTCTTGTCAACAAACAGACCTCTTCAACTTCAGCATATGGATCTCTTTGGACCAATCACAACAGTCAGTATTTCTGGAGACAATTATACACTTGTAGTAGTTGACGACTACTCTAGGTTCACCTGGATTGAAACAATGACTTCAAAAGATGAGACGTATGATCTAGTCACCGCTCTTTTCAGAAGACTTCAAACTCAAAATCTTGAAGACATTAGTGACATAAGATCAGACAATGGCACTGAATTCAAGAACAATGATGTAGAAAGATACTGTGATGACCACGGGATCGGCCACAATTTCTCTGCTGCCGGTACTCCTCAACAAAATGGTCTAGCTGAACGGAAGAACAGAAAACTGATTGAAGCACCAAGAACAATGCTGGCAGAAGTAAAATGTCCAAAGTACTTCTGGGCAGAACCCGTCAACTCTGCATGTTTTACCCAGAACAGATCCCTGGTAAACAAGTTTCATAACAAAACTCCATATGAAATATGGAGAGGAAGATCCCCCAACATAGGATATCTTAAAATCTTCGGTTGTAAATGTTTTATTCTTCATAATGGAAAAGAATATAGATGAAAATTTGATGCAAAATCAGACGAAGGAATTTTTCTGGGGTATTCCAAACATTCAAAAGTATTTCACATTTTCAGTAAAACTCATTTAAAAATCTTAGAATCTGTGCATGTTTCTTTTGATGAATATGACTTGTTAGAGCCTAGAAAGGCTCCGAATGTTGCTAATGATTCTGACAATGATGAGACAGGTACAAATACATCATCTACTTCCACTCCTAATCAGAAAACGGCAACTGCAGACCCTTCCAGTACCATGCTAACCCTTCACCGGAAGACTTGAACTCTGCCGATACCGGTTCCAACTCTTCTGTTGACCCAGAACCCATCTCTTATGTTCTACCCCAAACACCTTTTGCAGATCACTCATCCTTCTTGTTCACCAGAAAATGAAGGTTTTGAAGATCCTATCTCTTCTGAACCAGATTTTGGTGAATCTCCTTCCCAACCTACTCCGGAATTCTTAAGGGAAGACCCCACCAGAAGTGATCTTCCTCCAACAATTATTGAAACAAGAGATCATCCTATTTCTCAAATCATCGGTGATCTCAACACAGGAGTTCGTACGAGGAATAGAGTTGGAGAAGAGACTATGTTTGCATATGCATTCGTATCTGAACTCGAGCCAAAGAAGATTGATGAAGCTATCGAAGATCATAACTGGATTGAAGCTATGCAAGAAGAGCTGAACCAGTTTGAAAGATGTAAGGTGTGGAGCTTAGTTCAAAGGCCGACTGATCATCCGGTTATCGGCACCAAATGGGTTTTCAGAAACAAAAGAGATGAAGATGGAAATGTCACCAGAAACAAAGCTAGACTGGTTGCTCAAGGCTACCGACAGGAAGAAGGAATTGACTTCAATGAAACATTTGCTCTTGTTGCTAGATTAGAGGCAATCAAAATCTTTCTAGCCTATGCCTCGTTCATGAACTTCAAAGTGTATCATATGGATGTAAAGGGTGCCTTTCTGAATGGTGATCTTCAAGAAACGGTATACGTTGAACAACCTCCAGGATTTGTCATTCCAGACAAACAGGATCATGTCTACTGACTCAAAAAAGCTCTCTATGGCCTAAAGCAAGCTCCCAAAGCTTTGTATGAAACTCTATCCAAGTTCTTAATAGAACAAGGATTCGTGAGAGGAAGGATAGACACTACTTTATTCATCCTCAAGAACAAAGGTCATTCTCTTCTGGTACAAATCTATGTGGACGACATCATCTTTGGATCAACTAACCAAAGCCTGTGTAAAAGATTCGAGAAGCTGATGCAAAGCAAGTTTGAGATGAGTATGATGGGTGAACTTACCTACTTTCTAGGACTGCAGATTCAACAGACTTCCGACGGAATCGTCATCAGCCAAACCAAATATGCAAAGGAACTAATCAAGAAATTTGGTGTTGATTCAGCTAAAGGATTTGAGAGTCCAATGTCTACCGACTGCCATCTTGTCAAAGATGAAAAGGGAAAGCAAGAGAACATGACCAAGTACCGAGGAATCATAGGTTCACTTCTTTACCTTACTTCCAATAGAGCTGACATTATGTTTGCTGTTTGTGTTTGAACAAGATTTTAGGCAGATCCAAAGGAATCACATTTGCTTGCTGCCAAACGTATCATCAGATATGTTTCAACAACAACAATTCTAGGCATCTGGTATTTCAAACACAACAACTTCGACCTAACTGGATACTCAGATGCAGATTATGCAGCCTGCAAAGTGAGCAGAAGAAGCACCAGTGGGACTTGTCAATTCCTTGGAAATAGACTTGTCTCATGGTCTTGCAAGAAACAAGGATCGGTTGCAAACTCAACCACAGAGGCAGAATACATTGCTGCCAGCAGCTGTTGCTCTCAACTTCTATGGATGAATCAACAACTAGTGGACTACAACATCAAAACTGCAAATTGTCCAATTATGTGTGACAACACATCAGCAATTTCAGTCTCCAAAAATCCAGTGATGCACTCAAAGACAAAGCACATTGATATCCGTTATCACTTCCTTAAAGATCATGTGGAGAAAGGTAACATCAGTCTGGAATATGTTCCAACTGATCATCAATTGGCTGACATTCTCACAAAACCACTAGATGCCACCAGGTTTGCTTATTTAAGGAGAAATCTTGGTATGATTGATCCTACTGCTTAATTTCAATGTATTTTTATTTTTCTTTCACACCGGTAGACTTAGTCTTAGACTGACCGGAAGACGTAATTTTTCCCTTAGCGGAAGACTCAAAGGTTAGTATCTTTACTTAGTCTATTTTATATTAAAGAGGTTTCTAAAGCAATAAAGGGGGTCAAGGATAAAAATTGGTACTTAGAAAATATCTTAAGTTCCCGCTTTTGCGCTAAAAAATTTTCTTCTTTAAATAGACCTTGAACCGCCCTTTCCAAAACTCTACGAAACCCCTTTCTCTAAAAATATTTCTCTCTCTATTCAAACTCTCTCTCTGTGCAACTGCTCTCTTTGTTCCCAAAAATCTTCTTGTCTCTTCTTCTCATCGACATCAATGCTATGTTCTTCTCTACTCTGCTACTCGCAAATTATTGTTTACTATTTCGTATTTCATTTCTTAACCTCATAGTTTTGGAATACGAAAAGACACTTTCGAGTATCTAACAGTATTCGCCATTGTTGTTCTTAAAAACCTAGAAACTAACAGCCGTTTATATGCTTTCAATGCTTACTCTTTTGAATACTTCTGTTATATATTTCTCTGCTTCGCTTTCTCTAAACATTCTAGGGTTTCAAGTTTTCATTCCTAAAATTTTCAATAATCTCAGAAAAACTTGAAATTTCTGTTTGTTTAAAATATGAGGTAAAAAGCCCTAATTTTTGACTGCATTTCTTTCAGGTAAAAACATCAAAATCAAAGTGTGACAGCAGGAAGGTGCTAGACCCAGAAAAGGACATTCCTCCAAGTTCGGATGTCAACCTTTCGGGATACCCTACTTTTCCCGCTGCTCATGACGTAATCGTAGCCCTGGACCCAAAACTTTATATACCCGGGATGTGCATTGACCTCCAATCCGTCTGCACTATAGCCGCCGGAGTCAAGGCATGCGATGACATGAATGCCTCTGGAATTCTTCCACTCTTCTGCCTCAACGACAAAGAATACAACATTTTCTTGGCAGAAGAGTTCTACCAAAGGATGGAGCTCATGAACAAGAACGTTCTGCATAGATGGATTAGAGGGCGTCCTATCTCCATCACCGCCAAGACCATCTCCACCATCATTGGTGTGCATTTCGGTGGTGCTCTTGAGTCAACCATTGCTGAGGCTGACCATGCCTGGGAAGCAATGAGGGGAGTTGATACCCCAAAGGAACCACAAAGGAAGATGCTGAGGAATCTCTTCCCGTTGGACGTCTACTGCACAAGCCACCTGATTGACAAGGGGCTACTATTCAAAAGTGGTGCACATGATATGTTCACGGCACAACAGCTAAACCTTACAAGTGGCGTCTTCATTTAAACCCGTCTCAACTTCGGAGCCATCATCTTCAACGAACTGGAGCAGTGGGTGGAAAGAGTGAAGAACAACCCCACTTGCAAACGCCCATTCGTCAGATTGATTAATGCTCTCCTACGAGACACTAAGGAAGTCAACTCTTCCTTAAAAGAGGATGAGCTTATATTGGTGACCAAGGACAAGCAGCTGGCAGCTTCATTCTTCAACAAATATACTGAGTATGAGAACAAGCGAAGGCTGCAGAAAGGTCTTCTGCCCGTCTCCATTGATAAGGTTGCTATGCCAGTGCCGATTATAGTCACTCGCTTCAACATGGAAGCTTATGAAGCGGCTAGGAAGACCTTCAAGAAGACTTATGCAAAGTTTGATGAACAAATTGCTACGACCCTCCATCAACAAGCCAAAGATCTGGCTGATGAGGCAGAGCAGCTCTTATGGGCCAGACAGAAAGCCAAGGGCAAAAAGACCAGGCCGGAAGAAGAAGTACCAACTGAAGAGCAATAGGCGAAGTGGATTAGGAAGGAGATGAAGGATGGCCCAAAGGTCAAGACTCCAGCCAAACCAACTCCATCACCTTCCCCAACCCAAACATCACAAGCTCAACCAGCACCAACTCAACAAAATACTTCTTCTTCCCAGCCTTCTTCTAAAACCAAACGACCACCCTCACCTTCACCTGCATCCACTCCTAAACCAAAACGTAGGAGACTACGTAAAACCTTTGAGGACCAGCCACCTGCAGACATTCCTGCCTCTACCGATGAAGTAGCTGAGTCCCCTATTCAGCTGCTAAGGAAGAAAAAGAGGCCTGCCCGTACCAAGCCCTCTACCGCCACCCAACCCTCTACCGATAACCAACCTTCTACAGCCACTCCAAACCAACCTATTCCTCTTGAGTCATCTACTCAGAGGAATTCACCACCTCCGGAGGAGTCTATCCCTCAGGAGGAGCCTCAAAGACAGGAGGAGCCTACCCAAGCCCAGACCCCTACACCTCCTCCTTCACCATTTAACTACTCTCCAAACCCTTCTACCCCTATCTCACCTCATACTACCCAAACCACCTCATCTACCCCATGCCAACCAACTCAACTCCCTCCTACCAAACCAATAGACTCTGCCGCTGCTAAATTTCTCTTTGAACTTTCCTCAGTGGAAGATCTATTCTCCTCTGATCAACCACAACCTCCACCTCTCCCTCGCAAACCCAAATCCCTCTTCTATCCTGCCCCCTCTTTCTGGTTCTCCACCGAACCTTTACCCGAATCCTCATTTGTCTGTGAAAATTCTGACACTGACATTGATCTAGATTCCACCCCAACCTCTCCTCCCCCTCCACCTCAAACCATCTCCTCCTCTACCAACACCATACCAACCCAGGACTCAACCTCTTCCGATTCCATCACTCCACCTCTCCAATAGCCCTTCCGACCCTCATCTCCAAGAGCAACCTCTTCTGCCGCTCCTATTCACATTAGCCAGGTAACATCTTCTTCTCAGCCGGCCAATGCTGAAATTTTGTCAAGGCTGGACGCCATCTATGAACGGCTAGGCACTCACAAGTATTACTACCGCTACCGCCGAAATAGCCACTGTCGTGTCCAAATCCAACGATCGAACTACTACTCTTCTACGCCAATTTCAAGAAGATGTATGAGCCCGTTTTGGACAGATGAGACACAAGTTCACAGACGTCAAGATCAATATCGAAGCACAACGCGACGAATGTGTACGGCTCTGCTCATCTCTCTTCTATGAGCTGTTCCATGCCATCACACTGTGTAAAACCCTAAATTATGGCTTACTTGTGTTATGCATGAATTCATACATTTATAATCATCATAAACATATTAATGTAGCTCACTCATATGTTTAGAGTTAATAGCATGTTCATTGACGTCGTTTGAGATGCACGTATGCACTTTTCCTTCACGAGATGCTTTGAATCTCGAGTTTGTGATTTATGTTGTAACCTCATGGATAATTATTAGAGGCCATTCATAACATCATTTACATGCCTTAGATGTTGGTTGGATGCTTGTTGCATCGTCGGTTTGGTTGCTAGTTTGATTCTAGTATTAACCCTTCTCCGTTTGACTTTTTTGGTGTCGTCGAGTTCGGGAGTGTTTGGTTTTGGTTGACATGGTTTGGTTGAAGCTTGGTTGCTTTGAAGCTTGGTTGCTTTGATTATGATTTGGAGGTCATTAAGGTTGAATTGTAGACCCTTTTTGGCTTGGGAGGAACCAAGGATGCATGCGGGAGAGTCCGGGACCGAGCAAGGAAGCAAAAAACTTTGGAATGGTGTATGCTGGGGTGATGTGCTCGCATCATAGGGATGCCAAGTGACCGCATTGGTCCCTGGTCCCTGTTACGGGATTTTTCAATGTTTCACCCATTTTTCCGATTTATACCCACCCAAACCCAACCTAAACTAAACCTAAACCCTTCTAATTAACCTAATACATGTCTTAAACACTTAAGGGAGTTTTAGAGGTGGATTAGTTGGTTAATTAGGGAGAGATAATCCCACCCACTTAAATTAAACCCAATTACCCTCTCTAACTTAATCAGCCGCATAAGTCCGCACTTCAAGTCGAACTTGACCAGAGACTTGCGTTTCTAGCGAACACTCTTGAGAGAGGCGATTCTAGGGCTCTTGAAGAGTTCGTCCTTGGTGGCCGTAGCCTTGGTCGTTCTTTCCCCAATCTACACCGTGAGATTGAAGTGAGGGTTGAGGAGAACAATGTCACCTCTTGGATTTCGGGTTTGCAGCTTGTGAGGGGCTGAACACGAGTAAGTTTCTACCTCTCTTCCTCTTTCTTTTGGCTCCATTGACCCTAGGGAAATCAATCATCTTGCTAAGTGAGGTCAATGGATGCAATTTCTAGGGTTTTTAGAGATGTCATGAACCCTAGGTTTCCAATTGTTGATATAGCTTGGTTGAACCTATGTGAGACCTTGTCTAGTATGAAATTCATATGTTAAATGGTCCATTAAACCTTGTTATGTGAATTGTTCATGTGTGTTGAGCTTGAATGGCAAAGATACTTGGAAGGGGATTTTGCCCTAATTATGTTTTGGCTTATTAACTATGATTGTAAGCTTGATTATTATGTTGTACATGTATAGTAGAGCATATTAATCCATGTTGTATGATTAAATCATGTTTTGAAGAATATGATTGGTAAGGTGACTTAAATGAATTTATGCACAAATTGGTGAAATTATTCTATGATGCATTGATAAGTATTTTGTTGGGTTTATGTAAGTTCAATGAACTTGGGAATATGGTTATTGGAGATAGTTATGAACATAGGGGGGATATTGAAGCCCATTCTTCTATGCCCTAATTTTCGAAATGTCTAGATTGGACTCAACGGAGTCAACCTTTGGGTTAGTATGAATCCTAGGAACTATAATCTTAAGTCATACGGAATTTGGGGTAGAAATCATGGAGGTCGAGCCTCCAAGAAGTTTTGAAGTGTATGAAGGACACTTGATTATGAGAGCTTATATGATTCTCTAATGTGAATTTATGCTAGTTGTGGATGGAATGCATGACTAGTTTGATGGTAGAGTATACACCTACTTGTTTTGAGCATATGAGTATACATTACTTGTGCTTGGGGTTTGAGTCAAACTGGAGTCGGTCTGTTGAGTCTTTGGCGGGACGATACATCGTCTTCACGAATTGTGAGATTCGTGATCGCGATGGATCGCCGTGCCGGGTTTGCACACACCCCTCCATTGGTGGCCACGGTGGGGAAGTAGTTTATCTCAGTTGTAGTAATACACATGACTTTGATAACTATGGAACTCGAGCGGAGACTGTCTCGGGGACGTCGATATCCATGAAAGGGATATCGAGGGCACATAAAGGTTTTGCACGTGTTTTTGCAGGAGCAACACGGCGGAAGAATTGGTAATGGTATCATATCCCTTTTATATGAATTGTCTCACAAGTACTTATGTGAATAATGTGCTTTGTGATTTGGATATGATATGATGGTTGAATTGGTTTCATAAATGTTATACTTTATGGATAACATGATGCTTATGGTTGTTAATCTTATATGCCTTCACATGAATATTATGGGAATGCTATGTTATATTGATAACATGAATTATTATTGTTAAGCCTAATATGCCTTGACATGGATTTTAGTGAGATGTTATACTATAATGATAACATATTTTATTAATGTTGAGCATGGATGCCATAACATGATTTTTATATAAGGTTATTATGTGAAGATAGCATGATGTAAATTATTATTGAGTATTATGTCATGATAGGAAGTTATGGTTAGTAACTTACTAAGTCTTTGTGACTTACTTCTATTTTTTGATTGTTTTTCCCTACATCCGAGTCGTGCGAGCGGATCCAAGTAAATCAAGAAGATTGCGTTGACGAAGTATTCTTTTGGGCAAGGTTGCTACTTAGATAGTTTATTTTCTTTTGGTAAGGTCGTTGGGAAAAATGAAGTTATGTAAACTTCATGTTGGGTAGCAAACCTAATTGTGCTTTGTAATATTTGTAATTATGTTGTTTAGCTTATTCTTTTGGTAGCCGACTGGTAGTAGTCGTGCTTGGTGTATATTTATGGTTACGTTTCCATATGCTATCTTGTTGTTGGTACTTATAATTATTAGTACTTATACCGTTGGTAGCCGACTCATGTTAGTCGCGCTTGGTAAATATTGGTGAATATGTTTGGCATGTCATATTGATGGGTAAAGTATTATGTTTGTTCTCCGGCATGTTTTTAGCCATTGAGTTGTTAGACTAGAGTCATAGACTTAGTGTAATGTTGGGTTCCGGCTGTAGCGTCGCCGATGACTTGGTATATTATGCTATATATCTGAATTGCATGACAGGGAGTTTAGTTCTACGTGCCCAATGTTGCGGCACGTGCGTCGAATTTTTGGACCGAGAGATTAATTATCTCTTTGGTTGTTTTTAGTTTGAGCTTGTTAGCTCGGGCGCCACTGTTTTATTACATTTCGCTTCTGCATATGTTTTAAGTTGTTGGCGTATCGCCGTTATGGCCCTACCCATTATTTACTACTTGTTTGTTGTTATTTGTTTCCCGGCGGCACGACTTTGGGATTTCGTCTTGGGATCCGGGTCGAGTCGCCACATACTGCATCTCGGTCATGGCCGCCCTCCTGTCCTAAAGCTCAACAACTTAGCTCGCGACTCTGCTCACAACATCATGAATGCTCATCGTGAACGTGATCTGGCCATCACGGAGGAAAAGAAAATGAGATCTATCAACCAAATGCTGATGGAAGAGAACAGTCGTCTTCGTGAAGAACTCGACTACCGCTCTCGCTCCACCAGACCTCCCACAGATGACAATGACGAGTACGTACGAAGAATGGAAGAGCTAGAGAGACAGCGTAGGGAGAAAGAAGCAGCAGACAAAGGAAAAGGGAAACGACATTGGTAAATTATGTATCTGTTTTTCCCTTAACCTTTGTATTTATTCTATCTTTTGAAAACTCTGTAAACATTAAACATCTTGTTTATAATACAGAAGGTTATCTACTTTTTAAAATTTGCTTTTGTTTAAATTCTTGTTATTTCATTTTCTATATCTGCTTAGAATTTAAACACTCAGTTTAAATTTATTTGAACTGTTTTGCTACTAATCTGTGTGTTGTTCTATGATTTCCTTATCTTTTTATGCATTTAGATTAGTCTTTACACTTGAGGTGCTCTTCTGTTTGATAGAGGCATGTCTTCCGTTATTAAATGAATAAAACTCTTAGACATGCTATTATCTATCACATAGTAGGTTATAGTCCTCATTTGTAGTAATGATGACCAGATATAAAAAGGAGGAGATTGTTGATTCTTATTGTATTTAGATTTATATCTGCTCACACATTACACTAGTCTTATACATCAGTGGCTAATTGGGTTGCGTATCGATTAGCGTGGCAACTGTGTATAGAACTTTGCCAAGTATAGTTTTTATAGGACTTCACAGGTTCAGCGGAAGACCTCTTCAAGGCTTCACCGGAAGACCTGCTCAAGCTTAGCAGACCTTGTGTAAACATGGTCAATCATGATGTGTCCAGTCAAGCAAATCTTAATGGATCAATTTAAATTTATCCTTATCGGTTTGAATTTAAATTGAGACATTCCCTAACACCTCAAACCCGCCGAGCGGCTTTAAGCAGAAGACTTTTCGGGCGAGCGTGAAAGCGAAAAAGCAGGCGTCACCTACTGTCTACAACAACTCTCACAGATCTGACATCCAGATTGCCCAACTTCCAAAAGATCTCAGTACTCATTCCCTACTCGATATATGTGAATACGAAATTCCTGATTGACAGCCCCATGCATTTAATGCATTCAACCTAATAGAGTTGTTAAAGTCTTCGTCTTCTCCAATGGATCTCTAAAATGCTCCTGCTATAAATGCTGCCATTTAAGACTGAAGAAATACACAAGACTCGACACTTGAAGAATTGCTCTAAAAATCTACAACAACTCTTAGTCTTATAACTCAATGCATTCAAGAGATCCTCAACAGATCCAGAAGTCCTCGTCAACAATAAGAAGTTGTGTATCATCATCTATTATTTTACTTCTTGTTGTTTTCATTCAATAGCTATACTTCTGCACGAATTAAATATCATGTTTTCACAGATATATAATTCCTTAACCCCCAAATACAAGTCAATATTTTGTACACGATCCATTGGGAATATTCTTTGTAATAGATCTAGTGGAAAACATAGTGCACTATTTAAATCCAATGTTGACTGCCTTGGTGGTGGACGTAGCACTCTTTATAGTGTGAACCATCCCAAAATACTTGTGTTAATTCCTTTACTGTTTGTCTGCTCATTGAGTTGTTTATTACTTCATTTATCACTACCCTTTACAGCTAACTTAAGTAACCTGTTAAGGTCTACCGGTAGTCCTTATCGGCAGACTTGATTCAGCTTTATTGAAAGACTTCCGCTACTTCAATCTTTTCAATAGATTGAAAGTACCTTTCAAAGAACTTACTTAAAGGTTTTTAAGTGTATAATAAACTATTCAACCCCCCCCCTTCTAGCTTATTATTGTGCCCGTTGGGACCCACAAAATTAACTTAAGCAATTTGAAGTTATTAACATGGTGCTTGTCTTTTTGAGCATGTATATAGAAACTATCATGAAGGGAGCATGCTTCATATTGAGCATACAAAAACAAGGGATTGGGAGCTTACCTTGTTTGATATCAAACGGTTGGATGACAAAACAAAGCAAGGATTAAGAAACTAAGGAGCAAGGGCTTCGATTTGGTGGTCTCCAATTGAAAATCCGATGGCCGGATGTCTGGCGATCATGCAAGCAAGGTGGAGGAACTTAAAGCACACTTTTTCTCTCTAAGAACCCAACAAATAACAATGGAGTATGACAGTGGTTGTCAATTGTGCTTAAGAAGATGATGAAGTCATTAAAGGGTCAATCCTATGCTTGAGTTATTAAGCTTCCCATTGGTTGATTAATGATAGCCCTTGATTAGAACTCATCTAAGGATTGCAAACAAACATAAAGAGGTCACAAATCAAGTCGGGATTTGAATTGGGTCGGATGGGGTTCAATGGTTCAGACCAAAAATCAAACATGGAAAAATCTCGTATTGTTGGTGCTGAGGTAGGGAAGTCGCTCATGGTGATGGCTGAGCGAGCGCTCAGTCCCCTTTCCCTTTCCTGTGCTGCTGGATTTTGTGCACTCGCTTATTTGGCTGGGCGAGCGCTCAGGTGTTTGGAAGACCAAAATGGCTTGAAAACAAGTCCTAAATGTGTCCAATGCAACCCCAAACCATTAGGGATGTTTTACACACTCAAAACATGTCCGAAACATCACCCGGAACAAGGAGGAATCGAGGGTGAATCTCACGATGAACAATCAAACGATTCAACAAGGAGTTAAAAAAGGATACTACAAGAGTGAATGGACATTCTTCATCATGTTAAGGACAAGTAAAAAAAGGTCTATGTAAGACCCCGATTCCCGATTAGCTTAATTGCGTGCAATGCTCGCATTTCTTCCTTAGTTGATTGCTCGTTTGGTTTGTGAGAGAGTCTAGATGTGTATGAGAGATCAAATTAAGATCAAAATGCTATTAAGAGATTCCATATAGTTGTTGACTTACTAAAGTCACAAGCCGTAACTCGACGATAGTTGAAATGCGACGCAATTCAGAGTTCGCTTGCATTTCGTGTTCCTGACCTCAATTTGGTCCTAGATCTTTACATGATGATTGATTAACATCTTTAGATGTGTTAGACTTCTATTTGGATGTATCCCTTAAGTCTTGTGAGGTTTTTACGCTTCGAGGATAGCGATTCTTCTTATCGCGAAGTTTGAGATTGAGCCGTGTGAGCGTCTTGTTTTTCGGGAGTTCTTTTCTCCCATCTGTTGTTCATTATCTGGGAGGCATTCAGGCCTATTCTATAGCCCTTTGAAGTGTTTATAATCTTGGGTTGTTGCCCGTCGGTTTGTGGTTTCATTCGACGTTTCATTGGCAAGTTGTTGTTCTTTGCGTCGATTTCTCTCCGAGTTGTTTCGGGAGTTGTTGTGAGAGTTATGGACCTACTTTGAAGGTGTTTTCGACTTTTTTGGTTTATCTAAGTGTATGAGGACTTTAAGGGTTGAATTATAGTCCGTTTCGAAGCTTTAATACTTGCAGTTGCATGCGAAAAGGAACGAAACTAAACGAGGATTACAGAAACTGTCACAGAGAGTAGAATAGTGTGTAGCGGTCGCTTCACATCCAGACCATGCAACCGCATCATAGCCAGGTCCCTGTTACGAGATTTTGACTCATTTTTGGATATTGTCTAACCTAACCCCCACCCAAACCCATCCTAACTACCTTATATTATATCCTAAACATCTAATTGAGTTTTAGAGAGGATTAGGTGGGTTTGATTAAAGAAGAACCACCACAACATTTAGACACATCACCCACTTATTCTCTAACCATTTTAGACCACAAACGCAAAGTCTAACACCCCATTTGCATCCATTGACTTTAAAATGTGGGAGAGTCTCTAGGAAGCTTGAGAGAGAGTATTCTAGGGTTTATTGATTGTTCATCCATGGATTCCAAAGCTTGAGAGCTCGATTGCCCAAAACCAAGCCATAGAAGTGAAGAGGAGGTTGAAGACAACAATTTCCACCGATTAGAATTTCATTTTGTTTGCTAGAAGGGCTGATTTTAGGTAAGTTGCTACATCTTTTCCTCTTTGTTTTTGCCCCATTGACCCTAGGGAAAACAACCTTGGTGCTATGTGAGGTCAATGGGTGCATTCTAGGGTTTTTTAGACATGTAATGAACCCTAAATGCCTAAATGTTGATTTTGGTTTGATGGACTTTCTTGAGACCATGATTAGTATGAACCCTAAATACATGTTTAGTGTCATATATTAATCCATCCTATGTGATTTATTCAAGTGTTGGGAGCATGATTGGTGAAGTGACTTAAATAGGTATATGCCTAAATGATAATTTTGGTTGGATGAACTTGTTTGAGACCATGATTAGTATGATATTCATGTGTAGAGTAGTATGTTAATCCATTCTATGTGATTTATTCAAGTCTTGAGAGCATTATTGGTGAAGTGACTTATGTAACGACCCGACCCGGATTCCAACACGAAATCCCAAGGTCGTGCCGCTGGAACTAACTTAAGAAGAGGACAAGCACTTGTTAAACAGTAGTGCTAGTCAAGCAGTCGAGCAAACTCGCTCTAAACATGAACATAACGCCGCACTAAAATACGGTATTTCAAAAATCGAAACAACGGAAGCAATATAAGAAAGAAGTCCCAAGCTATGAAGCTCGAAACCAACGACAATGAAACCAAGAGAGACATTATCTCTCAAAGGAGGAAAAACAAAACTCGCGTGCCGCAACATTGCAGACGCTAATAGAACCATCGGCACTCCAGGCCGGCGTTTCAACAAAGAACCAACCTGATATAACAAATACCAACGGCTAAAGTATACCGGGGTCAACCAACAACTATAAAAATTAGAATAAGGAAATTTCCCAAAGCTACTGCGTGCCCGGGAGACAACTGGAATAAATACTAAAACCACAAACAAGGCACGACACAACACGTCGGCCCAAGAAATAATCAATACAAATACCCAATTATTCTACTCGACTGTAAAGTCTAAATAACTTAACAAAATTTCGATCTCGCAAGAATAGCAAAGTACATGGAATCAAAGACAATGCTAGAAAGGGAACAAGACTCCATAAGTTGCTACTCAGAAAAGTCGGCTGCTACAACCACGAACCACACGATCTAACCTCGGTCTATCGACCAGCTGCGCCATGCTATAGTCACGATCTACTCGACCTCGCACGATTCGCAACTAAAAACAAGTACGGGATGAGTCATAATGACCCAGTACGCTACCACAATATATATGCAACATATAATCATATAACATAAACATAATCATGGTGTCATTTATAAATGACAGAAAAACCCGTGAAGAGGCGTCGTATCGTTTCGATACTCCACAAGATATCCACTCCTTCTTACTTACTAAAACGTCGAAATGAACCAGGGCGTAATCCCCTGTTCACACACAAATCAAATGAATTAGAAGGTAGTTCCCACAAAACATCATATGCAAGTATACATATCATAATATCTACAAATCAAGCTATTCACACTGTTACCACGTGTAAAGGGTGCCATGTTTATATATATACACCTATATCAATATGTATATCTCTAAATATACATATCAAATCTCTCATAAAATCATCATGCATAAGTGTGCATATCTATATATATACACATCAAGTCTTTCATATATATCTCATATACAAGTATGCATATATCTATATATACATATCAAATCTCTCATATATCATCAGCCAATACAAACATGGTCAATAAGATCTCATGTTCAACTAACATTTTGTTATCACATAAGTGCCCATAGTAAGCCACAGAAAGGATAGAGAAGATACCAAATCACTTTCGTCGTATTGCTCCTGCAATCACAACTGTTAATCATATCGTGCCAGTGATACCCGTGTTCAGGTATCAAAGTACCGAGCTCTCTTCTCAGGTCTGAGTTCTCTACTCAGGAAAATAGCACTAGCCAATTTACTCAATTGGTTACGACTAAGGGGGCTACTTCCCCACTGTAGCTAGCAGTGGAGGTGTGTGTGAAACCCGAATCTGGTACGGCGATACATTACAATCACGAATCCCATAATTCGTGAAGGCAATACATCGTCCCACCATCATCAAGAAAACTCAAGTAATGTCAGCTGGACTTATATGCAATGCACAAGTAGATGTTTACTTGCTAATTCTCAAGTAGATATAATGACCTACTAAACTCATACGATTATGCACATTGTTACATAAATCACAAAACCACAATAGGAACTCATTTGAGTCTCTAAATCATAAGTGTCAAGTTTGTTCACTCTATTCAATTCAAGTCCCAAAAGCTAGTAATCTAGTCAACTGGAATATAATTGTCATAGGATCTCACCACGATCCTCGTAAGGTTCAATTGTTTCTTAACTCGACTCCTTTGAGTCTTTACTACAATTCCAACCAAATAGATTTTGAACACTATATGTGTCCCAAGACTCTTTTCTATGTTCTCGTTTGAGGCATAGCAAGGTTCTCATTCCATTTAGGAATCTTAGTTCAAGTCCCAAGTCAATTATATAAGGGAAGCCCAAGTTGATTATTATGAAATCAAGCTTAGTTCAATTTTGATTCATAATTCCACTTAATAGTAGAATTCAAGTTCACCACAATTCATTAATTGTAGAACAGATCAGGCACGAAGGCAAATACATTCAATATGCTCATAAGTCATATCATAGAAACACATAGAAGAATCAATTCTTGACAAGGTAGGAAATCATGCATTTAGTCATAATATAAAATATACACAGTATTCCATATTCACCTATGAAATTCAACAGAGTCACAACTTAACCATCAGTCCATTAAGTACTATCCAAGACTACTCCGTTAGTCTCGGATCATGAAGCCATTTACTAAACTCTTCCTAGAGTAGTAACTCATTCAATAACACAAAAGTCGATGGTAGTCAAAGACTTAAGCAACACTAGAGCGGTAATAACCCGTAAGGTCAAACCATACCGGTGAGTCTTAGATAACAACATGGTCATCCTAGCGACTTATACAAGTAGACTCCATGTATAGAGTACTAAGAAAGCCCCAATCCAAATCTTCTCATAGAATAGTCCTCAAATTCATTATTCAACAAGTAGGTGTTTTTACTCATTAAAGAATCAAGTAGGAATTCGACAAGAGCGAATTCAACCCGTCAAGTAGATACATCATTCTACAACATGCTCTCAATTGTGCATTTGCTTCACACAATCACATAAACCACATAAGAACTCGATTGAGTCTTATAATCACTCATATCAAACATGCCCTTCAATCCATCCCAAAGTCACGTAAGCTAATATATTAGTCTAACGCACTACAACGTCGGGGTTGTGTGGAGTTCGGTATTGTCTCAATAACTGATTCAAAATTCAACCAAATAGAGCATTGACTACTTCAACCAATGCATCACATTGCCCTTTCCTATGTTCTCCTTTGCCCTTTAGAACTAAGTTCTAGGCATTTAGAACTCATGATCTTAACTAGGCTTAAACACAGAACTTTCAAACCCTAGAATCAGATTTTGTTAAACCTTGAATTGAAACATAATCGATGAAGAGTTGTTCCTTGAAGTTCTCATTAGAAAAACATTCATGATCTTTGCTTTAGTTTCATAAAGTCAAAATCACAACTTCAACATTCATGCTTTGCATAAAGTCAAAATCACAACTTCAATAAGAATTCATAAAATCCTACTCATATTTCTTAGGTTGAATTGGAGGATTTGTCTTCACAAAAGATGTTCATAATCATCAATAGAGCAACTATAATGAAGGGGTCATGTCATTTTATTGAACATGAAAATCTCAGGGAATTGTCAACGTACCTTAAGCCTAAGATTAATGGATGAATGGATGATCAAAGCAAGGATTGTTGTAGAGAAGATCAAGGGCTTCGATTTGGCGGTCTCGGATCGCCGATCGGACCACCGGAACTCCGGGAAATGGTCCTTCAAGTTTGGGTGACCTCCATGGACGAAAATGGTGGATGAAGCTCTGATTCTCTGGTTATTGTTGATCAACAATGGCTGAATTTGGCTGAAAATGGTTTATATACTTACCATTTAGACCCTAATCCAAGTGAAGGGGGTTATAAGCCTTTCTATTGGCTAAGGGAGGATGGCCTTTGATAAGGGTTGATCCAAGGGCTTAGAAGGGTTTGAATAAAGTCAAAAATGGTGTTCTAGGCTGAAATGGTCGGACTTTGGACAAGGGGCAAGGGGGTCTTCAACCAGAACAAGTCAAAAACCCAAAATCTGGAAAACAGACATTCAATCTTGTAAAATCGACCATAAATAGCTCACACCTCCAAATGAGGTGATTATTGATTTTTATGAAACTAGACTCTTTAAAATATAGTTTAGCCTTTTAATTACTCAATTTGGACTTATATTCATCAAAATATGGCTACTACAACTTCAAGTACAGAAGCTGATTTCCTGAAAACAGAATTCTGGCACAGCCGTAAGTCAAGACCTAAATGAGGTACTTATACACCTTGGAAAAATACCATATTTTACAGGGAGTATCCTAACATATGTAGGTAAAACATACTAAATTTTTAGAAAATTATCTTTAGTAGATTGGTACCAGAATTTTCCCGAAGTTCGCCCAAAAACAGGACTGAATCTGTGAAGTGATATGTTGGTCATCTTATTTCCAAATGCAACAAATCTATGAACATTGATTGTGCAAGCATGAGAAATACTAGTACACTTGGTCTAGAACTTAAATGAACTTCTCGCAAGTTGAAAGCACAAACAATACAAGCAACGAAGGCAAACATGAGAAACCCTAAGACTCAAACGAAGCAACAAAGCTTCTAAACTTTCAACCAAGCATACTATGATCAAGATGAACATTATAAGTCATATATGCAAGGTACTAAGACTCCAATGAGACCTAGTTAAGTGCTAACATGCTAAGACGAACACTCAACGCATTAACAACAAAGCATGCAACACGAGAAAGTCAAATACACCAAGGTTTGGGGTCTTACATCCTCACCACCTTAAAAGAATTCGTCCTCGAATTCAAAACTCGACAACAACCAAAAGTTCAATACTCTGGCTTGCACATGAAGTCGAGGTGACCGTCTAGGTATGCCTCAAAACACGAGGGGGAGAAATACTCAAATCTCAACTACAATAAATTCCAAAATCAAGTCATCTTGACTCTTGACGGAGTTAAAAGACATTAGCAAAGCTTACAAAGTTCCATCAAACGTGGATATCAATGTTTAAATGCCTCTCTATCAACTAATCAGGTAATTCATGCATGTGCATTAATTGCACCGAACTAACTAACTTCCCAACCAAAAAAATTTTTTATGGGCTAGCTAAATTATTCCAGCCACAATACGAATCTCTAGGGTCTAACGCCCTTACACTATAATCAAGTAGTCAATCATCATCATAGACCACATATTCGCCCAACAAGAAAGACATTCAATACAGTGTAACTCATTCGATCAAGTCACAAGTTCATTTCATTCATAGCATGATCTCCATATACAAGTTGCACATATTTGCACAAGCAAAACAAGATACCATTTTCAATTCCATTCCGTTTGGTAACGGGTTCAGTCAATTCCTATCTCATATTATACCATTCTAGTTCTCTGACGAAGACCTCTTGATAATCAAGTCAGGGGCCCTCTGAAGTGACTTCAAAAGCTTTCGTCGTAAAGGATGTGGGGTGTTCGTGAATCACATAAAAGCAACCCTTATATCGGTCTCAAAATACAAATCATAAGCACATATAGGCATGGCATCAACATCATGCAACATAGTATGTTAATTTACTATGTATGTAAACCAAATTATGGAATATTCATACTATTAACTACCTATCAATGGTAGATAAAACACATTATACAAGGCTAGTACGCTATCAATGTATTAGACTAATAAAGAGACAATACAACATTTCACGAGTCACTAGGTAGTATATTCTTACTAACTAGTATACGGCCAATCCTTATAAGTCAAACCGTATACGGGTCGACAAACAATCCAACCAATCATCACGTGATCACCTACTGGCCAATCTCCAAGTTCCAACATATCATGAGGAAATTTCACCTTCATCAAGGTAGTCCCCCAAATACCCAAACACAACCATCGGGAAAGAGTTCTCAAATTCCCAACACAAGTAATACAAGAACTGGTGGTTAATTACTACCCTAACTATCTGCACCTGTATAGTAATCTATGAAATACTAATAGGTACCATGGGAGGTTTAACCACTCCGCTCTCGAAACGTATTACAACGAACTTTCGCCATAATGATTAACATGACGATCACCCTTGGGACCGACAGTCTAGCTTCTCTGATTCCTAAAAATGGAACAAGAAACAACAGCTCTAATAAACTGCAACTCATAAGCAATAAGGGAGAAATATAATACTCCTAGACATAAACCTTCACTCACGACAATCTAGACCAAACGAACTTAGTACTCCAAGTCGTGTACTTGTACCAAAGAATATGCCAATAAGGCATTATAAACAACACTCGACGGTAAATACTCGACGAAAACCCAAACCCAAACTAGGCCATGGAACCTATCCTGGCTTATAGCTAACATAAGCTCTGATACCAACTGTAACGACCCGACCCGGATTCCAACACGAAATCCCAAGGTCTTGCCGCTGGAACTAACTTAAGAAAAGGACAAACACTTGTTAAACAGTAGTGCTAGTCAAGCAGTCGAGCAAACTCGCTCTAAACATGAACATAGCGCCGCACTAAAATACGGTATTTCAAAAATTGAAACAACGGAAGCAATATAAGAAAGAAGTCCCAAGCTATGAAGCTCGAAACCAACGACAATGAAACCAAGAGAGACATTATCTCTCAAAGGAGGAAAAACAAAACTCGCGTGCCGCAACATTGCAGACGCTAATCAAACCATCGGCACTCCAGGCCGGCGTTTCAACAAAGAACCAACCTGATATAACAAATACCCAACGGCTAAAGCATACCGGGGTCAACCAACAACTATAAAAATTAGAATAAGGAAATTTCCCAAAGCTACTGCGTGCCCGGGAGACAACTGGAATAAATACTAAAACCACAAACAAGGCACGACACAACACGTCGGCCCAAGAAATAATCAATACAAATACCCAAGTATTCTACCCGACTGTAAAGTCTAAATAACTTTACAAAATTTCGATCTCGCAAGAATAGCAAAGTACATGGAATCAAAGACAATGCTAGAAAGGAACAAGACTCCACAAGCTGCTACTCGGAAAAGTCGGCTGCTACAACCACGAACCACACGATCTAACCTCGGTCTATCGACCAGCTGCGCCATGCTACAGTCACGATCTACTCGACCTCAGTGCAAATGATCGATTCGCAACTAAAAACAAGTACGGGATGAGTCATAATGACCCGATGCGCTACCACAATATATATGCAACATATAATTATGTAACATAAACATAATCCATGGTGTCATTTATAAATGACGAAAAACCCGAGGCGTCGTATCGTTTCGATACTCCACAAGATATCCACTCCTTCTTACTTACTAAACGTCGAAATGAACCAGGCGTAATCCCTGTTCACACACAAATCAAATGAATTAGAAGGTAGTTCCCACAAAACATCATATGCAAGTATACATATCATAATATATACAAATCAAGCTATTCACACTGTTACCACGTGTAAAGGGTGCATGTTTATATATATACACCTATATCAGTATGTATATCTCTAAATATACATATCAAATCTCCCATAAAATCATCATGCATAAGTGTGCATATCTATATATATACACATCAAGTCTTTCATATATATCTCATATACAAGTATGCATATATCTATATATACATATCAAATCTCTCATATATCATCAGCCAATACAAACATGGTCAATAAGATCTCATGTTCAACTAACACTTTGTTATCACATAAGTGCCCATAGTAAGCCACATAAAGGATAGAGAAGATACCAAATCACTTTCGTCGTATTGCTCCTGCAATCACAACTGTTAATCATATCGTGCGGTGATACCCGTGTTCGGGTATCAAAGTAGAGAGCTCTTTCTCGGTCCGAGTTCTCTACTCGGGAAAATAGCACTAGCCAATGTGCTCAATTGGTTACGACAAAGGGGCTACTTCCCCCCGTAGCTAGCAGGTGGAGGTGTGTGTGAAACCCGAATCCGATGCGGCGATACATTACAATCACGAATCCCATAATTCGTGAAGGCAATGCATCGTCCCACCATCATCAAAAAAACTCAAGTAATACCAGCTGGACTTATATGCAATGCACAAGTAGATGTTTACTTGCTAATTCTCAAGTAGATATAATGACCTACTAAACTCATACAATTATGCACATTGTTACATAAATCACAAAACCACAATAGGAACTCATTTGAGTCTCTAAATCATAAGTGCCAAGTTTGTTCACTCTATTCAATTCAAGTCCCACAAAGCTAGTAATCTAGTCAACTGGAATATAATTGTCATATGATCTCACCACGATCCTCGTAAGGTTCAATTGTTCCTTAACTCGACTCAGTTGAGTCTTTACTACAATTCAACCAAATAGATTTTGAACACTATATGTGTCCCAAGACTCTTTTCTATGTTCTCGTTTGAGGCATAGCAAGGTTCTCATTCCATTTAGGAATCTTAGTTCAAGTCCCAAGTCAATTATATAAGGGAAGCCCAAGTTGATTATTATGAAATCAAGCTTAGTTCAATTTTGATTAATAATTCCACTTAATAGTAGAATCCAAGTTCACCACAATTCATTAATTGTAGAACAGATCAGGCACGAAGGCAAATACATTCAATATGCTCATAAGTCATATCATACAAACACATAGAAGAATCAATTCTTGACAAGGTAGGAAATCATGCATTTAGTCATAATATAAAATATACACAGTATTCCATATTCACCTATGAAATTCAACAGAGTCACAATTTAACCATCAGTCCATTAAGTACTATCCAAGACTACTCCGTTAGTCTCGGAACATGAAGCCATTTACTAAACTCTTCCTAGAGTAGTAACTCATTCAATAACACAAAAGTCGATGGTAGTCAAAGACTTAAGCAACACTAGAGCGGTAATAACCCGTAAGGTCAAACCATACCGGTGAGTCTTAGATAACAACATGGTCATCCTAGCGACTTATACAAGTAGACTCCATGTATAGAGTACTAAGAAAGCCCCAATCCAAATCTTCTCATAGAATAGTTCTCAAATTCATTATTCAACAAGTAGGTGTTTTTACTCATTAAAGAATCAAGTAGGAATTCGACAAGAGCGAATTCAACCTGTCAAGTAGATACATCATTCTACAACATGCTCTCAATTGTGCATTTGCTTCACACAATCACAAAAACCAAATAAGAACTCGATTGAGTCTTATAATCACTCATATAAAACATGCCCTTCAATCCATCCCAAAGTCACCTAAGCTAATATATTAGTCTAACGCACTACAACGTCGTAGGGATTGAATGTGGAGTCGGTATTGTTCAATAACTCCCTAATCTCAACTCCGTTGAGTTTTACTAAAATTCAACCAAATAGAGCATTGATACTATATGCATCACATTGCCCTTTCCTAAGTTCTCCTTTCATTTAGAACTCGATAACTAGGCCGTTCATGATCTTAAACTAGCCTTAAACACAATCCCGAGTTTCAAACCCTAGAATCGGAGATTTTGTTAAACCTTGAATTGAAACATAATCTTTCACAAGAATTGTTCCTAAGCTCATTATAAACACATTCATGCTTTGCATAAAGTCAAAATCCCAACTTCAATAAGAATTCATAAAATCCTACTCATATTTCTTAGGTTGAATTGAAGGATTTGTCTTCACAAAAGATGTTCATAATCATCAATAGAGCAACTATAATGAAGGGGTCATGTCATTTTATTGAACATGAAAATCTCAGGGAATTGTCAACATACCTTAAGCCTAAGATTAATGGATGAATGGATGATCAAAGCAAGGATTGTTGTAGAGGAGATCAAGGGCTTCGATTTGGCGGTCTCGGATCGCCGATCAGACCACCGAAACTCCGGGAAATGGTCCTTCAAGTTAGGGTGACCTCCATGGACGAAAATGGTGGATGAAGATCTGATTCTCTGGTTATTGTTGATCAACAATGGCTGAATTTGGCTGAAAATGGTTTATATACTTACCATTTAGACCCTAATCCAAGTGAAGGGGGTTATAAGCCTTTCTATTGGCTAAGGGATGATGGCCTTTGATAAGGGTTGATCCAAGGGCTTAGAAGGGTTTGAATAAAGTCAAAAATGGTGTTCTAGGCTGAAATGGTCGGACTTTCGACAAGGGGCAAGGGGCAAGGGGGTCTTCAACCAGAACAAGTCAAAAACCCAAAATCTAGAAAACAGACATTCAATCTTGTAAAATCGACCATAAATAGCTCACACCTCCAAATGAGGTGATTATTGATTTTATGAAACTAGACTCTTTAAAATATAGTTTATCCTTTTAATTACTCAATTTGGACTTATATTCATCAAAATATGGCTACTACAACTTCAAGTACAGAAGCTGATTTCCTGAAAACAGAATTCTGGCACAGCCGTACGTCAAGACCTAAATGAGGTACTTTTACACCTTGTAAAAATACCATATTTTACAGGGAGGATCCTAACATATGTAGGTAAAACATACTAAATTTTTAGAAAATTATCTTTAGTAGATTGGTACCAGAATTTTCCCGAAGTTCACCCAAAAACAGGACTGAATCTGTGAAGTGATATGTTGGTCATCTTATTTCCAAATGCAACAAATCTATGAACATTGATTGTGCAAGCATGAGAAATACTAGTACACTTGGTCTAGAACTTAAATGAACTTCTCGCAAGTTGAAATCACAAACAATACAAGCAACGAAGGCAAACACGAGAAACCCTAAGACTCAAACGAAGCAACAAAGCTTCTAAACTTTCAACCAAGCATACTATGATCAAGATGAACATTATAAGTTATATATGCAAGGTACTAAGACTCCAATGAGACCTAGTTAAGTGCTAACATGCTAAGACGAACACTCAACGCATTAACAACAAAGCATGGAACACGAGAAAGTCAAATACACCAAGGTACGGGGTCTTACAACTTAAATGGGTTTATGCATAAAATACGCATTAAATCAACTTGGGATGAAATCCTACAACGATTGGGTTTCATCTGATTAATGTTGTGAAGTACATAGCCTCCAAACTTTAAATGAAATTATGATTATGATGAGTTATATGGATTTTTAGGCTCGGGAATCAAGCCCGAATGAATTTTGGAATGTTGTTGCAAATTCGAAAGTAATGTTAAAGCGTGGATTTATGAAACACATAAAGAATGAAGTGTAGTATTAAGACACAACGGAGTCATTGTAAGGCCAATAATATGGTAATGAGCCTTGGGTTCAAACCATACAATGTTTGGGTTTTGGGTGATTATGTTTGTGCGTACCGAGCATCTCATTTTGTGTCCATTTGAGACACTTATGTTATGGAGACTCATTGGAAATATATTTTGAGTATGCTTGTTAGAGCACGGAACATTAGAGACCAACCTATGGTCTCGAGTATATTTAAGAGACGATAAATGGAAGAATTCTCTCTTTAAGGAATTTGGTCGCATGCATATAAAAGCACTTGCGAGGAAGTGACTATGGAGTAGTCCTGATATTCTTGGATATTGTATTGGAGATGTCGATTATATACGACGATTATGACTATGATTGAGTCCGGTGTGCTTTAAGTGAAGACTAAATACTAAGTCTTGAGATATGGATGTTCTTAGACTAATTTAATAGTCTTTGGTTTGATCTTGAGTAGAAGACTATAGTAGATCTCACATTGTGATTTATTGAACTTATGTGCTATTCTTGATTTGGTGATGACTTGAGAATTTATGAGTACCTCAATATGTGGTTCTTGAACTAAACTTGTAAGTTAGTTGAACATGTTAAGTATATGCAAATATGTGCATTATTTATGGATTTCGTAGAGCATTATGAATTACTTGATTTGATGAGCCCGATAATTATGAACTTGGTCTCATTTGGTTTATGCAAGTAAATACCTACTTGAGCATTTTTGGTTTGAGTCCAGCTGGCGGTTTGGTCGTGGTGTCGGCAATGGGACGATTCATAGCCTTGGGAACAATCGCTATGAATCGTTGCATTGGTTCCTTTTCTCCTCATTATTTGGCCAATAGTGGGATGTGGTCTCGAGTTAGTGTCATCTATCCTGATATCGAACTCCCATTTCTCATCCTAGGTTGGATGAATGGAACGAGTACTCATTAAGGGAAACTGGTGAGTTGTGACCATTTGAGGAGGAAACCCAAGGTATGATCTGTTGGGTGTTGAACCCGGATTTTGGTTTGAGGATGAATCCCATGGTATGAACAGTTGGGCATTGGACCCGGATTTTGGTTGTAACAGTTCGATTTACATTTCTTGTTACAAATGTTTATTTATGAGCATTTATATGAAAGACATTATGCTATGTGTTTTATGTGAGATTATGTGCTTTGGTAATTAAGTACATGTTTATTTTTGGTTTACTAGTATGATATCATGATTCTTATATGCTTGTGCATTATGCCATGCCATGACATAATATGCCATACAGTTGCATATAGTAACTTAGTGGGTCATTATGACTCACTCCGTGTGGTTGTTTTCCCTAGTGTGTGCAGTGATCCCGTTAGTACGCGCGGCGACTTCGGATAGTGATTTCTAGCAGGTGATCTTTCGGGCAATAAGCTTGGAGTTATTATTATTGTTGTTATTTATTTTGTGAAACACGGATGTAAAGTTATGTAGACTTTACTGGGGTAGATTATATTAGTATTTATTTGTTATGTTATTTGGGAGCCGGCTATTATAGCCGAGTTGTTGTATCTTTTAGAAGTTATTCCCGTTATCATTTCGAGCAAAGTTTGGCTCTCTTATCGTAGTATTGTATTATTGTTATTTCTACCTCCGACAACTTTAGTCGTGAGATCTTAGTATAGTTGTTTAGCTTTTGAAATATTATTCTTATAGTTGAATTGTCCCTCCGGCATGTTATAGCCGTTGAGTGGTTATTTATCAGGTTGGGATCTTGTTGGTTCGCCGGCCTTTGGTTGTCGATGGTTTGTTGCCCGTGCGCAATGTTGTGTCACGCGCATCATAAATTTGTCGAGAGATAGTTGTCTCTCAGCCTTGCATTCCTTGGTTTAGGATTAAAGGCTTGGGTTCCACTTATGTTTTGCTTCCGCGGGTTTTAGTTTTTGTTGTTTCGTTTCGTCGTTTTGGCTTTGCCTTCCTGTTTCGAGCTTGTTGGCTCATCTTTTGACTCGCACCATTGTTCTTAGCAGGTGCTTGTCCGTCTCTTAGCTAGTCTTGATGGAACGACCTTGGGATTTCATATAGAAATTCGGGTTGGGTTGTTACAGTTGGTATCAGAGCTATTGGTTAGCTATTTCGCTAGGATAGGTTCCTTGGCCTAGTTTGGGTTGGGTTTATTGTTGAGATTTTTAAACGTTGAGTGTTCCTTGTAGGTATATTATGTCAAGAGCTTGGCGTGGAGCTAATTCTAGTCGACCTCGTCCAGGTACAGCTCGTGGTAACGAGAGAGGGAGAACGTTAATTATCCGCATGTGACTCCTCAACAAATGTTTAGAGGGGAAAACGATTCCACTATACTTGGGAGATTCTTGAGGTTGAGACCTGGGAGCTTCGATGGAGAGCCGGACGCTTCTAAAGCAGAACATTGGTTAGAAAGCATGGAGAAGATCTTTGCAGTTATGGGTTGTACGTCAGAAGAGATGGTGACCCTAGCAGTGTTTAAGTTGAGTGGTGCGGCTGACCATTGGTAGCATGTGTTACGAGATAGTTGGAGACACCATGGAGTGCCTCAAGTGTGAGAAAACTTCATGATGGAGTTTAGGGCACAGTTTATTCCGGCAGTAGTTCGGGAAAGAAGAGAAATGGAATTCATTGCGATAGAGCAAGGAGATATGACAGTGGCTCAGTATTCAGTGAAGTTCACAGAGTTGGCACGTTACTGTAGTTACCTAGTACCAAATGAGGCTAAGAAGGCCTATCGATTTGTAAAAGGCCTAAGGATGACGTACGTACTGGTAGTCGGAGTGATGTTCCTACCTCTAGTCGGAGACGACGAAGCAGCGAGTTGATATGTAATTTTTGTATGAGGACAGGACACGCCGAGAACAGATGTTGGGGTAAAGCAGGAAAGTGCTTTGCTTGTGGCGGTGATCATGTTCATAAAGATTGCCCGAGGATGAGAATTAAATGGTGTGGGAGTGCTAGCCAACAATCTTGTGGCTCCAAGAGAGATGGTGTTGGTCGACCTAGAATTTGAGGTCGTGTGCGCGTGGCGATTGGCCATTGCGGAGTTTTAAAACCTATTCGAAATAGGAAGGTATGTTCTCGTATATATATTATACCGTTGCTACTATTATTGTTATTATGAGTACGCATTTTATCGGTAGCTCATGTGCATTCATACGTATATTACATGGTGTATTGAATATTATTGGTTTATTGTTTGATTGGGAATAAAGCCCCAATATGGTGTTGGTATGTGATATTTTTTGATTTGTGAATTGTCGGTAGGTTACACATGGTCTGTGGTTTCTTGTGTAGTCTATATATATATATAGAACTATACTGTATATAAAGAGAATTGGGGATGAATTTATGTTATGACGATAGTAATCAATGGTATTATGGGGTTGCAGTTTGGTAGACCTATATTAAGAGCCGTGGTGTGAATATATGTATATGTATATATATGTATATAAGAAAAGCATGAATTGTATAATGATACTTATTGGTTTGATATGATACTTGTATATCCTATGGAGATATGTTAATGTGGTAGATAATATAATTTTATAATTATATTGATGGTCATTATGCGTGAAAGATACACTCGATTAGTGAGAAGGTTAGGTGTTGCGATTTATTGGTTGATTTTTAGTACGCGGACAAGTATGATGTTTCACCGCGATTATTGAAGTGATGATGTTCTGAAGACGCTTAGAACATGCGTGGCTTGTAGACTTGGTCTAGAGCTTAAGAAAGGTTGGAATTGTGGAGTATAGACGTTACGACTATTGGTAGCCATGTCGACTCATGGTGACTTCTAATGAGTTTTCTTGGTTGAGTGTACTAGGTACACGAGTTTTGTGGTAGATGTGATTCTTGTTTGCCAAGGTAATAGACCTTGTTACTTGGCTTGATTTTATTTAGTTATGTGCATTAGTTGTAGGGAACACCTACTTGATGCATCTACATTGTAGTATATTAAATTTTTGTTTCATAATTATTATCTCTTGCTCATTCATTTCATTAGCATAGGAGCCTATTTAAAGGATGCTTAAAACTTTTATTCACGAACCTTCGCATCCTTACGATGGAAACTTTTGAAGCTAATTCAGCAGGTACTCTGAATTGGTGATCAAAAGGTATTCATCGTTGGACTAGGATTGGTATTAATTAGGGTAGAAATTGACTATACCCGTTACCAAATGGAATGGACAGAAATGGAATTAATTTTCAAAACATTTCATTATTGTGTTCTTATGTGTTCTTACCCGCGATAGGGAGATCGCGAGTATGACTTGCATGGCTTGAAATGTCGAATTGATTGCCTCTAATTTGGTTGAGAATTGCTCTATAGGCAATTATTACTTTTTGTAACTTAAGATCTTTTATGGGAAGAATTTCATGGTGTGCCCCGGGACAAATAGTTTCGGTAGTTGAATGTTTATGGTATGCTTGAACTTGTTTTCATGTTAAACTTTGGGGTTTGTATACAAGATTGGTTAATGTTGTTCGTATGTGTTTTCACGACTCAAGTATGAGTCATATTATTTCTAATCTTAAGGGTTTAGTGTTGTTGTGCCTATTGAGCGGTCCTGAAAACTGAGTCCGGATCACGATAGTTTGATCCTTACGTGTTTGTTTAAGTTGTTGTGATAGTAGACTCGGAGATTGAGTCTAGGTTTATGGTTTTGGACATTCAGTGTTCACTCGAAATTGAGAGACACCGTAGTTGTATTTGGGTATATGTTGTTGGGTGATGACCTAACGTTGGTTTGTGATACGGTTTAGAATTCGGAACGAATTCTTTTTAAGGGGGAAAGGATGTAAGACCCCGATTCTCGATTAGCTTGAATTGCGTGCAATGCTCGCATTTCTTCCTTAGTTGATTGCTCGTTTGGTTTGTGAGAGAGTCTAGATGTGTATGAGATATCACATTAAGACCAAAATTCTATTAAGAGATGCCATATAGTTGTTGATTTCTAAAGTCACAAGCCGTAACTCGACGATAGTCGAAATGCGACGCGATTGAGAGTTCGCTTGCGTTTTATGTTCCTGACCTCGATTTGGTCCTATATCTTTTCATGATGATTGATTAACATGTTTAGATGTGTTAGACTTCTAGTTGTATGTATCCCTTAAGTCTTGTGAGGTTTTGACGCTTCGAGGATAGCGATTCTTCTTATCGCGTAGTTTGAGATTGAGCCGTGTGAGCGTCTCGTTTTTCAGTAGTTCTTTTCTCCCATCTGTTGTTCATTATCTAGGAGGCATTCAGGCCTATTCTATAGCCCTTTGAATTGTTTGTAATCTTGGGTTGTTGCCCATCGGTTTATGGTTTCATTCGACGTTTCATTAGCAAGTTGTTTTGCTTTCCGTCGATTTCGCTCCGAGTTGTTTCGGAAGTTGTTATGAGAGTTCTGGACCTACTTTGAAGGTGTTTTCAGACTAGTTTGGTTTAGCTAAGTGTATGAGGACTTTAAGGGTTGAATTATAGGCCGTTTCGAAGCTTTAAGACTTGTGGTTGCATGCGAAAAGGACCGAAACCGAACGAGGTTTGCATAAACACTCACAGAGGGCAGAATAGTGTGAAGCGGTCGCTTCACATATAGGCCATGCGACCGCATCATAGCCAGGTCCCTGTTACGGGATTTTGACTCATTTTTGGCAATTATCTAACCTAACCCCCACCCAAACCCATCCTAAACCATCCCAACTACCTTACATTATATCCTAAACATCTAATTGAGTTTTAGAGAGGGTTGGGTGGGTTTAATTAAGGAGGAACCACCACAACATTTAGACACATCACCCACTTATTCCCTAATACTTTTAGACCACAAACTCAATGTCTAACACCCCATTTGCAGCCATTGACTTTCAAAAACGTGGGAGAGTCTCTAGGAAGCTTGAGAGAGAGTCTTCTAGGGTTTCTTGAGTGTTCATCCACGGATTCCAAAGCTTGAGAGCCCGATTGCCCAAACCAAGCCATAGAAGTGAAGAGGAGGTTGAAGACAACAATTTCCACCGATTAGAATTTCGTTTTGTTTGCTAGAAGGGCTGATTTTAGGTAAGTTGCTACATCTCTTCCTCTTTGTTTTTGCCCCATTGACCCTAGGGAAAACAACCTTGGTGCTATGTGAGGTCAATGGGTGCATTCTAGGGCTTTTTAGACATGCTATGAACCCTAAATGCCTAAATATTGATTTTGGTTGGATGGACTTGCTTGAGACCATGATAAGTATGATATACATGTGTAGTATAGTATATTAATCCATCCTATGTGATTTATTCAAGTCTTGAGAGCATTATTGGTGAAGTGACTTAAATGGGTTTATGCATAAAATGTGATTTTTGCTCTATGTTGCCTATTTAAGTATTTTGGTGGGATTTTGATGGTTTAATGACCTTGGGAAAATTGTCATTCATGTTAGTTATGAACATAGAAAGGTATTATGGCCAATGGCTTCTATGCCCTAAATTTCGGAAAATGTAGATTAGACTCAACGGAGTCATTATAAGTTCGATAATATGTTAAATGAACTTGGGAGAGAATCCTACGGCGATTGGGTTTCGTCTGATTAATGTTGTAAAGTGCATAAGCTCCAAACTTTAAATGGAATTATGATTATGATGAGTTATATGAATTTTTAGTCTTGGGGATCAAGCCCGAATGAATTTTGGAATGTTGTTGCAAATTCGAATGAAATGTTAAAGCGTGGATTTATGAAACACATAAAAAATGAAATGTAGTATTAAGACTCAACGGAGTCATTGTAAGGCCAATAATATGGTAATGAGCCTTGGGTTGAAAACCTACAATGTTTGGGTTTTGGGTGATTATGTTTGTGCGCATCGAGCATCTCATTTTGTGTCCATTTAAGACACTCATGTTATATAGACTCATTGGAAATATATTTTGAGCGTGCTTGTCAGAGCACAAAACATTAGAGACCAACCTATGGTCTCGAGTATATTTAAGAGACGATAAATGGAAGAATTCTCTCTTTAAGGAATTTGGTCGCGTGCATATAAAAGCACTTACGAGGAAGTGACTACGGAGTAGTCGTGATATTCTTGGGTGTTGTATTGGAGATGTCGATTATATACGACGATTAGGACTATGATTGAGTCCGGTGTGCTTTAAGTGAAGACTAAATACTAAGTCTTGAGATATGGATGTTCTTAGACTAATTTAATAGTCTTTGGTTTGATCTTGAGTAGAGGACTATAGTAGACCTCACGTTGTGATTTATTGAACTTATGTGCTATTCTATATTTGGTGATGACTTGAGAATTTATGAGTACCTCAATATGTGGTTCTTGAACTAAACTTGTAAGTTAGTTGAACATGTTAAGTATATGCAAATATGTGAATTGTTTATGGATTTCGTAGAGCATTATGACCTACTTGATTTGATGAGCCTGATAATTATGAACTTGGTCTCATTTGGTTTATGCAAGTAAATACCTACTTGAGCATTTTTGGTTTGAGTCCAGCTGGCGGTTTGGTCGTGGTGTCGGCAATGGGACGATTCATAGCCTTGGGAACAATTGCTATGAATCGTTGCATTGGTTCCTTTTCTCCTCACTATTTGGCCAATAGTGGGATGTGGTCTCAAGTTAGTGCCATCTATCCTGATATCGAGCTCCCATTTCTCATCCTAGGTTGGATGAATGTAACGAGTACTCATTAGGGGAAACTGGTGAGTTGTGACCATTTGAGGAGGAAACCCAAGGTATGATTGGTTGGGTGTTGAACCCGGATTTTGGTTTGAGGATGAATCCCATGGTATGAACAGTTGGGCATTGATCCCGGATTTTGATTGTAACAGTTCGATTTACATTTCTTGTTACACGTGTTTATTTATGAGCATTTATATGAAAGACATTATGCTATGTGTTTTATGTGAGATTATGTGCTTTGGTAATTAAGTACATGTTTATTTTTGGTATACTAGTTATATGCTTGTGCATTATGCCATGCCATGACATAATATGTCATACAGTTGCATTTAGTAACTTAGTGGGTCATTATGACTCACTCCGTGTGGTTGTTTTCCCTAGTGTGTGCAGTGATCCCGTTAGTACGCGCGGCGACTTCTGATAGTGATTTCTAGCAGGTGGTCTTCCGGGAAATAAACTTGGAGTTATTATTATTGTTGTTATTTATTTCACTACAAGAAAACAGGGCAACAGCAACGGAAAATTCCGTTGCAAAAAATGAAATTCCGTTACAATTAGACGATTGAAACGGAAAAAGTTCGTTGCAAATTCCGTTTGGAAAACCCTCGTTGCAAATTTTATGCAACCGAATGTATTCCGTTGCATGATATTGCAACGAAAATCGAGCGTTGCAATTTTAAATTTTTCTGTTGCAAATGTGTTTCTAAGGGTAGTTGACGTCCGTTGCAAATAGCAACTAATTTTTTCTGTTGCATTCTTGCAACAAACTTTTTCCGTTGCATTCTTGCAACAGACTTTTTTTGTTGCAAGAATGCAACAGATTTTTTTCGTTGCATTTTTTGTTGCATTCTTGTAATAGACTTTTCCGTTGCATTTGTTACATTTTTGCAACAGACTTTTTCGTTGCATTTTTGCAACAAACTTTTCCATTACAATGTTTATATATTTCCGTTGCTAGTTCGTAATTGAATTTTTTTAAAAAAATTATTATTGCAACAGAATATATATATATATATATATATATATATATATATATATATATATATATATATATATATATATATATATATATATATATATATATATATATATCGTACCTGATTGAACATTTTCATAATTCACATTTTACAAAAAAAATGAAATCTAAAATCAAACATTTAAAACAACTCAAGTTTAATCATTTCATTCAAAAGTCATTGTCGAAGTGTCGGATTACATGAAAGTGTAGAGAATGTTGAGAGCCTCCAAGTGATTAACAAAAGACAATGTCTAACTGTCAAACAACATAGACGTTGGTGGAGGTTGTTGGGCTCTAAGTGACCGAATTTCCTCTTGCATTAGCTTGAAATCAGCTTTGATTTTCTCCATTTCCACAGCATTGTCAACTTGTATTTGTTTTTGAATATATTTCCTCACTTGTTCTACTCTTTCACAAAGCTTATCTTGAAATTGCTGGGTTTGTGTGAAATCTTCATTCACACTTCCATGTGACGAATAACTTGCGATGCCACTACCCCTCATGATCTTTGATACAGGAACCAACGAACCAAAGCCATACAAACAATTTTTTGCAACACCGCCGGATATACATCAACCCAAGCGTGGGATCGAAATATATACCTTTTTTTCAAGGTATAATCCCCCTAAAATAAGATTGTTGGGAATGAAAAATTGAAAAACTCTGATTTTGTGTGTTAGAAGTGTAAAACTGAATGAAAAATTGGCTATGTAAAACTGAAAAGAAAGGAGATTATATATATATATATATATATATTTTTTTTTTTTTTTTTTTAAAAGGTTGGAGGGGACATAGACCGTACCCCAACCCTTAATTTTTTTAATTATTTTTAATGCCTTGAAAGGCTACAATTATATATATATATATATATATATATATATATATATATATATATATATATATATATGATGCCTTTGGTATGGCTCGAACAATTGGTGCCTCCGGGAGGCTTTGAACACCGACCTCTCGGTTGAGAGTAGTTAAGTCGTGGTGCCTCGGTAGGGCTTGAATACTCAACCTCTCTTAAGATAAGTGAGTAGCTAAATGGGGCCTTTGGATAAGGCTTTAACAACAACGATGCCTCGAAGAGGCTTGAACACCCGACCTCTTGAGAGTTGTAAAGTCCGTGGTGTCTCTAGTGAGACTCGAACACCCAACCTCTCCGTTAGGAGAAGTGAGCAGTACCAGTTGAGCTAGAGCTCGTTGGTTTTATATATATATATATATATATATATGCACATGAGAAAGGAATTTAATTATTTTAAATGTGCTTACATTGTCAAACTCCAACGATATATGGGAATGTTCACCCATAAGCCAAACCTACAAGTGCGAGGATTTAGAGAATAGTATGGCAATAACATGCCACGAGGCGACCAAATTTCATGATGTCCAATGTATTATGCGAGGCTTAACTTTTCTAGATACATGCAGCACAAATAATGCGAAACCACCGTAATTTTGAGAATTCATGTTTTAGGTTTAAAGATGAAAACGTCGGTAGCATAAAGATAGTACCGGTCTGAAAGGGCTTGCAAGCCGGTGATCGAAGTTGTTCTTTCCTTCCTTCTTCCCCCACTTCTCGAGCTAGTTGACGAGTTTTGGAACAAAACCCTCTAAATTAAACATGTAACTCCCATCTATCTGCGGTGGTGATTTAGCCATGACAACCAAAAAACAGCGGTGATGATTTAACCATGCCAACCAAAACATAAAACCACTTGAGAGCACAAACCCGATTATTTATAAAGTCAAAGAGTGTCCGACATCCAATAATTAGCATCTCATCTGGCGGGTCGATCCAGTAGTATGCATGATACTTAGCAAACTATTTGCAAATAGAGGCCTGAAATAAAATTTAAAATATTTAGATGCAAACATGTTCATAGAAGAGTCCACAAACTATATTTATTTATTTTCCTTTTAATTTATCAGAAGAGTCCAGAAACTATTCATCAAAGAGCAAAACTAGGATTGATACACACTTACATGTACCCAACACAAAAATGAAAAGAGAGAATTGTTTCCATATATGTACATGTATGGGCAATTGGGCTTTATATATATTCTCGTGTTTCAAGTTTGGTGGTTCATTGGACCTTGTTAGTGGCATGTAAATGGCTCTTCAGTGCCGATCAATTGATTTGCTCCAAAGGAAAATGCATGATATTGCCTTCTTTTCTGTGAGGTTTTTGTTGGGCATAATGCCCAAAACTATATGATTTCAGCTAATGTTTTCAAGATCGGAGGGAGAGAGAGAGAGAGAGAGAGAGAGAATACTAAAAATTATCAATAATAGATAATGAAACTTTTTTTTTAGGTAAGCATGACCCCTAGTTGGTATAGGGATTGGAATCAAGGACCTCAAGTTCTTTGCTTGAATGACCTTGTCATCTCTCCCATAGATAATGAAATATAACAACATAGTATTACAAAAATTAAAAGGGCATGCTCACTCAGGTTGTTCAAAAGTTGCTCTTGCTTTCACAACATTGCCAAGAAATTGGGGATCAATAGCACCAAATGGTTCTTTCAAATCTTGAACATTTGTTCTTTATGACAATTTTTTAATTCTAGTTGTCTGAAAAGAAAAGGTAAAAAGTAGACATGTATACTTTGACCAATATTTAGATCAATGTTTGGAAAGGATTTAATTACCTTTTTTACATTATAAAACACAAGAATTATACTCTCTTTGTCCCAAATAGGCTTTAAAACAAATATCCCAATATGATTGTCCTTTTTGCACGAAATAACTAAATTTACATTTGTCATCTATCATGTCCCGATGTGCACTTACAATACTAAGTGTCAATACTATGTACATTATCTATATGTATTATCAAAATGACCAAAAAATCAACTTCTTTAATTTTCGTAAATAACTAAAATGGGACAGAGGGAGTTGTACTTTAAGAGTAGTATCCAAAGATTATACAATTTTATTTTCTCTTACTAAATAAAGCAACGTTAAATATATATCCATTCTCAAATATCAAATTGATCAAAAATGTAAAAGTGTATCTTTTGAATTGGAACGGATATAATATTACTTTAAACAATTATTACATTTACCCAATTCATCTTTTAAATATAAAAATTATATTTATAAAATATTTTCAATCTTTTATTCTTTTACAAATTTATAAAAAAAATTGGGCAAAATCTAGGAGGTCCGGCTGCCAAGGCAGGACGCCTTTGGATCCGTCCGTGTGGTAGGAAAGAGAGCAATGCATTACAAAATATTTAGTATAGTTCTGTCCAAATGTAATTGTGCACTTGACTAATGGCCACCACAATCGCCACCACCGTAAACAAAGATAGACCACGCATACAGGCAGAACTAACATGAGTAGAACTCAAGCTTAAAATAGGAAGAAAACCAGCAGCATAGCAATCTTACCTTTTATTTGGACTGGTTTATCTAGCAAACTAGTAATCAATTCTATACAATATTAAGCACTAAACACTTCCCTCCCCCTCAAACACCCAGAAATGCACACAACAGTTTTCTCCTTCAAGGAAGGCCACTAGACTCACTACTTTAGCTCATCAACTGAAGACAAACAAGGTTATATTACATAGAGCACAATAAAACCATTATCTAACCAAGACAAGATTCATAGAACAGAAAGCACGAAGCTGAGAACAGACGCAGATACATATAGCATCTAAAAATTTGAATCTTTCACAGAGAAACAGGAGATACGGTCAAAGAAGTAATTTCTGCATGTAAAAAAGTATGTATATTTTAAATGAAACAAGAATTTAATAGTTGAGAACAAACTCACATTTGCTCCTTGCAAGATATTAACAACTTCCGGTAAATACGCATGACAACTTTTGCAGATCGAAAATTTTCATTTCTCAATTCCTTGTAACAGTGTTGCTCAAGTGAGTTTGTGATCTGGAGGTAAGATTTGAAACACGGATTGATACAAGAAAATTGAATAATAAAACATGTTTAAGAAATATCTTTACTTAATTATAAAAAATGATACTCCCTTTGTAGTAAAACCGACTGTTTTTCAAATGTAGATTTGACGTGTGTTTTTTCTCTTTTTTTCCAAAATCATAAAAAACATAATTCGTAGTGCTTCAAATATTACGTGTTTTATGATTTTGAAAAAAGTTTAAAAAAAATGTCAATTTTGCATCTGAAAATGGTCTGGTGACAATAAGGAGATTATATATATATATATATATATATATATATATGCACATGAGAAAGGAATTTATTTATTTTGAATGCGCTTACATTGTCAAACTCCACCGATATATGGGAATGTTCACCCATAAGCCAAACCTACAAGCGCAGAGGATTTACAGATTAGTATGGCAATAACATGCCACAGAGGCGACCAAATTTCATGATTTCCAGTGTATTATGCAGGCTTAACTTTTCTAGATACATGCAACACAAATAATGCGAAACCACTGTAATTTTGAGAATTCATGTTTTAGGTTTAAAGAAGAAAACATCGGTAGCATAAAGATAGTACCAGTGCAAAAACGATTTTTTCCAGGTTTTGGTCTGGTGACAATAAGGTTGTTGGGAATTCTGTGAAGCAGGTTAGTGATACACCGTCTCTGACTATGCGCTGATCATTTGTCACATTTCTTCCTTCTTTAGAGTATGTAATTTGGCTAGCTCTGATTTTGGGTGTTAGAAGTGTATATGCTCCTGATTCTGATGTATAGCCTTTTTATTTATTCACAAGAGTTTTGCTGATTTGAATTGCAGTTGAGTAGCTGTTTCCTGGTGTGCATGAAAGAGGATAGCATTGAAGGCATATATGACACTCTTAAGGAGTGTGTTGTTATCAGCAAATCTACAGGAGGAATTCGTGTTTCTGTTCATGAAAGAGGATTGCATCTAGGTGCTTTTGTTTTGTATCTGGAGCCATGGCATGCTGATATCTTTGAATTTCTGGATTTGAGGAAAAACCATGGAAAGGTAGTTGTTGGTGGATTTTGTTCTACTATAATTCCTATGTCTTGACTGATGTCTTTGTGTTGATTGTAACTCTAGTAAAGAATGTATCATATTTCAAACTTGACTTTGATAGATGACACTAGCGTGAATCTTATCGGTATATCTAATTTTGTGGCATGACTGTCATTGCAGGAAGAGCAGCGGGCTAGAGATTTGTTTTATGCTCTTTGGGTGCCTGATCTATTTATGGAAAGAGTCCAAAGCAATGGTCTTTGTTTTGTCCAAATGAGGCTCCAGGTTTGGCTGATTGTTGGGGTAAAGAATTTGAGAACCTCTACACTCAGTATGAAAGATAGGTAACAGAGACCTGCAGTAATGGTTTATTATTTATTTTTCTTATGTTAGGTTCAGTGGTATCTCACTTTGAATTGGTTGTTGATCACATTTTTCTTATGTACTCAGGGCAGTGCACTTTGGATGACTGTATTTTCTTTCTTTTGATGGATATCTTGTTCATTTTTGTATCTTCCCCACCTCCAACCTCCCCCTTTTAATCTAATTCTTCTTTTCTTTATCAATTTTTTTTTTCTCTTAAAGTCTCTAGCCACTTTACTCTGTATCTCCATGGATGATTTTTTTAAAAACCTTTTTGTTATTACAAAGTAACAGAAAATTTATCAACAGTTGTTCAACTTCGTTGATTCAGATGGTGATGGCCGAATAACCGGAAATGATGCGACAAAGTTCTTTGCTATGTCAAATTTATCAAAAGCCAAACTGAAGCAGGTTTGGGCAATTGCTAGTGTAATATATCCTACAATAACCAAATCAAACTCATAATTCACAACCTCTATCACTCACCACTCACTCCTAAAACCTGAATCCAATCAAAATTGTGTAAGTTTAAATCCATACTCTAGTCCCATAATCTAAAACAATCAATCAAACCCTTACATCAACACAATAAAGAACCTATTTATATATTTGAAAATTTTATTTTTTTTCTTAGTTTCAAATATGTTTTTGCTTCATATTTTTTTTCAATTGTCAATGTAGTCTTGATTTTAATGGTGCTTAATACTTCTTCTTTCATCATTATGATTTCTTCTTCTCTATTTTGCAGTGCATTTGATATCTGTGAGGTAGAATAAATCTACAGCATTAACCATACATGCAAGGGTCATAGAAGTAACCCAAGGAAGAACATTAACATATCCAAAAACTCAAAAAGATAGGAAAAAGATTATAGATCGGAAAAGGTGCCAACTTACGTCATCTTCTGCGTAGAAGGGTGATAGAAGTAACTCAAGGAAGAACATCAACTTATCCAGAAACCAAAAATATCGGAAAAAGTGCCAACGTATCTCAGCTTCTGTGTAGAGAGAATACATTTATCTGGCCGAGGAAGAGCATATCAGCAAACTTGATTCCACTTCAACACTTGTTTCCAAAAAAAAAAAAAACACACCATAAGAGCAAGCAACTTAAGGGTAAGCTAAGCAGGCATTTTTGTTTACATAATAAAGGGATATGATCTGGCATTTCTTTCCATAGCAGCCTTTGAGAACAATGGCCAGAAATGGCAATAAGATGTTTCAATATACCTCTTCTCCGTCCTTTAGGTATTCCCCCAAACCAACTAGCCGATATTGTTGAATTTAATTAATTAATAATTGGTATTTTTTTTATACTCAAGCTGCTCTAACTAAGCAGAATAAAGAAATTAGTCAAATTTATGTGGACTGTTGAATTTTTGAAAAAATGGCTTTTTGAATTAATGCTTGTTTCAGGTAAAAGGTGTTGGGGAGCTTCTTGAAGGACTTATCCCGTATTCCCAGAGGCACATCTGTAGGATAAACAAGCTGCAAAGAAGTACATACTTGTTGGATTACACTCTAGCTGTCTAGCAGGAAAGTTGGTTATTGAACCCGAAATGGGCGAGAATAGGATCTTCTAAAGACAAGCATGCAGAGTTTTCTTGGGGTGTAGAAAGAAAGCAATCAGTAAAAACTGCAGCCGATGAGCTAAAACAGGATATTGTAGATGAAGAGGAATTAGCAGAAACTGCAGTCGAGGAACAGAAACTTGATTTTGCAGATTGCACTAGGTATCAGATTCCAAGTATTGTCCTCTTTGATATATTAATACACAGACTATGTTGTTTCTGGGCTTTTATAGTTTCATAAAATTGGCCAAATTTCTTGATGCAAAAAACAACTCCATCAACTCGACATTATATGCAGCTGGTTTATCCTCTTGAACAAAAGAATCATCATATAGGCACAAAAGTTATTTAAAAAAAAACAACCATTTTGGACATGTCGTATGAAAGAATCCACCAAACACCTTACTGTCTCATGTAAAATCCAATTCCAAATTCCTAGAAATGGAACAAATGTGCTGTAATAAATAAAAAACCTCTACTCATAGAGCCTACAATTAACAAGAAGAGAAAAACTCATCATTCATGGACAAAACTTGCTTGTGGGCAAAAATGGCACTACTCTGTCAATATAGAACTCTTATTATTGTGAATTCTCTTATGACAACACCCAATTTTTATCTGTTATGACAGCAACTCTAACCCATATAGAGTAAATAGGACTTTATTATTGTGAGTTCTCTTAAGTAATTTGTCAAATGGTTGGTGAACACTCTCTACAAAATTTGACCGGTTACTCAGTTCCAATTCTTGTATAGCTAATGACTTGACATAATTGATCAGTCATGACAAAAATTGATTGATATATTATTACTAAACAGAAACGATCTGTAGCTAATTGATTAGATGGGGAAGAACAAAATTGCAACACAACAAGCAAATCCATAAGGGGAAATCAAATGAATTTGTATTGCTAAAATACATAATAAGGGGAAAAAGAAACAAAAATACACACACAAAAAGCTAATAGAATAGATGGGGAAGAACAAAATTGCAACAGAATAAGAAAATCGATAAGGGGAAATCACATGTATTGCTAAAATACATAATATTCAAGAGGTACAACTTCGTATTAACTTCTAAGAAAACGATTACCCCTTCCTAATTGCATTCATCAATCACCAAAAAAGGAAGAAGTATTCTTCATTTTACAAAGTTGTACATCGAGAGAGAATACCTTGCTAGGAGGAGAGTGAAATCGTTAAACTCAGTTGGCCGAACTTAGGCTACCATAGCTTTAAATCCGAGAGTGAGTATGACAGTCGTGTGGTGTGGCTGCTGGAAGAAGACGACGGGTTATTGAAGAGAAGGCCAGAGGAGAGCAAGAGAGAGAACGAATGGTGAGAAATCTGAATGAAGGGGGTTTTAATTAATTTTGTTTAGGTTTTTCTATTGTACAGAAGTCACAATGAAAAGGTTTCAACAGGGTTTTGTAATTTTAAAAAATAAGTCTAAAATTGTTGCAAAATTGTTGCAATTCACGCGCCCTTCTTCCCTCCATTTTTTCCCCAAAAAAAATAACGCGGATAAAATGAGTTTCCAGGTTAGGAGTGAGCGGTATACTTTATATTGCAACTAAATTCAATTTTGTTGCAATATTTTGTTGCAGTTGCCCTGTTTTCTTGTAGTGTTTGTGAGACACGGATGTAAAGTTATGTAGACTTTACTGGGGGTAGATTATATTAGTATTTATTTGTTGTGTTATTTGGGAGCCTACTATTATAGCCGAGTTATTGTATCTTTTAGAAGTTATTCCCGTTGTCATTTCGAGCAAAGTTTGGCTTGCTTATCCTAGTATTGTATTATTGTTATTTCTACCTCCGACAACTTTTGTCGTGAGATCTTGGTATAGTTGTTTAGCTTTTGAAATATTATTCTTATAGTCGAATTGTCCCTCCGGCATGTTATAGTCGTTGAGTGGTTGTTTATCAGGTTGGGATCTTGTTGGTTCGCCGGCCTTTGGTTGCCGATGGTTTGTTGCCCGTGCGCAATGTTACGTTTCGCGCATCGTAAATTTGTCAAGAGATAGTTGTCTCTCAGCCTTGCATTCCTTGGTTTAGGATTAAAGGCTAAGGTTCCACTTATGTTTTGCTTCCGCAGGTTTTAGTTTTTGTTGTTTCGTTTCGCCGTTTTGGCTTTGCCTTCCTATTTCAAGCTTGTTGGCTCATCTTTTGACTCGCACCATTATGCTTAGCAGGTGCTCGTCCATCTCTTAGCTTGTCTTGACAGAACGACCTTGGGATTTTGGTATAGAAATTTGGGTCAGGTCGTTACAGTCTAGTATTCAAGTTAACATCTCACGAGTCTCAAGACACGAAACAAGGTAAGAAAAAGGCAAACTGAGAGACTCTAAGAGTCAAAAGGTCAAATGAAGCAACAATGCTTCTGAACTCTCAACCAAACATACAATGGCCATGATTGAAGTTATAAAACATGCAAGAAAGATACTAAGGCTCTATTAGAACTTAGTCAAGTACTAGGGCATCAATCGAAGCAAGTACATAAGGCATGCAAAGTAAGGAAGGCATACAAGCAACTATGATCGCAGTCAACCTAATGCAAGCATGACTTCAACAACATGAACTAGTTAACATGTTAAGGCATATAATGAACATGTTATAATGATGCTATACAAGTAATGAGTTTGGGTTCTCACAAGACTAGAATCATCGCCAATGACAATCTCTTCCATGCCATCGTAGGGTCGATGGAAGTTGAGGTTGGAAAGGTCATGGGTAACATGATGAGTGACACCTGTGTCAAGAAGCCATGGTGTAGAAGGAACAGAAATGGAAGCAGTGATGACATGTGCCTGAGGAGACACATTGGACAGAGTAGAATGCGGTGGAAAACAAATGGACGGGTGTTTTTCTTGAAAAACAGGGCATTGATTGAGAGTATGACCTTTTGTATGACACCATTGACACTTAGCTAAGAATGAGCGAGAGGAGTATTGAGTGTTGTTATGAAGAGAACGATTGGTGGCAGGTTTAAGTTGGTAATTGGTGAGGAGAAAAGGTAGGGGCTAGGTTGGAATAGGCTAGATGGGTGGAAGTGTTATGAGCAGAAGCAGGCATGGTACCAAGTATAGGTTGAGTCTTAAGAACTAGTTCTCTATTAATCAGTTTTTCATGTAATTCCGCAAAGGTAATGGGGGTGTCACGAGCATAAACATCATCAATAACACTTTGATAAGAGGGATCGAGACCATCCAAAACTTTGTCTATGATGTCCTCGAGGTTTAGAGGGGTATCAAGAAGGGCTAGTTGGTCAGTGCAAGCTTTAACAACATGCATATAATCCATGATAGATTGAGGACCTTTAAAAATAGTTTTAAGTTTGGCCTTGAGTTGTTTGACATGACCATGGGAAGGTTTGTCAAAGGTGTTGCAGAGGGTGTCCCAAAGTTCCTTAGTTGTGGTGGAGCGAGAGATAAGAGGAACAATAGTGGGTTCAAGAGTTCTAACGAGAGTACCGAAGATAAGACGATCTTGGCAAACCCAAATAAGGTAGGTGGGATTGGGAATGGTAACATCATCTTTCGTGATAGTGGGGGATGGAAAAAATATGATTGAAGAAGCTGAGTTAGTTTCAAATGATAGCTATCTAAAGAGATTGGATGAATGCTACAACAAGGAGATAAACAAGAACATATACAACTTATTAAGGATAAGTTGAGAGTTAGTTTCAACCTTATCCTTTATCCTTTACACTTCAAATGTATAATTGAATCTTTAAGCTTTAATTATTTTCTCGATTGTTCGGTAGAGATCAGTTTGAACTATATCATGTTATAATTATTTGATTGTTCGCTGCAATTTGGTTCGATCAAAGCTTTTGCTCCATTGTGTAATTGAATCTCCCATTTTTAAAAATTAGTGATGCGGGCGTTTGAAAAAATATGATTGAAGAAGCTGAGTTAAACTAGTTGTTAGAAGTCGTAGTAGAGGATAAACGTGACTTCAGGAGGCCAGTCAAAATAGTTCATTGAAGAAATTTTCCTAAAAGGAGTGGTTGGAAAAACGTGAAAATAGTATGTTAATGTGGTGTATAAATTATATTTGGAATCTAATTTTTGAAGTTCCTCAAATTAGCTATGATATTGCATTTATGAAATAATAGTCACATTCTGCAAATGAATTTAAGAGTTAGAAGCCTTTATTTCCTATGATTACATTAGTTCTCACCTATCCTTGAAGTAAGATTTCAAGCTACATTTAATTCTTTTTATTAAATGGTTGATTTATGCCTTTTTCAATTAAATTCTAAGTTTATCTTCTATACTTGAAAGTGTAACTGAAATAAGACCTCTGTGGATTTCACAGATATTTCATAAATAATTTATATGATCAACTTTCCAAGTTCGTATAAAAAAATTAAAAAAATGATCGAACTTTCCAATATTTCACTTTTGTAGCATGTTCCAATATTTGAATGCGTAAGTAGTACAACTCAAGTCATGTCAACTTAGCCTTTGGGGTCGTCTACATGATTCTTTTACACCATTCACTTTGATCTAATGCAAGGTTATGACTTATGACATAAACCAGTCGATTTTGATTTTTCATTTTTGAGGGGAGTTGGCGAGTCGTAGGCGGTGATTAGTGTTTCAGTTAGTAGATCGAGGGAAACGAGTTTGAGAGAGAGAGAGAGAGAAACGACATAGCTGCATTGGGCCTGATGTCTGGGATATAACAGACAAGGTTTAAAAAAATTGGCCCTCTTAATTTTGGGCCCCTGCTCGATCGATCACGTTGAACATGGCCAAACCGGGCCAGTATCCCGTGCAAGCTTACACGCTAGCCCTAATTTTTTATTATATATACATCTTTGCCTATAAGGCACACCGCACACACATTTTGCTTTGTGTTGTTTGACGGCGATGAATGTTTTGGTTGAAGACGAAGATGAAGATGATGGATATCTTGAGATCATAAGGTCTTTCGAGTATCGTATCAACAATTTATTGAAAACAGATCTCTATGTATGCAAAAAAGGTATTTTGTTGTGAAATGAGAAACTTCTATGCTGGCTTAATATAAGTAATTTATGCCTGCTCAATTTCTTTCAACCGATCACTTTGAGTAGACATGTTATTTTCTTAATGAGAAACTTTGCTATTTCACAGGGGTCCGTAGATATGGAGAAGGCAATTGAGAATCAATTACCGAAGAACCAAATTTATGTTTTACATTATAAAGAAATCCATTACAGTTATCAGAGAGGTGCGAAACCCATCCATTCTCCATTGCTCATGCTTACATCTGCTAGGAATTTATCTATTTCATTAATTATTAACGTTGTTTTTTGTTTTTTTTTTTTCTTTTTTGCAGAAACCGTCTAGACTCACCCAGAAAAATTGCTGAAAGATGAGGTACGGCCCATAAAAGCCGATCGGGCGCTGGGAGAGTCCACGATGAGACGCATGGTTCGAAAGCTGAGTATTGAGGCCATTGCATTCTCCTAAAAGTCCCTTTTCACGTATTTGTTTTTCGGAATAAATTTGCTGGTTGTAAGAAAAAAGGAATGTACTCCTAAGAATTAATGTACTCTTTGCCATTTGTCTATGATGATTTTTTGAGATGTATTTTAAAGATGTAAATATTGGCGTATATTAAATAAGAGTAAGTCTTTTGTATCCGTCAGACGGAGCTTTACTTTCTCATAATTCAACTCATCAACACATGATGAATCGGATAAGAAGAATCCATCTTACTAAAAATATTCATAAAACCTTCTTACACTAATTTTTTTTGGGCCATTATACAAAGGTCTAATCTCATGTCTCGTCCATTTGTCAGTGGGCTGCTCTTTTTTTCTTTTTTCTTTTTGTTACACTACTTTCAAGTCCTATTCTCATTAAGATTGATGACATTATATTATGGATCTAAGAGGATAATTGGCTCAAGAGGGAAGAATATGAGGACACTTTAATTGATTATGTATGTGATTGAATAATCAAAGAGGGAGGAAGAAAGTGATAAAGAGGAGAGAGGAATTAGTGAGAAATATTGCAACAACATTTTATAAATATTTTGGGCAATACATCGAACTAATTTAGTGTAATAGTCACAACCCATACCACACCAACTTTGTATATCGCTGCCACTTAAAACAATGTTTAAATCGTTATTTGCTCACCATACTTTCACACTTTTTAGAAAAATTTAACTCCACAATTATAGGTGATGAAAACGCAGCTTTTTCAAAACGCAGCGTTTTTAAAACGCAACGTTTTCAAAACGCAGTTTTATTTTGTAAACACGTTTGGAAAATTATTTCAAAACGCTATTTTTCATAAACAGACTAGTTGAGAACGTAGCATATTTTTAAAACGCTACAAATTGGAGCGTTTTAAAACGCTTCACGTTTTTAAAACGCTGCATTGAAACACTTTTAAAGAGAAAACGATGCGTTTTTTACCAGCGTTTTGACCAAAACACTCCACCAAACAAGCACTTAGATCATAAAAAGATGAAAAAGATGGTATTTTAATTTTTAAATATGGCAAGATATATATATATATATATATATAGAGAGAGAGAGAGAGAGAGAGAGAGAAAATCGTGTCAGAGAGAGAGAGAATCGTGTCAACAACTCATCAAAAAATGGAGGATTACCAATTAAGCCAGTCAATTGATTGGATTCGGATCGGACCAATCAAATTCGTTATCCGATTTGTTAATAAAATTTCGGACTTGGATCGGATCGGATAATTTTTTGAATATTTAAAAGCTCAATCCATATCCTAAATTTTCGGATTCAAATTTTATTAAAATTTTACTCACCCATAATTAAAAGTACTGAATATAATTAATATTGAGGTATTTTTGCCCTAAGGGGGTGGCCCAGTGGTAGACATAGGGTTTCACAAAGTGTGAGGTCTCAGGTTCGATCTCTTCCCATGTCCCCTTTAGGAAAAATAATAATAAAAAAAATTGAGGTATTTTTGCTTAATCAAATGTTGAATAAAATTAAAAATTCATATTTTTAGCTTACACAAACATGAATAATAAATTTAGTAAAATCTTAGAGTTCGTTGAAAATTTTATATTTAGTAGAATTAGTAATGATTAATGACTAAAAACTCAGTTTTAGTAACTTTTTTATGTATAATATTAATATATTTTTTATATCAAATCGAGTTGTTAAGAAATCGGAACATCTTAATCCATATCCGATTTGTTAAGCTTTCGTATTTTTGGATTCATATCAAAATCGAGTAATTTGATTTAAAAACTAAATTCATATCCTAATAATATCATCAGATTCGGATTAGATTCAAATCAAAATCCGATCCATTGACATGCTTCTTACCAAAGCGAATTGAGGTTTGTTTCTCAGAATCCTCTTTTTCTTTTTGGGCCATGCATCGGTAATTTGTATGTGCTCTTAGTTGAAATCACTTCTAATTTGCTATTGCCTATTGATTTCGTTGCATCAATTTCCATATTGGAGCTTGTATCATGATCTGTTACTCTTTTGATGCAAATTAGTGTCATGAATTCAAAGCTGTATCTGTTAATATCTTTGTCCTTTTGTCTCAGCACCATGTTTTTTATATATCGAGAGGTCTTACCAGAGACATCCTAGTACATCATTACTCTCAATTAAGAGATTGGGTGTTCAAAGCTTCACCAGAAACACAATTTGTTCTAGCCACATTAAAGACATCATATATATATATAATTGTAGTCTTTCAAGCCATTAAAAAAAATAAGGGTTGGGGTAAGGTCTATGTCCCCTCCAACCTTTAAAAAAATAAAAAAAAATGATCCACACTCTCAAGTTTAATTATATATATATATATATATATATATATATATATATATATATATATATATATATATGCTCGTCTTTTCATTTTTCGTCCATTCTAAAATAATTGTTTTTTAAAAAACTTTTTCTTTTAAAAAAAACATTTTTATCATTTTATCCTTATTTTTTCTACCTACTTTAAATATGATCACACGTTCAAAGCTCCGAACAATTGGCAAGGAGGATTTGCAAATCTTGTTCAAGATCTACTTCGGACCACATCTCAGTTATTGCTCTTGACCAAAAATTAACTATCAAGATACCCATAGAGATGTCATTTTGACTATTATATGTTGAATTAAAACTTTTATTTGCTTGTAATATTATTTTTATAATATATAATATAAAAAGATCTTAGGGTTTAACCGATGATCTTGATCAAATTGTGTTAAAAACAACTGATGGTCTAGATTGATTCGTAAGTATGTGAGTTACAAATGAACCTCTCAATTATAAGTTATGCTTGAATTATACTTCTACAATTACATATAAAACCTTAAGTTGTGGTTTTGTTTGAATTACCTCGTTAATTATGAGTTTTTATTTCTCCCGATTATTCATTAAACTGATCTCATATTAACACCGTGCTTATAGCACGTACACGCATACTAGTTCTTATTAAACCAGAATTTAAGATAACATAAATACAAAAATAAGTATACATTTTTCTAGTCAATTCATGATCTCTTTATAAGGACCAGTTACATCCAACCAATGAGTGTTGTTGCCGACTAGATTCCATGGATTAACTTTTTTTTTAATTTTGAATTTTCTTTTAAATTTAATTATTTTATTTTTCTTTTGTATCATATTTTTATTATATTATTACTAGAATAGGTATTGACTTCGAAGGGTAAATGAAAGGGTATTTTTGCCATAAAAATTTAGATGATAAACGTAAACATCAGAACAAAACTTAAAATTTGGTTCAAGTTGAGGGGACTAAACTTGTTCAAGTTGAGAGGGGACTAAAGTATAATACTCCCTCCGTCCCTAAATAATCGTCTTCGTTGATTCAGCGCATAATTTGAAGAAAAAAAAAACAATTGACTTGATTATTTATATTGGTTTAATGTGCAGTTTCTTTAATGTTCATATGTATGTGGCTCATAATTAAAGTAGAGTGAAAAAGTAAGGATAAAGTTGTAAAAGTGATGTTTTAAAAAAGTAAGTTTCAAAATAGATAATTATTTTAGGACGGACGAAAAAGAAAATGAGGACGATAATTTAAGGACGGAGGGAGTAATTTTTAAAAACATATTTTTCATTCCTTTATCATACCCCTCTACCACAACGATAACAATAAAAAAAGACTTCATTTATCGTAAGGACATGAGAAGCACACGTAAACCGCCTAAACTTAAGTATACCAGATTCAGATATTTACGCTCCAAGAAATAGGTTATATCCTTGTAATTATTTATTTCAGACTATAAATAAAATATAGATATTTATATCTAATGGATCTGTAAATATTATATCCGTTAGTATATATATTATCAATGTTTATTTTCTTTTGATCTATTTACATTTCAGACTATATATATATTTCATTCTTTCAAAAAAAATCAAAAATCAAAAAAATCAAAATAAAAAAAATTATTTTCTTTACTCGAGTTTCTTTTTGTGTATATATATTGGAGTTTTTGGGTTATTTTTCTTTACTACCACTAACAATTTTGCAGGGAGCTGAAGGAAAAAAGATTTTATTATTTATTATTTTGCTATACGGGGATTATGACAATTTGTAATTAATAGGAATAGATAGATTTCACATTTTATTTATTTATTATTTGCTCTGCTAAGGAGGCCGCCTAGAGACACGCGATCATTCCATTCCATTTCAAGGATTGTAAAAAAGGTTTTTAAAAAATCATCTGCAATACTTGGTTTCCTTTTCAGTTAAAAAAATAACCTCAAAATAAACTTCATTTTTAAATTTAAAAAAAGCAAAAAGAAATTTGTTTTTTTAATTTAAAAAAAGAATTTTTATTTTCAAATAAAAAAATCGTTTTTTATATAAAAAAAGGCAAACAAAATTCGTTTATTAATTTTTTTAAAAAAAAGCAATCATTTTTCAAAGAATTTTTTTCCCTTTTTTCAATTCTAAAAAAAGAAGAAAAAGAAAAACAATCATATAAATCATTTACAATACATACTTTACTTAGTTTACATTTCTTCCAAAAAAATGTTTTTTCAAAAAGAAAAAAAGATAACTTACACACGTGCACCCACGTAGAAATATTCCGAACTGTTACCCTTTTGACCCAGATAAACATGCCCAAGGATCCTATGTTTACAGAACCTGGATACTTTGGCCAAAATTATCTCTCTCTGTGCCCTTTAATGAGGGGCCAACGGGGTGTAAGCCAGTCTAGCCCTATATAGCCACGTTAATTTCATGTATATCTTTCTAAAACACTTCAGGACCGGTCAATTTTTATACCTCAAAGTTAGTTACCAATCCTATGTGCAAAAAAAAATCAAAAGGAAAAAAACTATTGACCAAGAAAAAAAAATTCAAGCGATCAAAAAAGATGACGAGAAAAAAAATGATCGCATGGCCAACAAAAAAAAAGATGCACTTGGATTGATCAATAAATTTGATGGTATCCCCTAGATCGTTTGAATGATGGATCTCATAAAAAGTATAGGTCCTTCACCCGACATTTGTCCAATCTTGGTAGGTCGAAGTACATGTGGAAAACATTGGTCCTATACTTTGGAAAAGGAATCCACTATTCCAGGACTTTACCCAGATTGTCAAAACAAGTTACACTTGTCCAACCAAAACATAAGGTGTTTTCTGTGTGTCTGCCTTTAGTTTTTTTCCAAAATATGTAAAGATAAGACAAAACCCCTTTCACCATTATCCTCAATCTCCAAATTCCTTTCTCCTCTCAACCTTCACAAGTTCATCCTTAGTCGATTAGTGCATCATTATATCTCGATCTTTAATCACATCTTCAGTGAACTAGTCTTACTTCGAAATGGGAGTCTTTGTGTTTTGACCCTACCCCATTGATAAAAAAAAAAATTGGTTAGCCTACACTCTTTCAATGATCGAGCCAACCCAAGGATCATGAACAACAAATCTTGAGGCTTTCAAACCCCATGGGTGTCCCTTTTTTGTAAACATCATTCATTTTTGTGCCTAAAGCCCATCCTCCTAAATTATGCTCACAAATCATTCTTTGGTCCCCATTATTTCAAAGTCAAACCAAGTCCTCAATTTGAGTCTTCCAAAAATTATTTGTAGATATTCGAGTCAAATTGATTGATTTCCTTTCTTTAGCTTGTCGTGTCTTCCTTTGATCTTTGAGCTTTGCCTATTTTCGAGTATCCCTTGATTGTCAATTTTCTCAAAGACGATGAATTGACTCTTTTAAAAACATGATAAATCTATACGAGTTGATATTGAGTCATTTTAATGATTTGGACCCGCACATCATTACACATATAAAATTTAACGAGCAAATAAATTGTTATGACAAAGATCACATTCGACCCATTGCGGCCGAGCTGTTAATAGCACCCTAGGGCTTTCCACCATACACCAAAAGCCCATCGAAGTCCCAAACCATACTCAAATCCATAACATGCCAAAAAACCTACTCAAAAGCTTTGTTTAAAAGCCCAATTCCTTTGCCTTTAAAAAAAGGAATAATTACAAGCCGGTACATTTTTAAAAACATTTTTTCAAATGAATCCACCTATTTTTTGCACATTTCTTTTAGGTACAATTTTTAGGCAAAAATATTTGTCTACCCTTTGCACTCAATAACATCGTTTTGGCTATGTATTTGAACTCCCATTTTTTTCCTCTTTCCCCATTGCCGCTTCTCTCTCTTCCTCTCTCTCTCTCTCTCTCACACACACTTCTCCAGTCGTCTCGGCGAACAACAGGGATTCCGGCGAACTGAAGCCCCTCCATTAATCCCTACCGTCCTCCTTCTCCAGTTGCCGTCAGCGTGCTCCTTCTCCAGTCGATTTTTGCTGCCGCGAACAACAGGGACGGAAGAAACGTCCCCTTCTCCAGTCATTAAGCTCTCTCAATTTCCCGATCAGTCTAACATACTAGGTATCCGGTAACTCCTATGCTTGTGAAGTTCCAGGCGAGCGGAATGACTTAGCCGGGGTACTGGAGATCGGTCGAAGATGTTCCGGGCGAGTGAGGAGCAATGAGCAGATGATTTTGGTCTCGGCACGGAAGCTTTTGGCCGGACTGTGGCAATTGACAACGGAGGTTGCCATCGGTGGTGGTGATGGGGTGATGAACTAGATCTGGTGGCTGAGAAAGAAGAGGGGAGATTGACCGGTGGCTGAGAAAGAAGAGGGGAGATTGAGAAGGGAGATGGCTGTGGATGACCTCAGATGGAGCGAAAATCAAACCCTCTTTCCCCAAACCTTTCTTCCTCCTCCATATCGATAAGCTAGGGCTCGATGATGATGATGAGCTCGTGAATTCCCCCAATTTCATTTACAGACGTATTATTAGATTTGGATTGTTTAAGGGATTGATTTAAGTATCTAATTGTGTGTATAACGATGATATGGAAATTGATGTACTTTTTTCCTTGATTCCATTCAATTGCGTTTGTCATCTACTTATCATTTTGATTTTAAATTTTGAAGGTTCTAATGCCAGACATCAGGTTGATTTTTGGCATCAGGTTGATTTCTGATGCCTGGCATCAGGTTGATTTTTGGCATCAGGTTGATTTCTGATGTCTGGCATCAGGTCGATATTTGGCATCAGGTTGATTTCTGGCATTAGGTTGATTTTGGCATCAGGTTGATTTATGATGTCTGGCATCAGGTTGATTTTTTGGCATCAGAGTTTTCATTAATGGCATTTTTGTCATTTGGCAAGCAATTTGTAGTTACATGAAATGTCCAAAAAATCGATGGTTCTAGATGAAAACATGCTTTCAAAATTGTACCCACTTGAAATTCCCCCTTTAAAAAAAACAAAAACAAAAACAAACCCCAAACTTTCATTTAAAAACCCAACCCTGGCCAAAACCAAGACCTTCCAACATCATCAACCATATAACCATATCCATGATCTAGCTTCCCAAAATTGGGTTGCTCCACCCTTATATATATATCCACTAGAGGTGGCAACATTCACCCATCTCCATTTTCCCGCCCAGACCGCCCACTAAAAAATGGGCATGCAGGCAGACTTAAGATTCTAGATGGGAACAAATGGGAATGCCCATTTGAGACTGCTAAGTATGATGGACTAAATGGGCGTCCACTTGGACACCCACCCTAAACACAACGCTATATGTTGGTTGTTGCTCAATTTTACTCTAGCTCATCTTCAAGGAGAAACTTCAAGCTGCAAAAAGCAATATCCAAACAAAAGATCGAACATAGAGTTGATCAGCTGGAAGAAATAATGAAAGACTTGAACAAGGATTCAAAATCAAAGGAGATGAGTTCATCACTATAGTTGAACTGTACTATGACTACCAAAACATAAGCTTCGAATAACATAACATTTGTTAAGTTAGAAAGAAGACGATCACATGAGAAAAGAAGAAAAATTCCAGCAAGAGAACAAAACACTTCTCGAAAAGATCTCTTCCTTGTCTAAAAATTATGACATGAATTTTTTAGCAGGTGAGCAGTTCAATATGTGGGAATGTTGAATGGATTCACTCAATATGATGTTTTAAGAAGGCTATGGGCACATCTAGACTTGCATTTATGAAATCATGAACGAAATTAAGGTTGCCAAGAGATGGGTCAAGGAAGCAAATTTTGAGAAGTAACAATTAAAGCATACAGTACAAAAAGGAAGAACAAGAATTCCTATCGAGAGAGAAGGCTGGAGAACTAACATTGTAACTTTAAAATGATGAAGCTGAGAAGGAGAATTTGAAGAAAATTGTTACAAGGTTGAACAAAGGACAGTGGAGCTAGAAAATGTGGTCAATGAGAAGGATAGCCAGATGAGAGAGCTCGAGAAATTGATTGATGAAAAGAATGAAGGAATTTTGTGTTTAGGTGACAAGAAGAGAGAGGTTATCACGCTCACACAATTGTGCATTTGAAATTATATTTAATAATTGTATCTTAATGAGTAAATGGGTGTCCATGCCCATTTAGTGCCCGCCCATATATGACCATGTTATTAAATGGACACTTACTCGCCCGCCCATTGCCCATATGGGCGCTGCCCATACCCACCAATTTGTCACCTCTAATATCCACCAAGAGTCACTACAAGAAAACAAGGCAACTGCAACAAACTATTACAACATAATTATATTTAGTTGTAAGCTAAGAAGTGCACTGCGCATTACTTACCTAGAAACCCATTTTAGTCGCGTTCTTTTTTGGGGGGAAATGGAAGGAAAAATTGCGCCTAAATTGTAACATTTATTGCATTGCTTTTAGATTTTTATTTTTAAAATTGCAATACTTATAGAATAAGAAAACCTAAACCTAGCCTAAATGAATTAAAATCCCCAATCTGATTCCACACCCTTCATTCTCCCTCCCTCTCTCTCTCTCTCTTTCTTGTGCGATCTGGCTCTCAATCTCTCTTCACTGCGATGCGTTTCCTTCCGGTGATGTTCATGGTGCTGGTGTCTCCTGCCGGTAATGTTCGTGGTGCTATGTCTCCTTCCGACGCCTAAAGGCAGTGTCCTTCTCTCTTCACTGAATCTAACAAGACATTCTCTTTCTCTCTCCCTCTCTCCCTCTCGATCGAATGCTTTCAAATCCCTCTTGTAACCCTAAAAAAATCAAATCCCCCCTTCTCATCCCCTCCCCAATTTGAGAATCGAATTTTTGAGGCCACTACTAGCTTGTTTTTGTTAGTTATCAATGGATTTGAGGCTAGAACTGTGGAGAACTCTTAGACATTTTGTGATAATGACCTAGTTTGCTAGGAAACCACTTATTCATTCATGTGGGGGACCAAGGAAACAACCCATGTTTGAGATGGTTTTACTCCATAAATTATTTCAAGTTATTTCAATTTGATGTATTTGCTTGGTCAGACATTGGATATTTCTTTATAATTATTTCATTTTGATGGTGGAGAGAAAATTATGTTTTATTAAGAGCCATCTGGCATATGTAAACTGAGTATCAATGTATGAAGTAACGGTGATATAAAAGCATGGGAAACTTTCTACTTTAAAGAAATGATGAAGTATGGTTATTTTTGTTTTCTATCGTCATTTTAAATGGTTGTTGTTATTGTGAGTAATAATCAATATAATTGTGGTTACAATCATTAGTTTTTAGACTGAAAATTTATAATGCTCACACATTGGCTGAATTAGAATGAATTAGAATGAGTTTGATTCATTATGATCAATGGGCCAATAATTTATGGCCTTAGAAAAAGGACGTGGAGCTCACATTCAGACCTTGCTCTTGACAACAATATGCTAAAGGTGGACCCTTGTGGATGGTTGAACTCTGATATCGAACTTGTAATAGGTACACTTTTACTGATTCTAAATAGATAAAAAGTTTTTTGTCAGTTGCAGATTTGTTAGGAGATTTTTGTTGAATTGTGAATTTTCTTGTCGATGCTTCTCATATTGAAAATGCTTGAGTTTTTCTGAGACACGGTTCATAATCATTTGCTTTATGCAAAATCTGTTCAGGCTATTACCACAAGTAGCCATTATGTATGAAGACTACGCAAAGAGGTCCACCCGTGATTGCACCAAAAGCAAGAATCTAAGATGATTGGGAGAAGCACTTGAATTAAAAGCAGTTTGGTAATGTAACACTGACCTTTATAGTTAGTTTGAGTACCTTTCTGGTATTTATACTTTTTTTGAGTGTCAGACTTTTATGAAGTAAACAGGGAATGCTTTCCTTTTCCTGTCAGTTTCTGCATTTTACTCTTAAATTAAATCACTTGCATATTGGAAAATTCTAAAGCATTAGTTTTGGATTAAGCTATTGCTTTCTACTTATCATTCTACATATGAATAGGGGATGCGCAGAAGTGAGTAGGAGTACAACTATGTTTGAGTATGAATGGTGCGAATCTTAACTATTTTCTGACCTTGTTTATTACTCATGCATAGTTGAAAGTTGGGTACCAATAGGTATGCATGGATAAGTACATATAATAATATATTTAATGGATGTGCATGTATGTATAGTGTGTGTGTGTGTGTTAAAGGCGTGGATCAGTGTGTGTGTGTGTGTGTGTGTGTTTGGGTAAAAAAAACAGTGTGTTTTTAGAAGGTGTAGTGTGTGTGTGCAGTTAGATTTAATAACCTTCACTACTAGAAAAATGACCTTTAGCAACAGAATTTTCCGTCGCTAAAGTCATAATTCCGTCGCTAATGGCTCCTCAGCGACGGAATTTTTCCGTCAGTTGGCCGTCGGTGATCACGCGTCGCAGATGTCCGACGGACCAATTTCTGTCACTAAAGGTTAATATCAGCGACGAAAACTTCCGTCGCTAAAGGTTTTTTTTAATAATTGAATTTTAATTTCAGCGACGGAAATTTCCGTCGCTAAAGGCTTTTTTAAAAAAATAATTTTTAATTTCAGCGACGGAAATTTCCGTCGCTAAAGGCTTTTAAAAAGTAATTAAATTTTAATTTCAGCGACGAAAATTTCCGTCGCTAAAGGCTTTTAAAAAATAATAAATTTTAATTTCAGCGACGAAATTTCCGTCGCTAAAGGCTTTTAGAAAAAATTAAATTTTAATTTCAGCGACGGAAATTTCCGTCGCTAATAATGGAAAAAAATTTAAAAAAAATACACAAACAAGTATGAAATTAGTCAAATAGAGATTCGATCTATTATAAACTCAAAATAATCAGTCAACACTAATATGAAATCAAGTATGCACCCCATTTTTAACTGCATCACACCATTGATGCTTTATTTTGCTTGTACCAGAAGTTTCACATTTTGTACCATAGAGTGCCGCAATTCAAAAATCATGTTACGACAGATAAAAGTTTTGACCAAAATTGAAATTCATTTCAGCACGGAGAATTGATTACAGGGGGCATTTGAACAAGGTGACAAAATTTTTACATTATCACCCATAATTCCATTAATATTGCTAAGGAGACGCCGTAACATTACAAAACCCTAGTAATCTAAGAACTAGGTGCACAAGACAAGTCAACCCCAACCAAAAAAGAAAAAGGGTAAAAAAAGATAACATGCATTATGAAAAAATAAATAGATATAATGAAATTAAAATTAAAAATGCAGGCTTTATACCTCAAGTAACGGAGGTCCTCAAAATGAAACAGTGGCTATCTAAATTGTTTTGAAATTTCAATCGATTGAATGACGGGAACCTAATTTATCAATGAACTAATATGAATAAATAAGCCAATTGCTTCCAGCTGATAAAACAAATAAGGCCGCGAAACCCTAACCCCCTAGATCCCCAATTTTTCCAGAAAAAAACACAAATTTAACCAGCACGGCCCAAAGATTACCGGCAGACAGAATCGATAAAAACTAGAAACAATTAACCGATCCAGGGATTGAAAGATCAAAACAAATCCAAGAATGCAAACCTTAGCCGCCAAAATTGAGAGGTCAAATATCTACAAAATTAGAACAATTAGAAAGGAAAAACCCAATATTCAGGAAACAAAATCGTTTAATTTAGGAATAAGAATGACAGATGACAGATCAAAAATGGATCAAAGAAAAATTGAAACCCTAACCCAGAATTCTGTACACACAACGGCAAGGGATGATACTAGGATCGGTCGATAGAGAAACGATCGAATCGAAAGAATCAGATAGTAATTGAAGAGATGAAAGATTGAATCGAGATCGAATTGAAGAGATGTCATTGATGAAACTGTTCATGATTCCCATGGCCTTGCTGGAGATACCAATGTCGGGATGGACTTGCTTCAGGACCTTGAAGATGTAGATCTTGTAGGTCTCCACCGACTTCTTCGTCCTCTTCTTCTTCTTGTCGGTAGAGGAAGCGTCTTTGGGAATTGAAGCTTCTTCTCGGCTCTTGGCTTCTTCTCCGCCGGAGATTTCTCGGCTGCCGACTTCTTCTCCGCTGGCTTCTTCTCTGCCTTTGGTGCCATTTTCTAGAGAGAGAGAGAGTTGAGCAAACTTGAAAGAGAGGATGTGAAAGTGAAACAGAGAATTGGGTGAGTTTTAATGGAGAAAACCTAATAGATGCATTATCTTTATATACTATGGTTATAGCTGTTTGTAATTGGCTGTCTTTCATTGACTTGGATTGTGAACGTGCATCGTCGATTTTGGTATGAGGAAAGGAGCTTGACCGTGGATATCAAATGTGGTATAAGGGGCATCCACTGTAATAAATAATTTAAAAAGTTTATTTCTCCTACTAGGTTATGTCACGTCAGCTTATACATCTTTTTTCTATAAATTTATTCTCCATTATAAATAAACTCTTAAAAGCTTTATATAATAGACTCACAACTAAATATTTTATTCTTTCTCAATATATATTTATTTTCAAAAATAAATATGTCGTTTTAAAGCATAAATATATCGTTTTCAAAAATACTAATGATATAAGGGTACCAAGGTGGACCAAACTGATCAGACGAGTGGTTGGGTTGCAGTGGGATCTAAGAAAAATGTTGAGTCAAGTAGTGACTGGGAGCAAGTGATAGACAAAATGCAGAATGTGGGTGCTAGTACACAAAAACCAGTATCAAGTGAGTGGTCAAAGGAAGAACTTTCTAGATCCACTGGTTGGGGAGGAACTAAATCTGCGAAAGATATTGATCAGCCTGGGTCAAGTAATTCTTGGGGAAAGAAAACCCGAAGGCCCGAGGTTGAGAAATGTGGTTACATTACGTTACGTTACGTTACATTACGTTAAGTTAAGTTAAGTTAACTTATGTGACGTTACATTACGTTAACCTAATGTAACCTAATGTAACGTAACTTAACGTGACGTTACGTTAAGTTAAGTTAACTTACGTTACGTTAAATTACATAAGTTAACTTACGTTACGTTAAATTACGTTACGTTACGTTAAGTTACGTTAAGTTACGTTACATTACGTTACATTACGTTTAGTTACGTAACGTCACGTTAAGTTACGTTACATTAGGTTACGTTACATTACGTTAAGTTAAGTTAACTTACGTTACGTTAAATTATGTAAGTTAACTTACGTTACGTTACCTTAAGTTACGTTACGTTACGTTAAGTTACATTGCGTTACGTACGTGCTATGTTACGTTACGTTAAGCTAAGTTAAGTTACGTTACGTTACGTTAAGTTACACGTTACATTAAGTTACGTTACGTTAAGTTATGTTACATTACGTTAAGTTACATTACATTACATTACCTTACCTTAAGTTATGTAACATTAAGTTACGTTAGGTTACGTTACGTTAAGTTAAGTTACGTTATGTTAAGTTACGTTACGTTGTATTAAGTTACGTTACGTTATATTACGTTACATTACGTTAAGTTACGTTACGATACATTATGTTACGTTACGTTAAGTTACGTTATGTTAAGTTACATTATGCTAAGTTATAACATTTTGCTAATAGGCGTAGCGTGTTTTCATGTTATAATGGTTCATCGTACTCCATTATACCATTTCGCCAATAGGCATATCGTGTTTTCATGTTATAATGGTCCATCGTACTTTATTATACCATTTCGCCAATAGGCGTATCGTGTTTTCATGTTATAATGGTCCATCGTACTCTATTATACCATTTCGCCAATAGGCCTATCCTGTTTTCATGTTATAATGGTTCATCGTACTCCCTTATACCATTTCGCCAATAGGATTATCGTGTTTTCATGTTTTAATAGTCCATCGTACTCCATTATACCATTTCGCCAATAGACGTAGCGTGTTTTCATGTTATAATGGTCAATCGTACTCCATTATATCATTTCGCAAATATGCGTAGCGTGTTTTCATGTTATAATGGTCCATCGTACTCCATTATATCATTTCGCCAAGTTATGTTACGTTAAGTTACATTACATTACGTTACGTTACGTTAAGTTACATTACGTTACGTTAAGTTACGTTACGTTAAGTTACGTTACGTTACGTTAAGTTAACTTACATTACTTACGTTACGTTAAGTTAAGTTAAGTTAGCTTATGTTACGTTACATTAATTTAAGTTACGTTACGATTAGTTAAGTTAAGTTGTAATGTGAATATTTTAATTTTTCTAATTATATTGATGCTAATCATTTTAATTATTGATATTATATTATTATATTAACATTTCAAATATTAATTTAATAATAAAGTATCATTCATTAAAATAATTATAATATTATATATATATATATATATATATATATATATATATATATACAAAGGGATTTTACAAAAACACAAATTTGACCTTTAGCGACGGAATTTTCCGTTGCTAAAATTAATAATTGTTTTGAAATATTTGTTTTTGTAAATAAATAATGTTTTGAAATATTAGTTTCTGTAAAATCTCTTTGTATAATCCCTTTGTAAATAATGTTTTGAAATATTTTTTTTGTAAAATCCCTTTGTGTGTGTGTGTGTGTGTGTGTGTCTATATATATATATAATAATTTTAATGAATGATATTTTATTCTTAAACTAATATTTGAATTGATTAGCATCAATATAACTACAAAAATAAAAATATTCACATTACAACTTAATTTATATATTTAAGAAAATAATAACAAAATTATATAAATTGAGTAAATTTGAATTTTCATGTGGTCATACTGTGTTGCATGTCTCTAGCACATTCCGTCGCTAAATATTTTCATAATTTAATTCCAGTAACGGAATTTTTCGTCACTAAATATTTTTAGAATTTAAAATTAGGGTAACCCGCTAAACGAATTGATGCATTGTCGTGAACAAATTGAGGTGTTTTCCAATTAGGGTAACCCGCTAAACGAAATTTTGAAAAAATATTTGATCCGATTGGGTTTTACCTGATCGGATCGGGTCGAGATAAAAATGTAACCAGAATCTGTTGTGCTCATCATTCTATAGAACATCGTCTTTGTGAGAACCCAAACTCATTTCGTGTTTGTCATCATTATAGCATGTTTATAATAGGTCTTGACATGCTAGAGACTTCATTTCATTCATACCATGTTTGCATTGAGTTGGTTGAGAGTTTAGAAGCATTGTTGCTTCGTTTGAGCCTTAGGGTTTCTCGGGATTGCCTTCGTTGCTTGTATTGTTTGTGTTTTCAACTTGCGAGAAGTTCATTTGAGTTCTAAACCGAATGTACTAGTATTTCACATGCTTGCATCATTGTTCATAGACTTCTTGCATTTGGAAATAAGATGACCAACATATTACTTCACAGATTCAGTCCGGTTTTTGGTAAACTTCGGGAAAATTCTGGTACCAATATACTAAAGATAATTTTCTAAAAATTTAGTATGTTTTACCTACATATGTTAGGATACTCCCTATAAAATATGGTATTTTTCCAAGGTGTATAAGTACCTCATTTAGGTCTTGACTTACGGCTGTGCCAGAATTCTGTTTTCAGGAAATCAGCTTCTGTACTTGAACTTGTAGTAGCCATATTTTGATGAATATAAGTCCACATTAAGTAATTTAAAATGCTAAACTATACTTTAAAGAGTCTAGTTTCATAAAAATCAATAATCACCTCATTTGGAGGTGTGAGCTATTTTTGGTAGATTTTACAAGATTGACTGTCTGTTTTCCAGAATCTGGTTTTGTGAGTTTTGAGTGGGTTTTGGCTATTTACCCTTGAGCCCTTGCCCCTTGGCCGACCTTGGTGACTCAAATCCCTCTTTTTTGACTCTTCAACAACCCTTTTGAGCCCTTTGATCATTCCTTATCAATGGCCATCCTTCCTTGACCAATTAGAAGCAAGATAATCACCTTCACTTGGATTGGGGGTTTGAGGGGAAGTATATAAACACAAATTCAGCCAAGATCAGCCATTGTTGATAAAAAAAACTTCAGAGAATCAGAAGCTCCTTCACCATTTTCGTCCATATCAAGAACACCATCTTGTGAGACCATTTTCCGGAGATCCGGTGGTCCGATCGGCGATCCGAGACCGCCAAATCGAAGGCCTCAATCTTCTCTACAACAATCCTTGCCTTGATCACCCATTCATCCATTAATCATAGGACTAAGGTGAGTGACAATTTCCTGAGATTTCCATGTTTAATAAAATAACATGACCCCTTCATTATAGTTGTTTTAATGTTGATTGTGAACATCTTTTGTGAAGACAAAACCTTCAATTCAACATATAAAATATGAGTATGATTTTATGAAATCTCTATGAAGTTATGATTTTGAAATTTTGTAAAGCATGAATGTTGTTTGTAATAAGCTTCGGAATAACTCTTGTGAAAGAATTCGGTTCAATTCAAGGTTTAACAAAATCACCGAAACTAGGGTTTGAAACTCGGGATTGTGTTTAAGGCTAGTTTAAGAACATGAACGTCTTAGTTATCAAGTTCTAAATGAACGGAGAACTTAGAAAAGGGCAATGTGATACATATAGTATCAATGCTCTACTTGGTTGAATTTTAGTAAAACTCACCGGAGTTGAAATTAGGGAGTTATCGAACAATAACGACTCCACAATCAATCCCTACGACGAATGTAGTTCGTTAGACTAATGAATTAGCTTACGATACTTTGAGATGGATTGATGATGATGCCTTGATGTATGTGTGCTTTTAAGACTCTATTGAGTTCTTATGCGGTTTATGATCGTGTGAAGTAAATGCATGATTGAGAGCATGTTGTAGAATAGTGTATCTATTTGACATGTTGAATTCGCTCTTGTCGAATTCTTGTTTGATTCCTTAAATGAGTAAACAACTACTTGTTGAATAAGTTCGCTCTTGTCGAACTTGTTCCTTATTTGAGATTATATGACGAGTAAACATCTACTTGGCATTGCATGAGTCCAGCTGGCATATTTGATTGAGTCGTTGGTGTGACAATGCATCGCCGTCACGAGTTATGGGACTCGTGATAGTGATGGGTTGTTATACCGGGTTTTTATCACACACGCCTCCACTGTTGGCCACAGTGGGGAATTAGCCCCTTTGCTATAACCAAGAGAGCACATTGGAAAGTCTAAGTACCAAGGAGAGAGCTTGGTACCCGAGTAGAGAACTCGGTACTTTGATACACTAATCACGGGTATCATTGGCACGAATGTTAACGCTGTGTATTGCAGGAGCTACGTAGCGGCACCGGTTCCATAACATATCCTCCTTCTATGTGGTTTACTTTATAGCACTTATGTGAAACAATGTGCTACCATGGATATGTGATTTAAGTGTTTATTAAATGAATACTTTGAGTGACTTGATATTAAAGATGATATCTTGCTATGTATGTTGCATAATGACATGACATGCATAATTGTTAACTCACAAAGTCTTTATGACTTACCCCTCCCTTTACTACTTTAGATCCGAGCCGCTCGTGTACCGCTCGTTGAGGTGTTGCAGGATTTGCGCTTGTCCGTGATCGCACGCGACGAGGTTGTGGTTATAGATGTCCTTATTTTGTTTTCTTTTGTAAGGACGTTGGGTTTAGCAAGTCATTTAGACTTTGCTTGGGAACTTGGTTTTATTTGGATTTATGTCTATACTTGTAGTTCATGTATCCTATTTTGAGTGCCGGCGCATGTACGCCGAGCCTTGTATAGATGTAGTGTGGTTCACTTGATTTCACTTCCGCTGGGCATTACTTTAGCTCTTATTTATATATGTTGTTCTCCGGCATGTTGTAGCCGTCGAGGTATATTTGCATGAACTGTGTAGTGTTGGGTTCCGGTAGTAAAGTCGCCGATGAATTGATATACTTGTCTTAAATTGTTATATCAGGTTTAAAATGTTTTAAAAATTTTCGGCCTTCTGGTGCCGAGTCGCGCTTCATCTAAAATGTTGCGTCACGTCGTTTTCTATAATTGAGTATTTGCATGTATTGTTGTCCTATTTGGACGACTTGACTTGTGATTCCATATCGGGGTCCGGGTCGGGTCGTCACAGTCTTGGAGAATGACATATTCATGTAAGTTACGTTACGTTACGTTAAGTTAAGTTACATTATGTTACGTTAAGTTAAGTTACGTTATGTTATGTTACGTTACGTTACGTTAAGTTACGTTATGTTACGTTCAGTTACGTTACGTTACGTTACGTTACGTTACGTTAACTTACGTTACGTTACGTTAAGTTATAACATTTCGCCAATAGGTGTAGCGTGTTTTCATGTTTTAAAGGTTCATCATACTCCATTATACCATTTCGTCAATAGGCGTAGCGTGCTTTCAGGTTATAATGGTCCATCGTAGTCCATTATAACATTTCGCCAATAGGCGTAACGTGTTTTTATGTTATAATGGTCCATCGTACTCCATTATACCATTTCGCCAATAGGATTATCGTGTTTTCATGTTATGTTACGTTAAGTTACGTTATGTTACGTTACATTACGTTACGTTACGTTACATTACGTTACATTACATTAAGTTAAGTTACGTTACGTTACGTTAAGTTACTTTACGTTACGTTAAGTTACGTTACGTTACTTTACGTTAAGTTATGTTACGTTACGTTACGTTACGTTAAGTTAAGTTACGTTACGTTACGTTAAGTTACGTTACGTTAGATTACGTTACGTTACGTTAAGTTACGTTACGTTACGTTAAGTTACGTTAAGTTACGTTACGTTAACTTACATTACGTTACGTTAAGTTATAACATTTCGCCAATAGGTGTAACGTGCTTTCATGTTATAATGGTTCATCATACTCCATTATACCATTTCGTCAATAGACGTAGCGTGCTTTCAGGTTATAATGGTCCATCGTAGTCCATTATAACATTTCGCCAATAGGCGTAACGTGCTTTTATGTTATAATGGTCTATCGTACTCCATTATACAATTTCGCCAATAGGTGTATCGCGTTTTCATGTTATAATGGTCTATCGTACTCCATTATAACATTTCGCCAATAGGCGTAGCGTGTTTTCATGTTATAATGGTCCATCGTACTCCATTATGCTATTTCGCCAATTGACGTATCGTGTTTTCATGTTATAATAGTCCATCGTAGTCCATTATAACATTTCGCCAATAGGCGTAGCTGTTTTTCATGTTATAATGGTCCATCGTAGTCCATTATAACATTTCGCCAATAGGCGTAGCGTGTTTTCATGTTATAATGGTCCATCGTACACCATTATACCATTTCGTCAATAGGCGTAGCGTGTTTTCTTGTTATAATGGTCCATCGTAGTCCATTATAACATTTCTCCAATAGGCGTAGCGTGTTTTCATGTTATAATGGTCCATCGTACTCCATTATACCATTTCGTCAATAGGCGTAGCGTGTTTTCTTGTTATAATGGTCCATCGTAGTCCATTATACCATTTCACCAATAGGCGTAGCATGTGTTCATGTTAAGTTGAGTTAAGTTAAGTTAAGTTAAGTTATATTAGGTTACATTACGTTACATTAAGTTATGTTACGTTACATTACGTTACGTTACGTTAAGTTACGTTACGTTAAGTTGCGTTACGTTACGTTAAGTTAAGTTACATTACGTTAAGTTGTTAAGTTAAGTTAAGTTGTAATGTGAATATTTTAATTTTTGTAATTATATTGATGCTAATCATTTTAATTATTGATATTATATTATTAAATTAGCATTTTATTAAATAATTCATTAAAATGATTATAATATATATATATATATATATATATATATATATATATATATATATATATATATATATATATATATACATATCTATATATTTCAAAAACACAAATATTAATTCCTACGACGGAAAATTCCGTCGCTAAAGGTTTAGCGACGAAATTTTCCGTCGCTGGAAATAAATTAAAATTAAATTATGAAATATTTAGCGACGGAAAATTATGTCGCTAAAGGTCACCTTTAGCGACGGAATTTTCCGTCGCTAAATATTTTAGAATTTAATTTCAATTTATTTTCTGCGACGAAAAATTCCGTCGCGTCACCTTTAGCGACGGAAACTCCGTCACTGATAAATTCCGTCGCTAAAGGAATTTTCAATTCAGTTCCGTCGCTGATGCTCAATTTCGTCGCTAATCAGCGATAGAAAATTTTCGTCGCTGATAATTCCGTTGCTGAAGACGCGCTTTCTAGTAGTGCTTGTGGGTTCCGTGTGTGTGTGTGTGTCAGTATGTGTGGTATTGTGTGGTTATAATTATAAAATAGATATTATATATTTACAATACTTTTATTTATTTATGGTTGGGGTAGATTAGGATATTTAGAAATCATAATTGGTTGATTTAACTATTAAGATTTTAGTTGGTAACCTTATTACGTTAATTTTTAGAACTTGGCAAACAATATTCTTAGGGTGATCGTCGTGTACGGAGTCATCTTTGCTAAGGGAATCAAGGTAAGGGATTATACCTTTTTTAGGTTTCGATCTTTTAAGTACTACACGTTAGATTTCCATTTAATTCCTTGATATTAATGTTTCTTTGAAACGTATGCCGATTTTAAATCGGCATTTAAATTTGAACTCTGTCGCTTACACTTCTTTCGAAATCATGATGTTTATTCTTTGATAATTCTCACATAATTATTGAGCTTCTACCATGATCATTAAGTCTGTTACATGTTTTATCGAATTACTGATTTTTTCGAATACCACTTGATTAGTGGATATGATTATCAAACAATTGAATTATGGAATGTCACCTAGCTAGTGGTATGGTTATCCGGATATACAAATTCTATCGAACTATTGAAACTCTTCAGAGTAAATATTTGAATTGCTTATGTGATCATGAAATTCTGTGAGTAGTCAATTGTCTCCAATCGGTATGGGACGGTTGGTGACAGTTGGTTACTCGAGTCACTTTTGTACGTTTATTTTTATTTGGATTCTTAGTAACTTAAATCGAAATTTAGTAACTGCTTCCGCTTATCGATATTTCAACTATTTTGAATACTTGAAATATTCATCTCTGATTTGTTTCTAGTCAACTCCTTCTTAGTAACCGAAGGAGTTGTATATGAACTTACTGAGCATTGTTCGATCACCCCTTCATAATCTTCTTTCTCAGGTAATGAGTAAGATTTAATAGAGGATTTCGGCTCGAGTAGACCACGATGACGATTTCCAAGAATTTTAGATCTAGTCATTTCTTATTGAATTACTTGATAGTACCTTGAATAAATTATTGACTCATGTTACGTATCAGATTGATTATGTATTGAATTACTTTGAGTTTATTTTTTTGACTTTAGTCAAGGATGTTTAAGATTTATTTGTTATGAGATTGAAAACTTTTATGATTTAAGATATGATTGTGGGTGACGTGGCCAAATTGTGGGACCACGGTGTCGGTACCAAGTTTGGAGCGTTACAGGTTGGTATCAGAGCAAGTCCTGGTCGGAAATGTGGGAACAAAGTGTTGTGTGGGTCAAAGTGCTACACCGCAGAAGATGAGAAGCCACCTCTTGATCCCCGTACAAACCACCTCTTGAATCCTGCATTGTCTGGGGTACGATTCGCCCTTGACGAGGACGTCAAGGATTGAATTGTGGGAGATTTTAAATACCACAATCCCACATCGGGTAGATGTGAGACTTATCTGTGATTTATAAGGTAGTCATGCGCTACTACTGGGCACCAACATCATCCATGAACTTTTGAGTCGGCTTGTGATGGGTCTGATTGCGTACTCAATGAAGTCAGGCTATACGTAGTAGGATTTTCGGGCTCGGAGCTTTACAATTTTATGAGGCTTGCTTGTATTTTTACAGAAAATGGTAATTTTGGAGCCACAGCAGCAGGGAAGTATGAGAATTCCAGAGCACGCCCATGGAATAAGTTCTTTAGAGAGCGACATCAGCCCAAACTTCTCACCTCTCAAGCAGATTTGTCAGTATAGTCCTCACGGAATCAAGCATCTAAAATAATTTAGCATTTAAAGATATTGACATGTTCGTCCGAAGTTAAGAATTTAGAGATTTTGGGACCTCATTTGTAAGAAAATAATTTTAATATTATAATTATAATATTATAAAATATGTAACATAATTTTATCTTTTTGTTAATTATCTTTAACAATATTTTATTTTTGAGGGACTAATTTTAAATTGGGTAAAATTCTGGTCGGTCATTTTTTTAAAAGTTTTTTAACCTCAAAAGTCTATCGTTCTTTTTTTCAATCGCAAAAGACCACTTTTCGAAATATTGTTCCAAAAATGTCATCGTCATTTTCAACAGCTCCGACAATAAACTTTGTAAACAAGTTTGTGATTAATAAAATACGAAACTATAATGGATCTGTGTTGGGTTGAAGGATTTTTCAGTTGGGACGAAGGCGGAGAAGGAGTAGGAAGAAGAAAGCTTACGACGGAGGATGTAAACTGGTTATTTATGTTTTTGTGTCGCGGTGCAAAAAATGAATTAAATAATATTTTTGTACCGTAGTTCGAATTAAGTTTAATTTTCTAGTCTATTTTTGAATCACGGTTTGTAAATTTAATTATATTATTTTTTGCACCGCGATTCAAAGTTTAATTTCCTATTCTATTTTTGAATCAAGGTTCGTAAATTTCATTGCGTTAATTTTTCACTGCGGTTCTATAGTTTAATTTCATAATCTAATTGCACAAAAGTTCATAAATTTAACCCGATATTTTTTAACTGCGATACAAAAACGTAGTGCGACTCAGGCTCATTAAGGTCATTAAGGTTATTGGAGAGTTATGATTTCTCGTGTGCTAGGACTACAGATATATACACAGTTGTATTCGTCATGTTAGTAATTGGGCTTGTGGCCCGATTATTTAGTTCCGCCCATATGAAATATATTTATATTATTATTAATTGGTTAATTAGTTTCTAATCCAAATAGGTTTAGGATTGACTTAACCTACAAGAAATATGTTTCTTGGTTATAATATAAATAGGGCAATAAAAGAGATAAAACCTTAAGACAAGAAAATAAGAGGAACACGTCCTCTAGAGTTGGCCGCCCTCCTCTCTCCTCCTAAATCTATCTCACCAAAATACTCCCTCTAGCCCAATCATCAAGAAGCTTGGATTTGTGGTGTGAATCAATATTGATATCGGTGCTCCGTGATATCAATCCGACGAGAGAGACTTGCAGGTTTGTAGATCGTGACATACGAAGATCGTAGCTCAAGCGAAATTCTTCCGTTTCGCACAAGGTTCAAGTTCGCACAAGGTAATCTGTAATTATTGTTTTGATAGCGAACTTGTATGATACTCCCTCCGCCCTTATATTATCGTCCTCCTTTCCTTTTCCGTCCGTCCCAAAATAATTGTCCATTTTGAAACTTACTTTTTTAGAACATCACTTTTACCACTTTATCCTTACTTTTTCACTCTACTTTAATTATGAGTCATATACACTTGGACATTAAAGAAAACTACACATTAAACCAATATAAATAATCAAGTCAATTATTTTTTCTTAAACTGTACGACGGATCAACTATGACGATTATTTAGGGACGGAGGAAGTATATAATTAGATATATCCTTCGGTCAGAAAGTAAGTAAACCGTTCAAAGGGTGGAAGCTATAAGAAAAAAGGCGCAGAAGGAAGAAAAACACGAGATACATGAAAATTCCATCCAAGTCTTACGGCCCAATGTATGTATAACATAGATAAGTACATAGTCATAACCTATTACTATATCTCTTGCTAAATACAATGATGTACAGAGACAAAAAGAAACTAGGAAAGACTATATATATACATTAAAATTACAGTATTTAATTACAACTAATTAATGACAACTTGGCTTGGTTTAATACTTTAATACCCCCGCTCAAGCCAAGCGAAATGACATGAAGTTGCATGTTGGTGGAGAGAAGAGTCAGTTGTGGAGAAGCCAAGCTCTTAGTAAATATGTGGGTAACCTCATCGCGAGTGGAAACATAAACTAAGCATAAAAACCCACACGTCGTTGTCATTCTTGAATAAAGTTATAGTCAATTTTCACGTGTCGGGTACGGGCACTGGATTACGTGACATGTGTAAGGCAGACATGTTATCACAAAAGAGCGTAGGAGCACGTAGAACTAAACCAAGTTGTCGGTAAAGGAAAGAAAACCACTTGAGTTCCGTCGTTGTGGTAGCAAGCGCACGATACCCAACCTTGCTACTAGAGTGAGCAACCGTAGTTACTTCTTGGAACTCCAAGCTACTAAATTTGGCCTAATGAAGATACATGCACCGGTTGTAGAACGTCGATCACATGGATCACCGGCCCAATCATCGTTAGAATAAGTACGTAAACCGATATCCGGAGAAGCACAAAAGGTGAGGCCAAGAGAAATTGTACCTTTGACATACCAAAGAATCCTTTTAAGAGCATGGAGATGAGAGGAAATAAGTCGGTGCATATGTTGACAAACTTGGTTGACAGCAAAGGAAAGATTTGTGATATGATCCTGATAAGCTTTTGCAAGTGATTCTGAGAGTTCAGAGGTCTATTTGTCAAGTTTGGAAGCTTGAAGTAAAGTTTGTAGGCTTAGAAAATTGTTTGAAATATTTCAGGAGGGTCAAAATGGCAAGTCAGCAAAGATGACTCACTAATTTGGACGCATAATTTGTAAAGGCACTAGCCTTATCGGAAGAAGGCAACTGCGTTCGACCATTTCAAATTCAATGACTTTTGATAATTTATTTTGCGTCTTTTACTGTTTGGGTACTTTTAAGGTTTTAGCTTCTTTTAATTATAATTTTCTTTCCTAAAGTTTAGGTTTAAAAGTTTCATTTTAATTAGTTTTCTTTTCCTAAAAGAATTAGGCAGCGTTTGGTAGATAGTCTTCAACCCTGGATAGGACGATTATGACGGAAGAATGCATATGAAGGTGCTTGGTAGATCTTGACCAAGGCACCTATTGAAAGTCGTTCATGTACTCTGCTTGAAGAAATTCCAGTAAAGTAATTGATGTGCGCGAACGTAATACGGGCAAGATTATTTGGTCGTATCAAGTAATAAAGTTTGAAGTACGAGTCGATCTCACGAGTATAGAGCTATAAATAAATCTTAAGTACTAAAATTGGGCACATTTAATTTTATCTAAGCTAACGGAAATTTGATTTAAAATAAAAATAAAATAAACAAAATAAAAGCAATAAAATAAACTAAGTTAACGCAACGATGAAACGGCGGCAACATCAAATCAATGTTAAAAAGTAGGATTGTGACATTTCTAGTTTAGCCAATGTTTAATGTAACTCTTTATATTTTTCTTAACTCAAATTTTTGGTAGTCGGGTGTACACTAATATTTTCTACGGGCTTTCGCTACGTATAGAAAACCTAGTTATTACTCATCCTTGCTACGGGCTCATATCATCGCAACACACCAACACATAACCTAGGGGAGAAAATAACCGCGTGGTAGATCAAACACCCAATGACTATCTACGACCTTCGACAATCGGTGTGCCTTAGAGACGTAAACAATTATCACGATTTTCAAAATAATAGGAAGGACTTTCGCTTCGTATCCTATCATTAATCTAGGGTTCATATAATGATTCATGACTTCATTAAAAACATTAAGCACACAATGATAATGACCAAAAATATATGAGTAATACATCAAATAGAGAGAAGTTAAATTAAAACATCACATTCAACATAGATAATAATCGCAATCCAAAAATATATTTAGCTCATCATCAAGGTATCAAGATAAATGTAAAGTTTCTCCAACAATCTATATATATATATATATATATATATATATATATATATATATATATATATATATATATATATATATATATATATATATATAAAGCCTAGGTAGTCTAAAAATAGTAATTTCCCGCCAAAATTTTCATCCCTAAAATAGTAACCCTTATTTATAACAAACATTTAATGAATCCTATAATTAAATAATACAAATTTAAATATATATAACTCCTTGAAACTAGAGCCTAGGAACTAGAACCATTGCATTCGTTGCTTTGTTATCCAAACACAACCTTTTATGCATACAACTGTTAGTTTTCCATTGTTGCCAAATAAACTTCAGAAAAATCATGGATGACTTTGCGCAAGAAATTTCACTGAAATGAATCACAAATACTCACAATTAATCACAAATGCTCACAATTAATTACAACTGTTATATATATATATATATATATATATATATATATATATATATATATATATATATATATGAATTTATTTATGAATTTTTTTTATCTACTTAACCAGATTAAAAGTTATTAAAACAAATACTTTTAATGAAATCACAAAAACTCACAATTCATTATAACTACATGAAATATATGATTTTTTTTGTCTATTTAATCGGACCAAAATTCTTAACAGAAATATTATGAACAAAATTACAAATACTCATTATTGATATAAAATATATGACTGGCTAACAAAATTTTATAGATTTGAAATTTTGTTGTCCATTTAATCATATTCTAAATTTAAAAATCATCAAAAGTTCATCTAAAACACGAATGCACATGATTAATTATAAATGACTGACAGATCTAAAAAATATATTGATTTGAAATAAATAAAATTTAACAAATACTTCAAGTAATAAGAATTATATAATGGTAAATAACATAAACGAAACAAACAATATTGCAGCATAATTTTTCCTCTAACAAAGAGGAAATGTTTCGGAAGTGCAAAGTTAGCTCTCTTTAAAAAAAAATGAACCGACCATTTAATCATGACCAAATTGATTTTGTCGTTGTGTTCGAAAAGTAATCAGATTTACATCAAATTGTAGAGTGCCCAAGTAATCTCAATTGGAAAGTTACCTTGATGATCCCCTTTTATAGAGTTCTACATTTTCAAGGATAGAGAATGGAGAGATGGATAATGAGTAAAGGGAGTGAAGAAGAAAAACTAAAATGAGACATGGTTCCATAAATTGAGTTAATAGTTTGGTTTTTTCTTCGGTGAGAGAGCAAGGTTGCTGGAATAAATATATTGACAAGAGGTAGCGAGACTCAAGACAAAATATATATATATATATATATATATATATATATATATATATATATATATATATATATATATATATATATATATAAATACACACACACACACAAACACACACACACTCTAAAACGGTGTCGTTTAATATCCGTGAGTGAGGCGAAATAACAAAGTCAAAAGATTAAATTTATCTTTTTAATTGTTATTGATTACTGATATTGAAATAAGCCATAAACAAACTTAAATAAGTACAAATAAAATTATTTGAGTCAATTTTCAATCGATCATCGTCAATTAAATTTGTTTAGAGTAAGTTTTGTCATTCAATTAATATGTGTCGGGTTATGAACACGTCAGACCCATTTATATTTTTTGTCTTTTAAGGGTTTGAAAAGAATATGGTGAAAATTGGGTCTGTCTCTTTTGACAGATATTTAACTGCTGTCCACTATGCTTTTTTAATCGGAAAAAACATTTGTGATATGAAAGGACGCGTATACCTTTAATGAATCGAACATATCTGCGATAAGCATCAGTTCATACATTGCCATTCATGATTCAAAATTGTGTAATTGTCATTCTCATTCCATAGCAGTGTATCACGATTTTAAATCGATGTCTCACGTTCAAACTGGTCTATTTCTAATTCATAGCGACGCATTGCGATTCTAAATTAATGCATTGTGAATTCAAATCGACGTATCGCTACTGAAAATCCATACACTGTGATACACATTTTTTGTATTTTCATTTTAATTATTTATTTAATTTTCATAAATTGCAGTTATTCCAATTTATTTATTTTATTATTGTTAATCAATTGACACATATATTTCTTTATTTTCATATTAATTTTTAATCAAATGAATCAAATGATATTTTTCTATTCATTAAAATAATATCTTCTTTTAGTTTTGTTTTTTTCTTCATTTTGTTTGATTATAATTTAACTGAGTATAATTTGATTGAAAAATATATATGTCCGTGTGTTTAACGCATGGGTATAAAACTAGTTACAACATTAAAATAAATAAAGAGGTGGAAGAATTAAACCAATTAATGTTGCAAATCTTGGTTGACTTCACTTAATCTTGCTCCCTAGACCCTTGATTTGATACTCCAAACCTTCAAAATAGATGCATTTTTAATTTTGGTGGAGAGGTGGAGAGATGAAATTGGGTAGAGTTTTAGGGCTGCTGCCCTAAATCCTGATTGCCTGTTCTGAATATGGCTGGCTGGAGACACAAAAAAGAGAGGGCAAGAGCAGCCAGGCGCAAAAATGGAAGAACAAAGGAGATTTATGGGCAAAAAGGAGAAGAAAATGAGGGCTGGGTTGCGGCTGGATCAGGGGCAAACCATGAAGAATTCGCGGGTCCAACCTAGGGTCAAATGGGAGTGGCTGTGAGGAATAATGGGCTGAATCGTGGGCTGGTAGAGCAGATGGGCTGGATGCACGCGGGTCATACCCGGATCCAGCAAAGAAGACTGTGGATCGTCACTAATGGAAGGAGGTGGCGTAGCTGGCTGCGAATGCGACAACGCATTAATGAAATGCATTTTTCATGGAATTGCTCCGGTACCCCTCTTCTTCTGTATTGAGTGCCGAAGGTCCCTCTGCTCCCAGGCCTTGCAGATTCATCCTCCGTTAGCTTCTGTTAGGCTGCTGTGCATTGAAACTCTTAACGAAACTTAACGGCAAGTGTCCAAACTTAACATTGAAGCCCATAATTGCCTCGATTTGCATATATTGAGCCATAAAACCTCAAATATTTTTGAGATACCTACATGAAACACAAAAAATACGTAAAAATAGTATCTCAAATGCAATTAATTATTATCTAAAGCTCAAAATCATCAATAAAATTCTGAAAAATAATGAAAATAAAAGGAAAATTACAAGTTTATCAGTAATCCGCTATTAGGGGTCGACCTGACCACTCCCCTTCCCATGGATAAACGGGCGCCCACATGACTAGGGACTGGAAATTAATAGAGTACAAAACTTATCTTCAAGATTTACATTACTCTGATTGTTCAGAGGGTGATTGCGCCTCTTAAATAGGAAAATACCCTTCTTCCCAATTATCTTCAACAATTCTATTATATGACTTTTGATTTCTAGTTTCTTATAATTTTGTTTCTATTACATGAATTGTGACGACCCGACCTGGATTTCAATATGGAATCCAAAGGTCGTGCTGCTGGAACTAACATAAGAAAAGGACAAACATTTGTTAAATAGTAGTGTAAGTCGAACAGTTGAGCTAACAAGCTCTAAATAAGATAGTGAAGTCGTACTAAAAAATCGGTTCAACAAAAATCGAATCTGCGGAAGCAATAATGAGATGATAAGCTCGAAACTAAAACCAAATGAAACCAAGATAGACATTTGTCTCATGAGGGGGAAAACAAAATTCACGTGCCGCAACATTGCAGATACCGAAAAAACCATCGGCACTCCAGACCGGCGTTTCAACAGAGAATCAACCTGATAGACAACAATGACCCAACGGCTAAATCATATCGATAACCAACACAACAACAATAATAACAACAAACTAATAAATGTAGTCATGCACTACTACTGGGCACCAACATCATCCATGGACTTTTGGATCGGCTTGTAGTTGGCCTGATGACCCAAGGTGCTGCGTGCTCAGTGGGCCAGCTTGTGAGCTATCCGTAGCGGACCGGGCTTTCGGGCTCGGGGCGTTACAAATGGTATCAGAGCGGGTCCCAGTCAGAAATGTGGGAACAAAGTGCTGTTCGGGGGACCAAAGTGCTACACCGCAGAAGGTGGGAGCCACCTCTTGATCCCCGTACGAGTCACCTCTTGAATCCTGCATCGTCCGAGGTACGATTTGGCCTTGACGAGGAGGTCAAGGATTTGAGTGAGGGAGATTGTAATACCTCAATCCCACATCGGGTAGATGTGAGATTTGTGTTTGATTTATAAGGTAGCCATGCGTTACTACTGGGCACCAACATTATCCATGGACTTTGATTCCTGCCGATGACCTAAGCTGCGTGCTCGCCAGGACTGCGCTCGGGCGTTACAACTTTAATTATGAGCCACAAACACATGGACTTTAAAGAAAACTACACATTAAACCAATATAAATAATCAAGTCAATTGTTTTTTCTTAAGCTGTATGTCGGGTCAATTAGGACGATTATTTAGGAACGAGGAAGTATGATTTAATCGTGTGGAGTAGCTTGGCAAGAAACCCCCTTATTTCCGGAAAAAAGCAAGTGAAATCCCTTTTCCACCAAATACAGCTAGTATTTTCCATCCAGTCATCTCTTTCTCTCTCAATTATAGGGGTGGGTCCCGTTAGTTTTTTTTCTTCTTCTTTGATTTTTGGTCTTTTCGCAATTCAAAAAAAATATATAAAAATATTTTTAAAACACATTTTTATTTATAAATAGAGACTTGATTTGACTTATTTAGATATCAAATGAATTTTTTTGAAAGTTTGAAGTTCTTAGAGATAAATATAATGAGATATGATAGATTATTGGAGTTTGTGTCAAGTTGTTGTCTAAGTTTTTAATTTGAGTAGCTTATAGGTATCAAATGAATTTTTATATTTATTTTTAATAAATTGAATACTAAATGAGGATCAAAGATGATCATTTGTTGTCCATGATATTAGAGCAACCACAACAATAACACCCAATATTACACTCTATCCACCTCGTTTTATGTTTCTTTTACACTTTCTTTTTCAACACTCTAAAAAATAATTCACTCCAATAATCACCCTTTATACAATCCTCTAAAAACTTCAAACCTCTCTCATCTCAACTAACAAACCTAACTACCACCATATTTTTTAATTTTTTTATCCCTACTTTTCAACACAATTGAAATAAAAAATATATATTTAAGCTACTATTCACGATAAATGAATCGCAAAAGCTTGCGATTCATATAATGGCCGATTGGGATAGAGGCTTAAATTGGGGGTCTGTTGTGGGCTAGAGTTCCCAGCAAAACTCAAAAAATAATTGTTATAGAGTTTGGATAAAAGTCTCCACTGTGGAGGCTCTTCCAGTGTTTAATTTGGAGGATTCAAAGTTCTTGACTTAAGTGACAGATACTTCCGGTTGTAAAGATAGTGGGGTGGGGTCAAGCACATGTGAAGAGCAAAATTCAAATTTTTCAATGGAATGAATAAGATTAGGAGGTGTTAATATTAGTTTGATATGTAATATTTTTTAAAATTTATGTGTATTTAGCTCATAATTAAATTATAATATAAAAATATGGATAAAGTGATAAAAATGTTATATAAAAAAAATATTCAAACATAATAATTATTTTGGGATGACAAAGGAATGGAGTGGATGACAAAGGAATCTGATTCATTGGACCACGAAATAGAGACATAGAGTGTTACACTTTATCTTATGAGACCCACTAATCGAGATTGAGAACCAAACTTGATCGGAGGTAATTTGAATTATTCCAATTTTCAAGTTTAAACATCCATAACTATTCAAGAATTTAGAGGGGGTTTGGATTATAACTCATTTCAAATAAGTGTAAAAGTAAAAAGTTACAAATATATTAGTAATAAAGTTACTTGTTTTTTTTATTTTAAAATTTGGGTTAAGACATGATACTTTTTTATTTTCAAATTATTATTTTCTTTAACTCGACATATCGTTTAAGAAAAAGTAATTGTTTGTATTATAAATATTAGTGAAATATGTTGTTTTTTTTAATACCTTTAAGTATACGACGATAATTTAAGTGGGTAAAAAAGTCATGGTAAAGTGATAAAAATGTTTTACCAAATGAAAAAAGTTTTGAAACAAGATAATTATTTTAGAACGGACGAAAAAGAAAAGAAGACCATAATTTAAAAAATGGTGGGAGTAATAATTTAAGAACCCAATATTATATATGGATGCCATACCAATAAAAACTATGATTTGACAAAATATCCCTTCTTTAAAGATATATATATATATATATATATATATATATATATATATATATATATATTGGGAAATTGGGAAATACTCATTATGTACCAAAATCATTGTCATGTTATCAATTTTCGTGTTTCTCAAATAATTATCTTGATTGAAATTTTCATCATAGTTTAATTATAAGTAATATTCACATGAGTTTCAAATGAAATTATATATAAATTAATATTAATAATCAAGTCAATTATTTTTTCTTAATGAGAATATCGGGTCAAATATAACAATAATTTGAAACGAAAGAAATAAAAGAAATAATAACAAGTGTTATTTGTTAAAACATCTCCAAAAGGTTTTTTCTTTAACTAATAGGATTAAATAGTTGAGAAGGTATAATGACATAGCAATTTTTATTGTTATTTTATAATGTACCTAGCTCCGTGCTTGAAAGTTGAAACAACCTTAAAGGCTAAAGTCTAGGCCTGTAGCTAAAGTAATTCATTTCTTTTTATAAAAAAATTTATTCTTGAGACGAATTAAAAAGGGAAGCTAGATTTTTTAATAGTTTTTGTTATGGTGGGGGTTGAGCGAAGGGTGGTGACATAAATAATATGATATCATCGTGATATTCAATATCTTTTATTTTAAATAAAATATAATAGAGAAATTGATTTTTGCATAATATATATATATATATATAGACACACACACTTGTATGATTAACAAAAAAAGAACATACATTACTTTAAAATATAAAACACCAACTTTATTAAGATGAATACGTATGATATTTCTTCTGGAAGACTATTAATTTTCCTTGTACTAATTATTTAGTTTATGCTTCGCTCGGGTATAATGTGAGATATATATATTTTTTGTAATAATAATATAATTTTTGAACATTATAATTAAACTGTTAATCTTTCATATGGTTATAATAATTTTTTTTTATTGTTACTAATATTAAACGATTTTTTTACCTAAATACTTTTAAAATTAATATAAGTTTCTAACTAACGTGAGATACATATTTTGTATTAGTCAGTGTTCTAAAACTCCCTGCCTAGCTCCGCCTAGGCGCTAGGCCCCTCTCTACCGTCGCGTCTTTCTTAGTCGCCACCTAATCGATCAAATCGGCGTTTACGCCAAACCTCGCCGACCTTAATTTATTTTTGTAGCTTTGATTTTGTGGCATGCGATGACCGAAGAAGGAACGGGGGGCGAACTGGAGAAGGAAGGGGGAGTGGTAATGGTGAGGCAGAGAGGGAGGTAATGGGGGGCTAACTGGAATAAATCGTTTTTGTTTTTAGTTCTAAACTTGGTTGGTTTATTGCTTTGGGGTTGTTGTGAATTGAGATTAATGGTAGATTTGTATATTTTTGTTCATTTTACAAATATAGACAAGTGTTTGATAAAATGACAAACATAAAAAAAATTAAATTTGTATTCAATGTGTTTGATCTTTGATGTAAATTATCAAAAAAATGGTAATTATGCCTTAATTCTAGGCCCCGATTACCCCCCGACTGGTCCCCTAGGCGCTAGGCGCTAGTGTGCCGTCTAGCGGTCGCCTAACGATTTTTAGAACCTTGGTATTAGTAATAATAGTAAAAATCTTTGATGTAAAGATTTTTAAAATTAACATCTAACTTGACAATACTATTAGAAATTTTTTTGTTAAAAAATTTTAAAAATCATAATTCATTTTTAAACAATGTAAGATACTTATTTTTTATATTTTTATTGGTAATGAAGGTTTTAATCTTTTATCTAAAAACTTTTAAAACCAATACCACATTCTAACTATGTGGTATACATATTTTCTATTAGTAATATATAATAGTAGTAGATAAAAAACTTTTTAACCAACATTCATTTCTAAACAATGTGGATACATATTTTCTATTGGTAATAACACAAAAATGTCTTTATCTAATGAATTTTATAACCGATACTCATTTCTAAATAATGTAAGATACATTTCTTTATAAATAATGTGAGATACATCTTCTAAAATATTTTTAAATCAATATTATTTTTCTAACCAATGTGAAAATACTTCTCTTCTATTGTTAATAATTGTAAACTTTTAAAATCAGTATCACCTTCTAACTAATATGTAATACATATCCTCATTTGGTAATAATAGTAGAAGCCTTTGATCTTAAAAAATTTAACTAATGTGAGATAAATTCTTCTATAGTAATAATAATAGTCTTTTATATAAACACTTTTGAAAAAACAACGTGGGATACATCTTTTTTATTGGTTATAATAATAATAATAATAATAATAATAATAATAATAATAATAATAATAATAATAATAATAATAATAATAATAATAATAATAATAATAATAATAATAATAATAATAATAATAATAATAATAATAATAATAGTATGTTTTTAAAGAGTTTTGAAACCAACATCTCTTTGTAAACAATGTGTGATACATCTCTTGTATTGATAATAACATAAAAATTCTTGTATCTATTAATTTTATAAATAATACTCCCTCCGTCCCTAATTTATTGTTTCTAAGATTAATTGACTTGATTATTTATATTGGTTTAATGTAGTTTCTTTAAAGCCCATGTGTATGTGGCCCATAATTAAAGTAAGGTGAAAAGTAAGGGTAAAGTGGTAAAAGTGATGTTCTAAAAAGGTAAGTTTCAAAGTGGACAATTATTTTAGGACGGACAAAAAAGGAAAGGAGGACGATAATTTAGGGACGGAGGGAGTATATGTTTCTAAATAATTTGGGTCTCTTTATAACAAATGTGAGATATATTATCTAAAAACATTTTAAATCAATATTACTTTTCAAACCAATGTGAAATATATATATTTTTTTATTAGTATTATTTTTTAAAAAAATACTTATATCACTTTTTAACTAATACTCCCTCCGTCCCTAAATAATCGTCCTAGTTGACCTGGTGCATAGTTTAAGAAAAAACAATTGACTTGATTATTTATATTAGTTTAATATGTAGTTTCCTTTAAAACTCATATGTATATTACCCATAATTAATGTATGGTCAAAAAATAAGAATAAAGTAATAAAAGTGATATTTTAAAAATATAATTTTTAAATTAAATAATTATTTTAGAATGAATGAAAAAAAAAAGACGATAATTTAGACATAGAAGGTGTATGAAATACATATTTTTTCTCGGTGTTCAAAGTTGAAACAACCTTAAATCTCCGTACTCCATACCACTTTGAGTACGGACTACAGTGGGCACATGACATGAAAACTTATACATTAAGAAACCTCAGGATGACCGACCCACAAAAAGTTGACTTGCCCACACATCAAAGCACAAAGATCTATGATGTTATAGCTCACAGTATACCTTTTATAGAGGGAGAGAACACTCAATTATTACTCGCTTCCTCCCTAAATTACTGTCTCCTTTTTTTTTTTTTGTCTATCTTAAAATAATTGTTCAGTTTAAAATTTATATTTTTAGAACATTATTTTTATCACTTTATTCTTATTTTTTTACCCTACTTTAATTATGAGCTACATACACATAAACTTTAAAAAAACTATATATTAAATCAATATAAATAATTAAATCAATTGATTTTTCTTAAACTGTACATCGAATCAATTATGACGATTATTTAGGGACGGAAGAAGTATTTGGTTTCTTAAGATGTAATGAAACCAAATTCTATCTCTTTCATGTGTTCACCACCCCAAATGAATCATGAGCTGCCGATGATCATTGACCAAGTCAATGATCATTATCTCCAAAAGGAAATAACATATATATACATATACATTATTATGTATATATTATGTATAACTTTTAAAAACATAGGAAGATGGAAATATCACTTTAAAACTCTCAAGTTTTAACATAATTTTATTCTCACTTAACCATCGAAGTGAGATACTTTACATATTAAAACTTTATGTATCATTAATTCATATGAGTCACATTACGGAATAAATCCAACAGGAAAGATTTTGAGAGCTGTTGAAACTTGAAAGTTGAGATTCCAAAGAGACATTCAGCAATGAGTAGTCTGGGATTCATATTAAAAACACAGCCCCTAACAGACTTTACAAATCTCGATCTTCCTACGCCAGGAGGAAAAAAAAAGGAAAAATATTAAAAACACAGTAGTGGACTGGTGGTATTAGTATAAGTTAGAGCATCCTCAATGTAATACTCCCTCCGTCCCTAAATTATCGTCCTCCTTTTCTTTTTCGTCCGTCCCAAAATAATTGTTTACTTTGAAACTTACCTTTTTAGAACATCACTTTTACCACTTTACCTTTACTTTTTCACTCTACTTTAATTATGTGCCACATATACATGGATATTAATGAAAACTATACATTAAACCATTATAAATAATCAAGTCAATTACTTTTCTTAAACGCTCAATTATTTACGGAAGTAATTCTTATTACAACTTCTTAAGTGAGTCCCACTACCACCTACATATTTTTTTCTTTTTACCAATTTAAGAATATATCTTTTTATTATATATTATTCTTACACAACTTTTTATGCAAAAAAATTTCAAATTTAACATCATTCACTAAAAATGAAACCCTTCCAAACCCCCCCCCCCCACACACACACTAAAAGTGAACAGCCTAGTTTCTGACAGCCCCCTCCCGCCCCCCACCTCCCCATCACTTCCATTCTGCAAGAAGCCACTTCTTAATTAAGGAAGTAAAAATTTTCTCTTTCCTAGTTTAGGAAGTTGTACAATGGTGAGAAATCTTTAACTTCTTAATTGGAAGAATCCCAAAAAAGAAACAATGGAGATGCTCTTATAACTATAAATGAGTGACTCAGTGTGAGTGCTGTATTACCTAATAGCCAAAGCAAACAAGCAAACACTAACGAACTGCATTATAATTAAACAGAAATGGGTAGGAAAGATAAGGAGATATGGATAAAGCATTACAGTAGTAAACACAAGATATTGCTAGTGGGGGAAGGAGACTTCTCCTTTGCTGCTTGCTTAGCCCAAGCATTTGGCTCTGCTGTTAACATTGTTGCTACTTGTCTCGACTCCAAAGGTAAGTATTTGCTAGTTCTCTCATTTAGCCAGTACTATAATTAGAAAGTTATTTGTTGTCTAATTATTAATAACTAGTTTAATTTGCATTGATTTCCCAATTAAGAGGAGCTAATGATGAAGCATGGAACTACTGCTCCAGCCAATTTGAAGCAACTGCATCAACTGGGGTGCACTGTTATTCATAATATTGATGCAACATCAACAACCATGAACCGACACCGGGGTCTTCGTGCTAAATTGTTTGATCGAATTATCTACAATTTCCCACATGCAGGTTTATTTTACCTACAGGAAAACAATTATGACCAAATTGAGTAAGTTAGTTGTTAACAACTCTGGAATTGTGTTCAATTGCTGTTAGTGAAATTAAATTAATCGTATAGCTTCTTCTTCTTCTTCTTCTTGTTCTTGTTCTTGTTCTTGTTCTTCTTCTTCTTCTTCTTAATCGTATAACTTCTTCTTCTTCTTCTTTTTTAATCGTATAGCTTCTTCTTCTTCTTCTTTTTAATCGTATAGCTTCTTCTTCTTCTTCTTCTTCTTCTTCAGGCTCCACAAGGATGTGGTGAGGGGGTTCATGAGGAATGCACGCGATCTGCTAGCAGATGACGGGGAAGTGCACATTACTCACAAGACCACTCATCCGTTTACCAAGTGGGGAATTGAAGAGTTAGCGAAGGAGGCAGGGTTGGAATTGGTTGACAAACTGAATTTCTGCAGGTGTGATTATCCCGGTTATATCAATAAAAGAGGGTACGGCCGAAAGAGCAATAAAACTTTTCGCGTTGGAGAATGTTCTACTTTCATTTTCGCCCGCACTTCCGTTTACTATGTGAGCAAGTCTTTTTTCAATCTTCATCTTTAATTAGGAGAAAAGAAATATTTGAGCAGCTTTGATTAATTTTAATGCCAATGCAGAAAATTAACCAAAAAATTTTCCAATCAGGCGTCTACTAAGATGGTTAAAGTGTGCTCTCGATTTGAAATAGTATGTAAATAACAAGAGTAGATCTCTTGTGAAATCATGTAACGAATCTTAATTCTAACACGGACCTTCACTCTGTCATAATTCAATCAATCAACACACGATAAGTCAAGAAATTGAGAGTTGTGTACAACGGAAATGTTTTAAATCAGAGATGATATATCTTTAGAAAAGATATGATATTATCTTGTGTGTGAATGGCCCAATAAATATAATTAATATAAGAGCATAATTCAATAACGAGTTTAAGAGATATAGCAATTGACTTCAATATTTTTACGTTGTTCGGATATCAAATCCTGCATCCACCCTTCACAATCTTGTGGTCCTATGTGGTCAATATTCCGGTATATTTCCCAAAAAATACAAGGACTCTAAATTTTCCTTGGAATGACTTATAGAGTGATTTGTGTTTTCTTGGAATGACTTTAGGTATTGTTACGTCGACTGTGTTGTAGTCGTACTTCGGTGAGATACATGTTTGGAACCAGCTATTGGTTCCTTTAAAAATACTGTTTTGCATTAATATTTATTATTAATGCAAAGGGAGAGTAATTTATTAATTTAATTTGGAAGAACACTTTAGTAATTGTCTTTTTGATGGGGTGCGATAGAATGTTTAAGGCCCCTTAGGTTTTAAGCAAGGTTCTAAAAATTGTTAGGCGGATGTCAGGTGTCAGACTGGGGTCAAGCGCCCAGAGCGCCAAGGCGGGGCCTAGAAATTAAGGGATAACTACAATAGTTTTCAATTTTTCTAATATAATTTAACCAACAACTATTAAAACTTTCATATACAATATTATTAAATATCATCTAATAATCTAAAAATATTAAAACTATGATCATATTACAATTTAAAAGATTAAAATTTTATTTAACAATTCAATTTCCAAGAAACTATGAGTTATCAAATAACAAATTTTGTGTCAAAGTAATAAATTGATTATTTGAATAAAAACAAGGGAAAGAAACAAATAGAAGACAAAGCTAAAGGGTAAAATTTGAAAATATGAATTGCATATTTGAGTATTTGATATATCTCACACTGTTCCATATTGATTTTTTTTTATTTCTTTTATTTAAAGGAAGTAGGGCATCACCTGAACAATGTTTATTAAAAATAAAAGAACAAACATACAAGGAGGAGGACAACCACTCTTACCTAAAGTGGGGGACAAAGAAGTCTTACCTCTAAACCAGCCAATAGGAAGAAAAAAAAAATCAAATCATCTATGGTAGTTATATAGACCCAAAACATCATGCCTAATAACCAAACGGACCGAACTAGGAAGATCACTATATCGACTAAACATCTGGTTTTCCTTATGAGAATGACCAAACGCAGCCAATCTATCTGCCACTGAATTTTTCAAAATTTGAAGTTATTGGAGATAAATATGGTGAGTTATGATAGATTATTGGTGTTTGTGTCAAGTTGTTGTATGAGTATTTAGTTTTGGTAGCTTATGAATATCAAATGAATTTTTATATTTATTTTTAATGAATTGAATATTAAATAGGGATCAAAGATGATCATTTGTTGTACATGATCTTAGTGTATTTAATTTGGAGGAGTCAAAGTTCTTAACTTACGTGACAGATACTTCTTGTTCTAGTCGGGAAGTTAAAGTTGTGACAGTTTCGGTAGTAATGATAATGGGGTGGGGTCAAGCACATGGGAGGAGCAAAATTCAAAATTTAAATGTTATTTATAAAACAGCGTAGCTAAGAGTTAATTCTTCAAGGGGATAAATAAGACTGAGAATTGTTAATATTAATTTGATGTGTAATATCTTTTATAATTTATGTGTATTTAGCTTATAATTAAATTTTGATAAAATAATATAGATAAAAGGATAAAAATGTTATACAAAACAAAAAAAAAATTCAAACATAACAATTATTTTAGAATAGACAAAATGAGGCGATGATAAATGAATCTGATTCATTGTACAATGAATGGAGTGTTGCACTTTAACTTATGAGACCCACTAATCAAGATTGAGAACCAAACTTGATTGGAGGTAATTATTCCAATTTTCAAGTTTAAGAATGCATTACTATTCAAGAATTTAGAGGGAATTTGGATTATAACTCATTTCAAATAAGGGTAAAAGTAAAAAGTTAAAAATATATTAGTAATGAAGTTACTTGTTTTTTTAGACCAAAGAAATAATAATTAAGAAAAAATAATCGTTCAAGTTGACCCGGTGTACGGATTAAGAAAAAATAATTAATTTGATTATTTATATTGATTTAATATGTAGTTTTTTTTAAATCTTATGTGTATATAGTACATAATTAAAATAAAGTGAAAAAATAATTATAAAATGATAAAAGTCATGTACTAAAAAAATCAGTTTTAAACGAATAATTATTTAGGACGTACGAAAAAGAAAAACCGAACCATAATTTAGGGACCAAGGAGTAAAACATCTTCAAACAGGTTTCTTCTTTAACTAATAGGATTAAATAGTTGAGAAGGTATAATTACATAGCAGTTTTTATTTTTATTTTATAAGAGCATCACCATTGTATTAGTGGCCAACTTCCTAATGCTTTGGTTTGTGTGTTAGTGGCCACCTAGAAGGACACATAGGAGGGAGAGAGAGGCAGCTTCCTATTGATGAATCTGCAAAAACGGAAGGGAGTGGCAGGTGGCTGTCGGTTGTGTGGGGGGAGTGGGGGGGAGGGACGAAGAGATTATTATTTTATTTAGGTTGGTGTTAAATTTAATATTTTTTGTATAAGAAATTGTGTAAAAATAATATACAATGAGAAGATTTATTTTTAAGTACATAAAAAGAGAAAAATGTGTATGTAATAGTAGGACTCAATTAAAAAATTGTATAAAAAATTGATATAAAATTAAAACACTCGGATGCTCTAATGTATCTCGTACTTGAAAGTTGAAACAACCTTAAAGGCTAAAGTCCAGGCCTGTAGCTAAAGTAGCCCAAAAAAAAAGTAACTAAAGAAGATAAGATAGGGACATAAGATACTCAATTATATACTCCACTTTGAGTACGGACTAGAGTCGGTGGATGACCGAGACCGACTCACAAAAGTTGCATATATATATATATATATATATATATATAACTTAAAAATGGAAAAATTGGATTATGAAATTGTGAAACAAAATTTGTAAATTGGATCGATGCTTCCAATTGAATGAATATGAGTAATAGGTCCATGGATGAAGATATACAAAGTTGATTTCTACTCGTAACTAAATCTTCACCTTTTGTTTTGATTTGTAGAAAAAAAAAATTGAAGCAAAATAGCTATGATACGATGTCTTTAGTTTACTAGAGACATGACTTTATTATTATATTATTATTATTATATTATATTATTATATATATATTATTATTATTATTATAATTATATATATATATATATTGTATGATTAACCAAAAAGGAACAATTAAAGGTAGTATTAATGGACAATATTCTAAAATCGTTAGGCGGTCGGCACTAGCGCTTAGCGCAGGGAACAAGTCGAATGAGCCTAGGCAGGGCCTAAAATTAAGGCATAATTACCATTTTTTGATAATTTACATCAAAGATCAAACATATTGACTACAAATTTAATTTTTTTTACGTTTGTCATTTTATCAAACACTTGTCTATATTTGTAAAATGAATAAAAATATGCAAACCTACCATTAATCTCAATTCTCAACAACCTCAAAGCAATAATAAACCAGCCAAGTTTAGAACTAAAAAAAAAAAAAAAGATATTACTCCAGTTCGCCCCCCCCCCATTACCTCCATCTATGCCTCATCATTACCACTCTTCCTTCCTTCTCCAGTTCGCCCCCCTTCTTTCTCCAGTCACCGTATATTACAAAATCAAAGTTACAAAAATAAATTAAGGTCGACGAGATTTGGCGTAGGCACCGACTTGATCGATTAGGCGGCGACTAAGAAAGTCGCGACGGTAGAGAGGGGCCTAGCGACTAGGCGGAGCTAGGCGGGGAGTTTTAGAACACTACTAATGGATACATTACTTTAAAATATAAAACACCAAATTTATTAAATGAATACATATGATATTTCTTTTGGAAGACTATTAATTTTCTTTGTACTAGTTATTTAGTCCGTGTTTTGCATGGGTACAATGTGAAATATATATTTTTTGTAATAATAATATAACCAATTTGCAATATATCTCCTCTGTTGATAATAATAATAGAATACTTTATAAGCAATGTGAGATACATGCATCTATTTTATTTGTATAAAAAAATCTTTAATCTAAAGAATTTTTAAATCAACATTTATTTTTAAACAATGTGAGATAAATATCTAAAGAATTTTTAAACCAACATTTATTTTTAAACAATGTGATAAAAGTAGAAATCTTATATCAAAATATTTTCAAAAATAATATCAATTTTAGAAAACAAATGTAAGATACATATCTTTTATTGGTAATATTAGTAGAGATGTATTTCATATTTGTTATAAATTGATTTTGTTTTAAAAGTCATTAAATTAAAAATATAACATTTTATTACCAATAGAAGAGTTGTATCCTACATTGGTTTGAAAATAATGTTGATAAATATATATATATATATATATATATATATATATATATATATATATATATATATATATATATATATATATATATATATATATATATAAGACTTCTAATATTAACAATAGAATAGATTAATAGTAGATATTAATATCTCATTATTGTATTAATTGTTGATACCTATTATTAATACGTAATTGTTGAGAAACAATGAGTCACAGATGAATGCTTGAAAATAATAATAGTATTATTGTTATAAAAAATTATAGCAATTGTCACGACCCGATCCAGATTCCAACACGAAATCCCAAGGTCGTGCCGCTGGAACTAACATAAGAAGAGGACAAGTACTTGTTAAACAGTAATGCAAGTTGAATAGTCGAGCTAACAAACTCTAAACACAAACATAAAGTCATACTAAGATACGAGTTTACAAAAATCGAAGATGTGGAAGCGTTAAACAAAAGAAACCCAAGAGATACATTATCTCCCAAAGGGGAAAAACAACACTCGCGTGTCGCAACATTGCAGACGTTGAACAAACCATCAGCACTCCAGGCCGGCGTTTCAACAAAGAGTCAACCTAATATATCAATTACCCAACGGCTAAAGCGTACCGGGGTTAACCAGCAACTATTAAAATTTAGAATAAAGAAAAACCCCAAAGCTACTATGTGTCCGGGGACAACTGTAAAAAATACTAAAACCACAAATAAGGAACGACACAACACGTCGGCCCAAGAGAAAACCAATACAAATACCCAAGTATCTACTTGACTGTAAAGTCTAGATAACTTTACAAAATCGATCTCACAAGAATAACAAAGTACATAATATATGTGACGGTGCTAAAAAGAATAGGACTCCACAAGCTACTACTCGGGAAGTCTGCTGCTGCTAGCACGAACCACCCGATCTTATCTCGATCTATCGATCATCTGCGCTCTGCTACTGATGAACTCAAATAAGTGTGATATTTAATATCGTTTTTGTGACTTAACTTGTTGTAAATATTGCACTTTTTATGGGTATTTTGTATGTTTGGTGATTACATGTCTATGAGAGATTAATGGTGAAAAAGTGAAAATAATACCAAGTTCTATGTTTGGTGATTACATGTCTATGAGAGATTAATGGTGAAAAAGTGAAAATAATACCAAGTTCAAAGAAGAAATTCGGATATCATGGTACCGAATGGGCATTCGCTATACATCCGAGGGGAGCTAGAGCTGAAGTTGGAAGCAACGTCACGTTTTTAAAGGGAATTTCAGGCATTAGTCATTTTAGTAATTAGGGAATTATTATTCTCTAATTTTTTGTTATTTCTTTTCTTTCTCTTTTGTAATTAATGAAAAAAATATGATAAGAGATAGATTAGATGTTGTGGACTTTGTCAACAACTACCAAGAAGTGGGGGTTAGGAGTGGAGATCATATCCTCTATAAAGGAGGAAAGACTTGGAGAATAAGGAGTGGCTCAGCTATATAAGAAGAAGTGAGCATCCAATCACAGACAACACGGCTGATACACATAATCATACACACACACATATATACTAGAAGATTTTGGTAGCAGCTTGCTCATTTCTTCCATCAGACTACTGGGTTTATTTTCATTTTGAATTCACTTTATAAGTAATCTTTAATTGTGTTTAGTGACTATTTTTATTTCTTCCATTTAATGAACAAGTAATTCTTTACAAGTTTCTACTGTGAGATCTAAGTGTTTTAATTCTCAATTAGGTTTAAATATTTATTCATTCTCTGTTTGTTTGTTGCAAAAGGAATTGTAACGTATAATTATTATGCTTAGTTAATGTTTGTGGCCAGAACCTTAATTAACATAATATTTAATTGCTAGTTATAACCGTTGATCCGTAACTGTCATCAGGTTCTAACAAAGTAGCAAGTGACGCACCGTTTAGGCATCACAAGCATATTCGGTCCGTGTTGTAGGATTGTGTAATCTAAATTAAATGAAATTGCTTTAATATGCACTGTTTAAAATCGGGTCTCTCACTCTTAATGCTTTCAAAACATTAAATCCTACGAGCGTCTCAGGGGTTGTCTTTTGATTAGGGAAATACTTAACGAGCTTCTCTTGACTACCGAGACAGTAAGGAGAGATTGGGTGTCTGGCGGTTGTCGACAACTATAACCGGTTTATTTGTAGCCGATTGAGTCATTTTTGCATCTATGATCAGTAGTAACTTTCATGATTACTTTAAGTTCATTGACTGGATTTTACTCTTATTGAATTCAAACATCATTTTTTGTTTTGTTAACATTTAGTCATTTAATTTCAGCTTTTAATTAAGTCATTGTTGCTAATTAATTTAGATTAAAAACCTCATTCTTTATTTTAATTACTTTGTTCAAATTCTAGAGGGAAGTAAATTCAACGTTTCCTGTGGATACGATCCCTACTACCATATACTCGTTATTTGGGAAAATAGGAAATTATTTTTTACGGTTTGACACCCGTCAGCTACAGTCACGATCTACTCGACCTCAACGCAGCTACCAATTTACTACAACTAGAAAAAAAAGTACGGAATGAGTCATAATGACTGTTGTTTCTTATGTTAGATTTATATATGTTTATTCATTATCCTAGTTTTATACTTCAGTGGCGAATCGGGCAGTGTATCGATTAGCGTGGCAACTGTGTATAGAACTTTGCCGAGTATAGTTTTTATAGGACTTTACAGGTTCAGCGGAAGACCTCTTCACAGCTTCACCGGAAGACTTGCTTCAACACACAACGACAGACCTTGTGTCCACCTGGTCAATCATGACGTGTCCTGTCCAGCAAATATTAATGGATTGATTTGAGTTCATTCTTAAACTGTTTGAAATTTAAATCATGACATCCCCAGACATCTCAGACCCGCCGAAAGCAGATTTCTGAAAAGCAGGAAGACTTTTCGCCTGAACAAAGGAAAGCAGGAAAGCGGTGAAAGCGCATCACCTGCCTATAACAACTCTCGACCGACACCTCGACACTTGCTCAACTTTTAGAAGATCTCATAAATCATTTCCTGCTCTAGATATCTGTGAAGACGAAATTCCTGACTGACAGCCCCATGCATTTAATGCAGTTTATCTTCAGAGCTGTTATAGTCTTCATTTTCTCCAACGGATCTTTTTGAAGTGCACCTGCTATAAATGCTGCCATTGAAGACTGGAAACACAGACATCATCGAACACTTAAAGGATTGCTCTGAAACTCCATAACTCCAAATCTTACAACTCAGTGCATTCAAGAGATCCTCAACAGATCTAGAAGTCCTCGTCAACAACAAGAAGCCGTGCATCAACATTTATTTCTCTACTTCTTGTTGTTATTCATTCCTTAACTATACTTCTGCACGAATTAAATATCATGTATTTACAGATATTTAATTCCTTAGACCCCAAACACAAATCAATATTTTGTACACGATCCATTAGGAATATTCTTTGTAATAGATCTAGTGGAAAACATAGTGCACTATTTAAATCCAAGGTTGACTGCCTTGGTGGTGGACGTAGCACTCTTTATAGTGTGAACCATCCCAAAATACTTGTGTTATCTTCTTACTGTTTGTCTACTGTTTGAATTGTTTATTACTTTAGTTATCTTAATCCTTTTCAGCAGAACTTAAGTAACTTGTATAAGGTCTATCGGTAGTCTTTATCGGCAGACTTGATACATCTACTTTGAAAGTCTTCCGCTACTTCAATCTTTTCTATAGATTGCAAGTATCTTTCAAAGAACTTACTCAAAAGTTTTTAAGTGTATAATAAACTATTCAACCCCCCCTTCTAGCTTATTATTGTGCCTGTTGGGACCCACAATGACCCTATATGCAACTACAAGAGATATGTAACATATAATTATGTAACATAAAAATAATCATGGTGTCATTTTACAAATGACATAAAATCCGTGAAGATGCGTCGTATAGTTTTGATACTCCACAAGATAACAATTTCTTCTTACTTACTAAACCATCCAAATGAACCAGAGTGTAATTCCTTGTTCAAACACAAATAAAATGAATTAGAACGAAGTTCTCATAAAAACATCATATGCAAGTATATATAATTATATATATACTAATCAAACTGTTAATAGAATCATTAAGTATAAGTGTGCATATTTATATATATATATATATACACATCAAATCTTTCATAGAATCATCAAGTAGAAGTATGTATATTTAAATATATACATATCGTATCGTTCATAGAATCATAATAAGTATGTATACTTACAGGTATACACCTCAAGTATTTCAATAATACACAATCAAGATAAACACGGTCAATTAGATCTCATGTTCAACTAACACTTTGTATTACTCTTCCAATTATAACTGTTAATCATATCGTGCCAGTGATACCCCAAATAGTGGTATCAAAATGCCGAGCAGTATCACCTTAAGGGTGGTGCCTTTCCCGGTCATATAGTTCTAGTCAAATGTGCCCTCTGGTTACGTAGGAGTGGACTATGGAACTACGTCCCCACTGCAGCCCACAGTGGAGGGGTGTGTGAACCGTATTCGGTACGGCGATACATACCGATCATAAATCTCGTAATTCGTGAAGACGATGCACCGTCCCACCTTCAACGTAAAACTCAACAAATGCCAGCTGGACTTATATGCAGTTCACAAGTAGATGTTTACTTAACATGAAATCAAATAGGGACCGAGCTAACTCGTCCAATGCCAAGTAGGGCATTACTCTACTACAAACTCTTGATTATGCACATCATTGTAATAATCGTTAAATCACGTTTGAAGCTCAATTAGTCACGAAAGAATAAGTGGCAAGTTGTCCACACTAATCAAATCAAGTTCCAAAAACTAGTAATCTAGTCAAATGGAATCTAGTAAACATAGGATCTCACCACGATCCCCATAAGGTTCAATTGTTCCTTAAACTTGACTCCGTTGAGTCTTTACTACAATTTCAACCAAATAGAGTATAAATGCTTTATGCATTTCTAGTCCTTCTATGTTCTTGTTTAAGGCATAGTTATGTTCTCGTTCCATTTAGGAACCCTAGTTCACAAATCAATAAGTCAAGTATAAGATGAAAGTCTAAGTTGATTAATATCAAATCACAGCCTAGTTCAATTCAAGTTCATAATCTCATCTATTAGTGGAATCCAAATTTTAATGCAAGTTAACAACTAAATAGTAGAACATGCATGAAGGCAAGAAACACTATATGCTTTATAAGTCATATTCATTAAGTATGGAGAATCAATCCTTAACAAGTATCGCAATAATACTTTCATAAGTCATAATATCTAATAAGCATAGATGTTTATTTCTAGAATAAATCTAATTTAAGTTCTTAACTTAACAAATACTAAATCACATATTGTCCAAGACTACTATGTTACTCTAGGGTCATTAAATTATTTAGATTATAAATAGTAAACTCATCTTAGAATGATAATTTATCCAATTATTCAAAATCCATAGTAGTCCATGAATTAAACAAAACTATCCTTGACAAGTTAAAATATTACAAATCACTTTGCGCAGCAATATTGGTAATTGCATTACAAATTCCTCTCAACTCCAAATGTCTTAAATCTTATTTATTCAGAAACTAGGCTCTTTAAACTATAACTTAGCCTTATAAATCACTTCATTTAGACTTGTATTCATCAATCTATGATCATATCAAGATCAAGCTAATAATCTGTTTTTTTGTTATGATTATTCTGCTTAGTCAACTTATAAATTCTACCATTAATTCCTCACAACTCCAAATTTTATGAATTTTATATATTCAGAAACTAGACTCTTGGAACTATAATTTAGAACTTTAATGTACTCTATTTGGACTTGTATTCATCAAAATACAGCCCCTCCAAATTCATGTCAGAAATATGTTTTTCTGTTGTGGCATGTACTGCATATCTATTATACAAACTTCACCAAAAATTCCTCACTGATCCAAATGACACATATCTTACATTTCAAATAACTAGACTCTTTGAGTTTATAATTTTAAAAGACTCGAATTAGCTTTGTATTAATTGATTTTTGATCACATTAAGATCATGTTAATAACCAATTTCCCTTGTTTAGTCTCCCTGTCGCAGCCATGGTTGGTGATTTATTAAAAATGCTTCCCAATTGAAGCAAGTTCATGAACATTAGTTGTTCAAAATCATGTTTAGAACACTTTTAATGCTATACACAAACTCAATCTATTATGTCTAGAGGGCAGCCCCAAAATTTCCAGAATTTAACCCTAACATTAATTTTTTTTAAGTTACAATTGTAATGAATTCCTTCACAAGAATTACTCCTAAGCACAATTAGAACCACATTCATGCTCTACCCAAACCCAAATTAATAACTTAACAAAGTAGCCCTATAATTTCCAGATTTATAACTTGTTGAAATGAAGATTTCTACTTCACAAGAAGTCTTCATGGCATGTATATATACTACAACTATTATGAAGGGATGTCATTATATTGAACATGCAAATTTTCTGAGATTGGAAGTGATCATGTCTTATTTTGATTATTCCTTCACTACAACAAAAATGGGCATTTACAACATTTTAAGCACAACGTTTTAAAGAAAACGTTGTGATTGAGTGACTTTAGACAACGTTTTTTTGAAGAAACGTTGTAGTTGAGTAGTTTTAGTTGTATTTCGGTCCTTTCAATTACTTTACACAACGTTTATCCTTAATATATAATGGTTATTTTTCTAATGTGTGTATTTGTTTAGTTTAGGTGTAAAGTTAGAGTCATCATTCTGATCGATGGATAAAGCTTGGGTGCATCTGCCAAGGTTTTGAATGTAAACTCAAATATTAGTTTGGTATTAGCATGCTTTTTTTCTTGCCAACTAATTTTTTTTAAGTCTTCTTTGTAGACCACTTCCTGCCTATGGTGCAGGAGCTACAGCTTTCGTTGCGAGTGCTATGGAGAAGTTAGGAAATCCCCCAAAAATTCAATGTCCTTGTACTCAATGCAGAAATCACATTTACCAGACTAGTGATGATGTAGTGTCACACTTGGTTATGTTTGGGATGGATGCGACATACACCACTTGGTTTTTTCATGGAGAAGAATTTCCTAGCACTTCCTCCAAAGAGACACGTGAGCGCAAGGAAATACCAGCTACATATAGGATGTTTGTAGATGCTCATATTAACGAGGAAGAGATTGCAGATTATACTGAAGAAAGGAGAGATGGAGGGTTTTCTAAATTGTTGGAAGAAGCAGAAACTCCCATGTATCCTGGTTGCACTGACTACACAAAGTTGACATCGATAGTAGTACTTTTCAAACTTAAAGTCAATGGTATTTCTGATAAGGCATTTACTGAACTTCTCAAAGTCTTAAGTGGCATGTTACCACAAGAAAATACACTTCCTGCTTCAACATATGCTGCCAAAAAGTTACTTAAGACCTTTGACTTGGGGTATGAAAAAATACATGCATGTGTCAATGATTGTTGTCTATTTAGAAAATACTTGGCAGATCTAGACAATTTCCCACGATGCGGGAAATCCCGGTGGAAAGTGGTTGGAAAAGGAGATGAACGCAAAAATTAAAAAAGGGTACCGTACCAAAGTTTTGAGGTATTTTCCGATTATTCCTAGATTTAAAAGAATGTTCAGGTCATCAGAAAATTCTAAACAATTATTGTGGCATAGCACTCATCATAGTAAGGATAGCAAGATGCATCATCCGGTTGATTCGCCTCAATGGAAGTTTATTGATAGTAACTGGTCTGATTTTGCATCTGATCATCGAAATTTAAGACTTGCACTTGCTACAGATGGATTTAATCCTTATCGTAATCTAAGTTCCACATACAATTGGTTGTGATGCTTGTTACATACAACCTTCCCCATGGCTATGCATGAAACGAGAACTTAATGTTAACTTTGTTAATCCCCGGGCCGAAGCAACCCGGAAATGATATTGATGTATATTTAAGGTCGTTCATCGAAGACTTGAAAGAATTATGGATAAGTGGAGTTGAGGTGTATGATGCATATAATAAGAGCATCTTCAATTTGAGGGTCATTCTATTATGGACCATTAATGATTTCCCTTATGGAAATCTTCTTTGGATGTACTACAAAGGGTAAGGCAACATGTCCTATATGTGGTGTTGACACTTGTTCAATATGGCTACCTTACAGCAACAAGTGTGCATACATGGGTCATCGACGGTTCCTTGCATCCAATCATCCTTATCGAAAGAAGAAGAGTTGGTTTGATGGAACCAATGAGAAGCGGGGCAAGCCTTCAATACTAACTGGTTCAGAAATCTTTAAAGTTGTTAGTGATATTAAAAATGATTTTGGAAAAGGGGAGGAAATGACCAATGAGGAAGAAGCAAGAAAAGGAAGGGAAAAAGGTAAGGGCCACAAGAAAAGGAAGAGGAAGACTAAAAGAAAGAATGTTGTGAAGGGAATCATGTGGAAGAAAAAGCCAAATTTTTTTGAGTTACCTTATTACGAGGTAACCCATTTTTTACTTAAATAATACTTTAATAAATTTGTAGACTTTATTACTCAATAACATTATGTCATTGTGTTTTTCCAGTATTTGTCGGTACGTCACTGTTTAGATTTGATGCATGTTGAAAAGAATTGCGGTGAGAGTTTAGTTTGCACTTTGCTTCGTATCAAAGGAAAATCAAAAGATGGTCTTAATGCTCGTAAAGATATGGAAAAAATAGGAATTAGGTCAGATTTGCACCCAAGGGTTGAAGAGAATAATAAGATATTCCTTCCACCAGCGCAACATACTCTAACAAGTTCAGAGATGGAGACCTTTTATTGGCGATTAAGAAATTTGAAGGTTCTCGATGGGTACAGCTCAAATATTGCAAACTGTTTTGTGCAAGATGATAAGATATTAGGACTCAAGTCCCATGATTATCATGTTTTAATGCAACAGTTATTGCCGTTGCATTGAGAGGAATTTTACCTAAAGGGCCAAGAAATGCGATATTTCGACTATGTTCGTTTTTCAATGATATAAGTCAAAGAGTGATTGATACAGAAAAACTAGAAGTTGTTGAAGAAGAAATTGTTGAGACATTGTGCATGCTAGAAAGATATTTTCCTCCTTCCTTCTTTGACATCATGATGCACTTGCCAATACACTTGGGACGCAAAACACGTTATTGTGGACCAAATCAATTCCATTGGATGTTTCCATTCGAAAGGTACTCATATACTATTCTTTTATCAAACAACATTTTTCAATACTTTTAGTAGTTTGTCTGTAACTTTTTATACGATCATTTTTAGATTCATGAAGATATGCAAGGGAAATGTTAGAAATCATGCACGTCCAAAAGGATGCATTTGTGAATGCTATCTTGCCGAAGAGTGCATGCGATATTGTAGTGAGTATATCAAGAAAGTTTGTGAAATTGGTCAAACACATAATCATAATGAGGACTATCGAGATTATAGAATATTTGACGGACGACCGATTTCCAAAGGAGTGCATACGACATTGTCTGATGAAGACATGCAGAATGCTCATCGATATGTGTTGTTTAATACCGCGGAAATGGAACCTTATGAAGAGTATGTTTTAGTTAAATGAAAACATGTCCAGTTGTTTCTTCGTCATGAATGTTTTTCACTCTTTATTTTCTATTAGGATGCGTATGGAAGAGTTGAAAAGGTTACATGATAATCTCTCTGACGAAGAACTTTCAAAGAAGCATTCTGAGACTTTCTGTGATTGGTTTACGGATAAGGTTTTTTTAACACTTTGGTTTATTTCATTACACAATATGTTAGTTTACATATTACGAATAAATCATATTTTTGTTTTAAATACACGTACATGTTAAACACGAAATGGCAACAGGGAATGTTTCTGAAACGATACAATGGCTATCATATTGGCCTAGAAAGCAAGCACTCTCCTACTCTGGTTTTATTGTAAATGGTTGTCGATTTCGCACAAAGGTGATTGAAAAGTCCACACAGAATAGCGGTGTTTCTCTCGAAGCAACTACATTGCGTAGTTCAACGTCAAATGACAATGAACAATCTAGTAGTAGTACTATAGGTCACTATGGGATCTTGCGTGACATTATTGTGTTGGACTATCTTCATTTTCAAATTCCATTATTTAAGTGTGATTGGGCGAATATTTATCATGGAGTAAAAGTTGAAGATGGATTTACATTAGTCAACTTTGACCAATTTCAAGATCAATTTAAAGGAGATCCTTTTATTCTAGCAACACAAGCCTCCCAAGTGTTTTATTGGAGAGAAAGCAAATCATCTAATTGGCAAGTCGTAGTGAGGCCACCACCAAGAGGCTACCACGATTTGGAAATCTATGATGATGAGAATCACGATGAGGAAGATGAATTATCCTATAACCCACTAGATGCAACTTTGCTTAATAGAACCATGGACGACCAAGATGGTAGTTGCGTAAGAGTGGGTTGTGACGACATATTGGTAAAAAATAATGAATTTTTTTTAATTATGATTGAGTATAAGGTTTGTTTTTTTACATAAGTTCTTTATATTACATGACTTATATACAATATTTAATCAATGGAGATTTTCTTGAACAAACAGGTAGATCGATCGTTGGATAAGTGATTGGACTTATCATCATTGCTATGACTAATCGAAAAGGGGAGGTAAGACCTTCCAAATCTACTTAAACATTCATATTCGTATTATCATTTTTAATGCAAATTTTAATGCTTTTTCAAAATATTATATCATCAATTTGAAGTATTTGATATGTTAGTTTGTATCAGTTTTATTGTTTTAATATTAGACTATATTTACATATTATGTTTGTGTTCTAACTCGATATTTGATAATGAACTATGCAGAGTTCAAAGCAAGGGAAGAAGCGCGCAAAAAAATTAAATTTGGCAGCCATTTCTATTTCACAACAAGAAGGGCATGAAGGAATTAGGATATCTGAGAGAGGTTCTAATCCCTCTCTTGAACATAATTTTACGGCGCAAATAATGCCTTCTCCACCGCCTTCATCTAATGAAGTGCCTGATCAACCTATTGGAGAAGGGAATATGTCATAAAAGAGGAAAAGAGGTCCAACAAGGATGAGACAACTGTGCGTAACTCCTAGTGATCGAGCGGAGGTGGAATTCAATGGAAGAGGGCAGCCTATAGGTTTGCACTCTGAGTGGTTATCTTCATACTTGGGTGCATTGGCACGAGATATGGTACCTGTTACTTGTGATAACTGGAGGAAAGTTGATGATAAAATGAAGGATGTTTTGTGGAAATGCGTTACGGTAATAATTATCTCGCTAACTTAATTTCAAGCATAATTTTTCAAGTGCACATGTTATATAGATTTGATGTGATGTTTTTCTTATAGGGGAGGTTTAACGTTGATGACATATTCAAGAAACTGTTTCTTCAAGTGATGGGAACTCGTTGGAGAGAGTTCAAGTCTAGGCTGATAACATCACTTAGAAATGCATCAAAACTCCCTAACAAGGAGTCTGTTTATGCTAGCCTTAAACCGAGTAGTATAAAATCTTCTGAAGATTGGAATAATTTTATTGCGGAGAAGCTATCTGGTGACTTTGAGGTACACATGATAATTTTTTATTAAGGCTTTTAGTAAGGTATGTTTATTTACGTGATTTTAGTGTAGGTGAAAAGCCAAAAATTCAAGCAAATAAGGGCGAAGAATCAAACCCCACACACCATGAGCAGGAAGGGGTATGCCCGATTAGAAGAGGAGATGGTAACTTGCTATGAACCTACCAACATATCAATGACTGTTAATTTGTCTTGCGATTTAAATGATGTTCTAAATTGGTCAGAGAAAGGAGAGTCGAGATGCAGAAATAAGGAGACACGATGTTTGGTGTAAAGCACACACTAAAAAGAATGGGGATGTACCTACAAATTTTATCTCTGAATGTGTGGTAAGAGTACAATTTTATTAAATTATTTATTTTCTAATTGTGTTTGACTGTTTTATATCTCATTACTCATTTCTTTATAAATTTTCTAGAGTAAAATTAAGGAGATCAATTCCTCACAAACTTCTCACAGGAATTCATTAAGTATCACTCAAGATGCACTCGCTCAAACCCTTGGACCCGAGCGAAATGGAAGAGTTAGGGGGATGGGATTCGGTATCACCCCTTCTCAATTAGGCGCTCGCATCTATAGCTCTAAGAAAGTTGAAGTACTTGAGAACCAGCTTTCAATTGTGACTAATAAATTGACGAACTTGGAAAATGTAGTTATGCAGATGCAGGCAAGTATTCTACCATAAAACACATTGTTTTAGATAGTTTATTAGTCAATAACATTATGTAATTTATGTTTGTCCACAGCTCGCTTCTAAGGGTAATGAGATTGTGAATACACCCTCTACTCGTTCAGTGGGTAGCTCTCACGTTGGTGGTACCACTAATTTAAATGCAGGAGATGTTCCCATTAATGCCAATGTTGGTAGAAAATGCAAGTTAGTTAATTGGCAAGGGATGGCCGTTGCAAAGGTGAAGTAAGTAGCATCTATGGACCCTAATGATATGGTGCACTTCGTTCCACTCGGAAAGGATGTTTGGAAAGTTTGGGTCCAAGTGTGTTTAGATCCCAAGGCTCCACTGTTCGGACTAATTCGAAGATGTCGGTGATCGAGGATGCGGTTGGGAGTAAGTGGCATGGCGTAAAGATTTCATTACTTTTGATTAATCTTGGTTTAGTATGCATGCCTCTTTTGGATGTGAATATTTTGTGCAGGGACTTTTTTGTGTGAAGTTTTAGACTATTAATCTATATTAATGCATTTTATTAATTGCTTTGGATATTGTAGATTATTGTTTTTACAGGCTCATGCACCACTTAAGTAACTAACCCCTTTTTAACTCCGCCGATGTAATTGCTATATATAGCATTGCATTACCGGTCCCAAGCCCGGATAAAGGAGGAGGAAGGTTCACAAGTAGCCGAATGGTCTTTACTTGCTCATCCTACTCAATCTGTTCGCTGATATTTGCTTCAAAAGCTGATCTATTCTGTGCTTTTCTTTTCCTTTCTCTTCCTCGTTGCCTTTTGACGTCCAACTTATACACGACATGAAATTCATATTTAGACAGTCCTTATGACAATTTTTTCGTTTCATGTTACAGATTCATTACACTGCAAGATTTGCTGATGGCATAGTCTTTGACAGCAGCTATAAGCGTGGTAGACCACTCACTATACATATTGGTGTGGGGAAGGTAGGAATTTTTTTATTGCATAATAATTGTTGTTTTCTTCCTTATATATATTTTTAATTAGTGAGCATTGACCTTACCTCTACATGTAACATCAATTGTGCCAACCTTAAAGCTGCATTCCTTATTGACATTGCCTTTATTATGATCACCACATGCATAAGCATCTCGGCAGTCAAGGAGCAACCGCTGGATTCCATCCAAGGAGGGGAACTTCAAGAGTCAAGTGATACCCATGAAGCATTCCTCTGGGAACTTTTTGGCACTTTTAGGTATCTCTCAGGACCTGTTTGGTTAATCCTGCTTGTTACTTCTTTGACTTGGATTGGGTGGTTTCCATTTCTTCTCTTTGATCCTGATTGGATGGGTCTAGAAATTTACCATGGTGAGCCCAATGAAGGGCATAATTATAATGATGGAGTCAGAATGGGTACATTTGGTCTGATGTTCAACTCAGTGATCCTTGGTATAACCTCAGTGTTCATGGAGAAGCTCTGTCGGAGATGGGGAGCTGGGTTTACGTGGGGGGTCTCGAACATCATCATGTTTCTCTGCTTTATATGTATGCTTATAATTGCCTTTGTTGCGAGCAACGTTGAGTATGACCGTGGTCTACCTCCAAATGGTGTTGTGATTGCCGCGCTGGTCGTATTCTGTTTTAGGCATTCCATTAGCGGTATGTTGCCTCGTACACCTATACTGATTACTGGTATTTTAATTTACTAAAAAGTAAAGGATCTCCATAAAACCTACACTTTTAACATGTCCCATTCCTGCAGAACCAATTAAATAACATTTGAGAAATATATACATTTTGGCAGTCAAGCTGATCCAACATTTTCTTAAGAAAGGAATATACTTGAGCTCAACCTCTCCCCCCCCCCCCAACAAAAGAAAAAAGAAAGTAGGCTAGAAAATTCGATCGTGTTTATGCCAAACTGATATGTACTTGAACATTCAAAAGCAAAGGCGAGAGTCTGAAATCTGAAGTATTTCTTTTAGTGGCTTTATTGGAGAATAACGTTCAACATTGTAATTTGTTTTTTGTTCAACAATTATGCAGGTCACGTACAGTGTTCCATATGCATTGGTATCCTCCCGTATTGAGTCATTGGGACTCGGCCAAGGTGGGTTCTTTTTGTTTCTTCTTCTTCTTCCCTTTGCTCCCCACCCTCACCCTCAACCTGTCCCCTTTCCCCTTCTGCCAGAAACTATGATCAGAAACGAAGAAGCTAAGTGACTAAGTATATACTTCATACTTGCAGGATTGTCAATGGGTGTTCTGAATGTGTTCATTGTAATTCCACAGGTATACATTTCTAGATCCCTTCTTTGCCTATTTCAATATTTTTGTAATATTTCTTTAATTCGTTAGTGCCTGGGTAATTATTTTGTTTTAGGATGTGTGCCCAAATAATAGTTCGCTCCAAACAGAATTTTATGATCCTTCAACTATTCTCTTGTTACGTTGAGACACACATAGCGAATCCTTGTGCAATTTGTGTAGTTAGCATATGTAAATGAGGAAGCATAGGGATTCTTCAAATGTTTCCAGCTTAATTGAGGACAATTTCTTGCTGAAGGGACATAGTGTGTTAGTTTCTTTTCTTCTATTAAATTCCATTGCTACATGAAAGCAATGAATTACGACAGTAAACATTTGTGAAAGTTGTCCACCGGAGCTCAAATTTTGACTAGCAAGCGCATTCAGTTGGGTTTTGGTCCGCAGTGCCTCTAGTAATGGGCAATTGAACATTCTATGAAAAACTTCGCCTAAAAGGGGGAGACAAGCTCCCCAAATTTCAACGATTCGCCTCATTGGATTCTCATTGCCATTTCATTATGTTTATTTATATCTTTTTTAGTAATTGTTAATCCTTACTACAAACTTTATAAAGTGGAGGCCTGGTTTGATTGTGTTATTATAGAACTTGCTATTGAGATTTTTAGAGGAAATCTTATTATTTAATTTGTTTTTTAGTTATTTAGATGATGACACGTTGGTTTGCGTGAATAGGTTGTGGTTTCTCTTGGAAGTGGGCCATGGGATCAGTTATTTGGAGGTGGTAACTCACCGGCCTTTGCTGTAGCAGCAGTTTTAGCCTTAGCTGGTGGCCTTCTAGCCATCTTGGGTATTCCTCGATCTAGGCCAGAAAAATCCGGAGTCCACGTATGAGGTATAATGTTGTATTTTTTTTACATATTTGTTTGGCAATACGACAGTTAAAAAAAACAACAGACATCCATAATTTTGTAAATAGTGTTTGTTAAGTCTAGTTATTCTACCAATCTCAATTCATTACAAATTTTCCTCTCTCTCTCTCTCTCTCTCTCTCTCTCTGTGAGCAAATCAATGGAGTACTTTGATGGGCCTTTTCCTCATTATTCTGTGATGGGCTTTATGTATAAATAAGTGGCTGAGAAAAGTTATCCATTCAGCAGTAAAGATTGGCAAATTTGAGTTGTGAAACTTAATTGGTAGCAGTAATGGTTGATGTAAGGATGATTAGGACACAGTTTGGGGTACCTATGTTAGAAAAAAAAACTCAAAATAGCAATATCAGCAGGGAACAGAGTGGAATGGATGTCTTATGTGTTTCTATGATGTCTTTTGTTAGCTGCCTGCAGAATATAATTTGCCTCAGTTCACTGGAAACTTGTTCAACTATTTCCTTTCGTTCATGACTTATATCTTTTCACTATAATATCCAACTGAGTGCTTCAATTTGTTTATATTGTTTATGGGTGAATTTAAGACCTGGATGACCAAGCAAATAATTTATGTGGCTTTTTTATTGATATCAGGTGGCAGAGTGCATAGATAAACTTGCGCAAGCTGGCCTAAAGATATGGCTTCTCATCGGTGACAAGAAGGAGCGATAAACATCGGGTAAGGGTTGTGGCGATATAAAAGCGTTGCAGCTTCTTAAGTTCTAATTCTAAAAATACTAAAAAGAGGAGAATAAGGGAAAGTCTAATTTAGTTAACTCTATTTTCAATTCTCTTCCATCTGGAAGATTTGCTTGCAGTTTACTTCGGCATGATATGATACAATTCCATATCAGTTTGAGCAGAGAGGCTGACTCTGACAATCGATTGAAGGTGCGGATTTTACAAAACCGTCCTTGTGATCCCATGGCAAATGCATGAAGTGTTATTTCGGGTCTTGGTAAAGTCCCTGGGATCAGAACAAGACAATGTTTGTCTGTTTAGTTTCCTTATTTCTGTCTTACATATCTTTTTCCCAAATTTGAAAAGCATTGAGATTTGAGATGCATTTCAAGCATATTTCTACATGGTTATATCTCATCATTGGAATTATCAATTTCCTCCTTGGTTAGTGCCATAATGTTGGAACGTGGTGATAAGCTTGGTGTAGAAACATGCTGCAGGAGATGATATCCATTAGATTCACGAATATGTTTGCTATAGGTGGCCTGCGGTGGCTGATTATGTATGACTTGGGAATATTATGTGTTGTAAATGTTGGTATCTGAATTGTTCTGTTGCTTTTTCTTGCAAAGCTATAAACCAGGATTGCTTTTGCTAGGTGGGGGTTTGAAACAAGAACAGGATTACTATTTTTTTTTTGAAAATAGCTATTACAACGTTTATAAAACGTTGTAATAAACCTTTTACAACGTTTTATAAAACTTGTAATAGATATTTTTACAACATTTTATAAACGTTGTAATAGATATTTTTACAACATTTTATAAACCTTGTAATAGCTATTTTTCCAACATTTTATAAACGTTGTAAAAAGTTTATTGCAACATTTTTCAAAAGTTGTAATACAATTTTTACAAAGATTTTTAAAGCTTGTACAACTCTAACACAATATTTTTAAAACGTTGTACTAACCGTTTTTACAAATGTTTCTCATTAAATGTTGTGTTAAACTATTTACAACATTTTAGAAATGTTGTCATTTGTTTTCCACAACATTTTTTAAATGTTGTGTAATAGAAATCCATTGCATTCAAAAAATGACAACGTTTTTTGTAATAGAATTGACAACTTTTTTCAAATGTTGTCATTTGTTTTCCACAACCTTTTTTAAATGTTGTGTAATAGATATCCAAGAACTACATTAAAAAAATGACAACGTTTTTTTTTAATAGAAATGACAATGTTTTTAAAACGTTGTTATTTGTTTTCCACAACGTTTTTTAAATGTTGTGTAATAGAAATCCATTGCATTCAGAAAATGACAACGTTTTTTGTAATAGAATTGACAATGTTTTTGAAACGTTGTCATTTGTTTTCCACAACGTTTTTTAAATATTGTGTAATAGATATCCAAGAACTACATTAAAAAAATGACAACGTTATTTTTTTAAATAGAAATGACAACGTTTTTTAAATGTTGTGTAATAGAAATCTAGGAACAAACGTTGCATTTAAAAAATGACCTATTACAACATCGCATATCACAACATTTTGGAAAACGTTGTAAAATAGCTTTTACAACGTTTTAAAAACGTTGTGAAAGACCATATTTGTTGTAGTGCTTGCAAGTGGACAAGACTATTGTATAATAGTTTGGAAAGCAAGGGTCGAACCACAGAGATTTGGATTTGATTATAGTAAATTTGACTAATCTATTAAAATAAAGCAATTAATAACTAATGAGGTTTTTTGGTTTTTATAAATTAAATTAACTAGAAAGCAATAAAATAATCTAACTAATAAAGCATATAAATATGAGATAAATCAAAGATTTGTAAATCGCCTAGGAATTAGGATTTACTTGTATCTACTCTATTGTTCATTTAAATAAAGTATCATTCAATACATTGGGTTCGTTCACGATAGATAAATATAGCCTGTCAAATTACCATTCAGTCTCCATCTCCAAATAATTCGTCCATTATATATCCTATGCGCAGGAACATATGGATCCTAACTGTCACTTAGGTCATGTATGGAACCTGACCCTAACTTATCACTCTCGTGCATCGATAGGTTCAATTTATCATGATGGTGAGCCAATGTAGGACATATGCATATTGGTCATACAGTTATCCGCACCTCTAGGCCTTTATCACTTGTGATTACATTCATTTGTTCAAAGCAAGATAATAAAGGGGTTGATAAACACCTTGATCAACAAGAATTGAATGAAAAAAAATATATTTAATCCATAGATTCGATACAAGTTACCTCCCAACTCCTAGATTAATGGATGTTTAGTTCATCATTGAAGATAAACTGCACACGGAGATGAATGAATACATGGATCGATCTTCAAAACTGTAATTACAACAACTAAACTATGTAATACAATCTAAATCCTGCGATAAAAATGTTTAAAACTACTTCTTGGACCTCATTTGATTTTGGCTACCGTCCTTTATTTATACTAACGAGTTGTAGGGGATTAAGAGTTTCAATCCTGTTTGAAAACCCCGAAAGGTCGGTTCTGGGTACCTTGCGGTTGCAAGGGGTCTTGACCTTGCGTCCGCAAGGGTCTGATTTTAGGAGCCTCTTTTCTGCCTACCTTGCGAAGGCAAGGTATTTCTACCTTGCAGCCGCAAGGTAACCAGATTCTCTGTTTGCCGTTTTTCTTCAATTTTACACTTTGGCCCCTTCCTCGAAATCTTCACTCAAAGCTTCATAAATCACATAATTCCACCTAAAACCCTAAAACTCACAAAATAGCTCAAAAACACATATCAGGTAGTCAAAAGCCTTGTGGAATTGCTCAATTTAAGTCATAAAAGTACCCGATAACGACATATAAAATACGTCTATCAGGAAGCATACATTTATCCTAGAAAAGGCTGAGAAAAATGAAAACAAAGTAAGTATTAGTAGTCTCCTCATCGATAGCTACGATTGGGTGGTCTCGAATCCAAAATCGGGTGGTCGAATCTCCGGGAAATCAAGAAATACACACTAATCTCACCAAGAATCTCCCACACACAAGCTCTCATCAATGGTGGCTGTAAATATCTAAGGTAGGAGGTGTAATGAGTGGAGAAAATAAGATATTTCAAGTCACAAAGGTTAGGGAGTGAGTGGAAAACAAGTGTCAAGCTCTTATAGATCAATTTTTAAGTGAGATTAGATCCCTAATTGAGGACTTAGTGCTCAAATTTTCACTTAATATTAATCCTCTCTAATTAAGGTCTTATGGTCAGGTTTGGTGGAATTCATTAAGGGTCTCCAAGTAAATCCAATAAATAAGGCAAAACTCAAATTTCTTGAAATACCAAGAATAAATTATTCAATCAATTTTAAAAATGTGTATGTACTGAAATACAAGTCTAAAAATTACACAATATGTATGGTTAGAAAGATATCGAATTCTAGTTTCTAACGCATCAAACATATCTTAATTCTGAGTTGGCTACAGAAAAATATGGCCAAATTACTACAAACTTATCATGGCCAAGGGGAATACGTGAATCGGGGAAATAAACTTACGACGAAGAGTACTATGAACGCCGTGGCCACATGTAAACTTATAAACATGATTATTCGGTAAGCAAATGCATCCGAACAAGTACACAAAGACCTAGGGTCTTTTAAAGGTCGCGAGCAAGAACGAAATACGAAAACGTTCTACCAAGTTAAGTACTTAAGGATTCGAGGTCTCACAGCAATAGTAATAGTAATAATAAAAATAATATTGTATAATTCTTATCATCATTGTCATGAATGAAAATAAAAATAAATTTTCGTAAAAATGAAAACTTTTTAACATATATGCGCTAGTAAACACCTTAAATTTTGGACTTTATGGTTGATGTGCATATTTTGGATCCGCCTCAATAGCGTTTGGACCTCATTTAATGGCCCATTGTATTTTGCATGATGTCCAAAGGATTTGACCGGGCCCATACGTAACGAGCTAAATCCATTCCCTCAGGTATAAATAACTCCCTCTAGTTCATACAGTTGGGGCTCTCTCTATCTTTCTTTTTATGAGAGAGAACCACGCACTTGGGGGCTACGCGCCCTTTCTTTCGTGCTCAGTGTACTGATAAACACGCCAGAGGGTTTTTAGAGGGGGCCCTCCCCGGTGACACACTGTGTTTCTTTTACAGACAATATTTCCAGATATCCACCATCGACGACGAGATGACCACCGGACGGAAACTCTGGCGACCCACATCCACCGCTACCTTCGGCACTCTCGGTATGATATTATTTTGGATGTATTAGTTGGTTCCGTTGCCGGGAAAGAGTTTTCTCTTTGTTCGGGGTAGGATTCGAGGGTCACCGGATTCTACCATGGAAGCCACAACCAAAGTTAATATCGTGTCTTCATTGGGTGTGGAGTGGACAAAGAAGGAAGGCCCAAAAGAGAAATGTGACTTCACCCTTGGATGAGCTTCTACTGGACAATAAATATCTCGCCGAAAGCGCCTCCATCTGAAATTCTACGCCCTGCCACAAGCCACTAGAGGCGTGCTACTCTGTTACCCGCCGGCAGTGCGCCAACCAGGTTAATTTGACTTTTTCGAGCACCAAACACAAAAAAACGAATGGAAGGCAGAACCATTATGGTGCTATGTGGGTTGTATTGTGTTCAATCTCAATTAGCATGAAAGGAAGGCCGAACCATGTTGTACTTGGTAATCTGGTTGACCGATTTATTGGTTAGGCATTGTCGTTGCATAGCAGGGTCAGTGCTACAGATGGGCCAATGGAACTCGCATTGGAAGGTCTCCGGGAGTTTCTTAGTATTAATTGGAGATATTTAAGCAATTGACAGATATGCATTGCCAATTCTTAAATGCTGCCTAGAACTTCTTGAGGATGAGAAAACCCTCATTGGAAACCCACGTTATAATCTTCGTTCCTCATACGCTGCCCAAGTAAATCTTTGCGCATGGAGTTCAGATCCGGCTGAATCACATTGCATCACTGTCAGGAGTGATGTCAGCCAAGATATCACTATCATCAGTACTATCAGGTGTTATATTCCAATCTTACCCTTACATTTTTTGTTGATTTACGCCAAAATTGAAACCACGATCTTTATTGCTGCTTACGGTTATGATGTTTGCTGCTTACACAATTAAAGGTGCTTTAATGTCATTGTAACTATTACGATGATATACAATTGACTATCGTATTTATGGGGTGAGAGATACATAATTGATTATTTAATTTTGGGATAATTACTCATGACATTTATTATTTAGCATAAAGTAAATTAAATGTGATTAAGTCGCCAATTATGACATGCAATATATGATATTATGAGGAGCATTCATGTCATATAGAAATTGCATTAAATACGTCTAATGTACCTTGAATTATTGACTTAATTGATATTGTGCACGAGATAACATGATTTATTTGCTTATGAATCAAAATAATGATATTACGTCATTTTTTGGCCGTGTTGTGTAGAAACGTGATTACTTTCTTGCTCGCATAAGTTAAATACACTAAACAAACCCCAATTTTATTAAATTGAGAATATGTTTGATTTGCAAATGATGCACATAAGACTTCAGATATGAAGTCCATGTCAACAGATCCTAGGCTTTGCCCAACAGCTCCTACCGTGCTCGAGCACACTACGAGCCTTAACAAGCAGTAACTATTCAGAGATCTGAGCGACCAGAATGAGCATACTATAAGTCGGCCTCTTCCTGAGAGCCAACAGTACTGATTAGTGATACTTCTCAACTCCAAGATAAACCCTCGCATTCGAGAAGTGGAGGCTACACCAAGGAAGATCAAGCATGATACGCCTCTTCCCGGGAGCTACTCTGTACTTTGTGCCCGAACACGCTATTATTGTGCCTAAGCCACACTATCAGATTTTGCTTTATGTATGCATGCACTCTCTGCTTGTCGCTTAATTATCAGCACGCTATTATTATGCCCGAGCAACACTATCATATTTTTCTCTATGTACGCAGGCGCTCTTTGCTTTCCGCTCAGTTATCTCGATTATACTCGTTTTCAAGAGTAGGAGGTATCTCTGCTCGTGAAAAATGGCTGGTGTTCGAGCCTACTATCTTGATTATTCTCTTTTTCACTAGTAAGAGGTATCTATGCTCGTGAAAAAGGTTGGTGTTCGAGCATGTTATCTCGATTATTCTCTTTTTCACGAGTAAGAGGTATCTCTGCTCGTGAAAAAGGGTTGGTGTTCGAGCCTGTTATCTCGATTATTCTCTTTTTCACTTGTAAGAGGTATCTCTGCTCGTGAAAAGGGTTTGTGTTCAAGTATGTTATCTCGATTAGTCTCTTTTTCACTAGTAAGAGGTATCTCTGCTCGTGAAAAAGGGTTGGTGTTCGAGCCTGTTATCTTGATTATTCCCTTTTTTTACGAGTAAGAGGTATCCGTGCTCATGAAAAAGGGTTGGTGTTCGAGTCTGTTATCTCGATTATTCTCTTTTTCATTAGTAAAAGGTATTTCTGCTCGTGAAAAAGAGTTGGTGTTCAAGCCTGTTATCTCAATTATTCTCTTTTTCACGAGTAAGAGGTATCTTTGCTCGAGAAAAAGGGTTGGTGTTCGAGCCTGTTATCTTGATTATTCTCTTTTTCACGAGTAAGAAGTATCTATGCTCATGTAAAAGGGTTGGTGTTCGAGCCAGTTATCTCGATTAGACTCTTTTTCACGAGTAGGAGGTATCTCTGCTCGTAAAAAAAGTTGGTGTTCAAGCTTGTTATCTCGATTATTCTCTTTTTCACTAGTGAGAGGTATCTTTGCTCGTGAAAAAGGGTTGGTGTTCGAGCCTGTTATTTCGATTATTCTCTTTTTCAAGAGTAAGAGGTATCTCTGCTCGTGCAAATGGGTTGATGTTCGAACCCGTTATCTCGATTATTCTCTTTTTCGCTAGTAAGAAGTATCTATGCTCATGAAAATAGGTTGGTGTTCGAGTCTGTTACCTCTATTAGTCTATTTTTTCACTAGTAAGAGGTATCTCTGCTCGTAAAAAAGGGTTGGTGTTCGAGCTTCTTATCTCGATTATTCTCTTTTTCACAAGTAAAAGGTATCTTTTCTTGTGAAAAAGGGTTAGTGTTCGAGCCTGTTATCTCGATTATCTCTTTTTCACGAGTAAGATGTATCTTTGCTCGTGAGAAAGGGTTGGTGTTCGAACATGTTATCTTGATTATACTATTTTTCACGAATAAGAGGTATCTCTGCTCATGAAAAAGGGTTGGTGTGCGAGTTTACTCGCGGTTGAGTTGTACATCGCGCCTACTTGTGCTTCTGCTTGCCAGCTTTTCAAAGGTAGTTCTGCTCGCATAGTCTAGTACTGGGATTTGACCTTGGCCCAAGTGGCGCTCTGCTCGCTATATAAAGACTTATACAATCAAGTTATAAAACATACTAGTTAATTAAAATATACAATGGCGTTCAATAACGACAAAAGTTGTGACTCATTCTGGCATTTCTGTTATCTTGTTTGCCAATGTGAAAGTGATTATCTCCCGGTCGTCCCGAGAAATTAAAGGGAATCACGAGCGAATAATACTCCTTACCTCTGAGATGAATCTCGAATAATAATGAGTAGGGGGCTACTGGTGTGCATATTTCGGATCCGCCTCAATAGCATTTGAGCCTTGTTTAATGGCCCGCTGTATTTTGCATGATGTATGAAGGATTGGGCCTGGCCTATGCGTAATGAGCTAAATCCATTCCCTCAGGTATAAATAACCCTCTCTAATTCATACAGTGGGGCTCTCTATCTCTCTTTTTCTGAGGGAGAACCACGCACTTGGGGGCTACGCACCCTCTCTTTCATACTCAGTGTACTGATAAACACGCCAGAGGGTTTTTGGTGGGGGTCCTCCATGTCGATTCACGGTGTTTCTTTTACTGACAATATAGCCAGATATCCACCACCGATGACGAGATGACCGCCGGACGGCAACTCCGGCGACCCACATCCACCGCTACCTTCAGCACCCCCGTCCATTTATTACCTTTTACATCCCATGCTGGCATCCACTATCATAGCACTTGACCTCGGGGCAACCACTTGCAGATGATTGAAATGAACCAAGTCTTGGAAACGATCAAATTTCTACTACTAGAAAATTGTTTTTACGTGATGGCCGAAAGCAATCGCCAATACTAAAAAAACCATCGCCTTAGACTATATGCGATGGTCAAAACAATCACTGGTTCCATCGCATAAAGCCTTGTCGCTGAAAGTTTAAGTGATGGTAAAAATTGTTGCATTATCTCATAGATTTTAGGTGATGGCATAAACAATCACCTAACATGAAAAATAATATTTATTTTTTTAATTCATAAAAATACAAAGCCATCGCATAATATATGAAAAGACGATTGTTAAACAATCACCTTAGTATTAAATAAGTGATTGCTAAAGCAATCGTCTTCACAATAGACGATGGCTTAATCAATCACTTTAGAGGACGTTAGGCAATTGCTATTTCCATCACGTTATCTTGGAATACGCAATTGTTTTAACCATCTCTCTAATGAGCCATAAGTGATTGCTTTGGCCATCACATTATTTAGGAATACGCGATTGCTTTAATCATCGTTTTATCTGAGGTTACACGATTGCATTGATCATCGCTTTATCTCCATATGCGCGATTGCTTTTATAATCGCATTATTGTAGCATACGTGATTGTTTTTCCCATTGCCTTATCTCCGAATATGTGATTGCTTTGGTCATTGCTTTATATTGAAGTACGCGATTGCATTAACCATCACTTTATTGCTATATGTGACATCACATCATTCCTTATACGTGATTGTTATTGTCATCCCATTAGCTCATATTAAGTGATGGCTTCAGCAATCTAATACCCTATAAAACGTGATAGCATTCACCATCACTTTAACACAATTGATTTTTCCCTACCTAGCTCGATATCAATCATTTTCATAAATTTGTATCACATTTATATACCAAAAACATACAAAATATTTCAAATCAAGCAACTCATAATATTTCATATTAAAGAATTATGTCATATAACCTCATCTAGCAAAATATTTTGTTCAATAAGTCAACATCAAAGTACTCGTTACTATTCTTAATAATCTAAAAAAAAGTTTACTTAAAATCCAACTTTATGTATAGAATGGTACATGATTTAATCAAGAGAAAATAACTCAAAAAAATCAATCATCATTAGACTCGGATTCATCATCGTTATCACTATTATCTTCAGTGTCAAAATCATCACAACCACGAGAAGACGAAGGACTATCTGGACCATCCGGAACACCTGACGCTAAAGCACCATCATTTGTAAGAGGTATAGGAGGGGGACGAATAGTGAAATGAAGAGGAGCTGGTATGCCGAACTTCTCATAAATGACTTACATAAATCGAGACATCTCTGAAATATAACTTCCCTGCTATTCACAATTTTGTACAATTTCGATGTCTTTCTCCAACCTCTCAAGTTTCTTCGAATGCTCTTGAGATGCAATGTATGTGTCATAGTCTTTTAAGACACCTGTTTTACTCCACCTTTCGCCAGGTCGTCCAATGATACCCCTCGTCACACCCCCAACACATTCTTGCCAAATCTCTAAACCAGGATCCTCAATTCCAGTCATGCTTTCATCGGGGGGCTAATCCATGTTTTTCGCTTAATTTATTTGCATATTCATCCTAACAAAATAAAACACATGTAATTAATATATGTGTATGCTCAAGAGAAACAAAAACATGGCATGACATCAACATAAACAATAAACAACATGAACAACATGAAAAGCAACATAAACAATAAGCTAAATATCAACTCAAATCTCTACCTAAACACGAAAAACAACATAAACACATTTAAACTGTCCCTAATGTTCCTTATCATGAATTATATATTATCGACTTTATGTTCACTCTGTTTTAAGCCACTTATAGAAGAGAGATAAATTAAGGAAAAAGAAGTACTAAAATTGTGAGTTATATCACTAGTACACTATGAATAAAATTGATCGTGTATTGATGTGCATTTGCGGAGTGGGAGTAGATATTTGGAAATAATCGACCTATAACACTGAGAAATAAACATGATTTTTGTTTGAATAGGTTCTTTGTAGAGGCAAGACTATTGAATACAATATAATGACCCTAGGAAGTAGAACCTTATTGGATAGGGGACAAGTCATATAGACTGAAAACAAGTGTCAGGAACTCCCAAAATTGTCTAGTACAGGGTTGTGTCCAAGAGCTTGTATTAACCAATTATTTGTATATAGATTTAGACATGCACATGTAGATTCTTTCTCACAACATATGACTTCTCTGGTGGTCATTTTCGAGGCTGGGGCATACATTTCATATTAAACATGGTTTCTACATAATAAGCAAGTTGTTAACCTAATGAAAGAAGAAAGAAATCGTACGTTCGTGATTAACATAACGATCTATGAATTTTTTTTCATTGTTGATTTAGCAACTGATTCCATGACCGAATGAGTTTTAATTCCTTAGAAACCTTTTTTCCCAGATTTCTTTTAGACATTATTCTTCAACAGAGTAGTGAATTGTGCTTATGACTACATATATGTGAAGATGTTATTCAGCATATTCCGGTGTTCCAAATACCTGTGTCGACGCAACAAGACGTGGGTGTGGGAGTGGAAGCTTCACACAAATCGTGGGAGTTTCATTACCATTGGGCCATTAGCTAGAAATCTAATGCAAAAACTTATCTGTAGTTTAACCAATAAGCATTCTCTTCGTTTAATATTAATTTAGGGTGTTATTTTTTATTATCACAACTGACATGCTCTAGACTTGTATTTGGAATTAGTTACTTCTTTGGGTACGAGTGTTGTTCCAACATTAAGTCTCTTCTCAATTGTTGCATATTATCATTCAATTTATTAACTTGGAAATGATCCTTTAGATGATCCTTTACAGCCTTAACACAAATGGGAGTAAATCCTAAACAGTAAAAGCTCTGCCTGAACTTTCATAATGGAAGCTGACCATTTTGTTGGACGTTTACTATTTATACACCTTATGCTCAGTGTGATTGTGTGAACTGTTCTAGATTTTAGGTAGAAACTAAAACTCAATTGCATATACCAGTTTCTTTGAAATAAAAAACTAAAACCTTACCAAACCATTGGTTTTGGTTTTACAGAGGTATCGTCTTGGTTCCAATTCGTAACAGTCACATACCTAAAGTTTCAACTGAATTACATATATTAATCCATTAGTTCTATATGTAGTATTCTTGTGATTATCCTTGTGATTCTATATCCCATTACAGAGGTATCGTCTTGGTTCCAATTCGTAACAGCAACAAGTGATTCACACTTTCTTCACATCCTTTGCACATGAAACACCAATTCACATATATCACTCGACGTCTCTGCAAATTATCCCCTGTGAGGATGGCTTCACTAACAGCTTCCCATGCAAAAAACAAAACTCTACTCGGAGCTTTCACTCTCCAAATACTCTGTCAAGGGAACACTAATAGGCTTTTTTTACATTAAAGCAACGGTCTATTTTTTTCAAAAGATGCCAAAGATATGGAGTTGGCAGGAAAACTCACACCGACCACATGTTAAAGGCCGAAGAGATAACCTTAGGACTTTAAATATATGTTTCTTTGTCTTTCGTCATGGTGATCAAGTATTAATAGAAAGTCACTATCTATTTAGGGCAGATTACAATTGGTTGATCATTTATTATAGTTAAATTAAATTGCACTAGTTTTTTTATTTGATAAGTATAGTTAAATTGCACTAGTATATTTCTTTTCTTTTTTCTCAACAACTCTCTTTAATAGCATTTTCTTTTAAGCGTAGTAAATAATGGTAGTTTTGACAAAATATGGATAAATGTTTTTTAAAATCCTTTAACGACAATTATTTTAAGACATTTTTTTCTTTTTAAACGACATCTATTTTGGACGGGGTAGTAGTATATTTTGTACTAAAAATTCTAAACTTAGTTGTGACAAAATTATCTACAAGAGAACGCAAGGCTGCCCATTCGCACATACCAATTAGAAAACTTTCAACAGGGAACCAAGATTTTTTAAAAAAATTCAATTACCAAACCATTCCCGGCCAACAATTCACCAAAAAATTTCAACTTTTAAATTAAAAGACAGCACCAATTTGTACTGGTATAAACAGAGTATACCAACAAGTTTTTGCATGATACTTCTAATTTAACCAATTGGGCATTAAAAAGACACTATGAAAATTCAGCAACATAGAGCAAACTAATAACATCACATCCCTGCTGCATAATAAATCAACCCAATTCTTTGCTAGTGTCAATAACCACAATCGCAATTATTGCAGAATAAACACTAATCTTAGCAATCACCAAAATTTTCCAATCAATGATCAAATCCTCACACTACTGTGAAGAGTGGCAATTTTCCATATTAGAACAGATTATAAAAGAATTTTATGAGCTGACTTTTTCAAATTAATGAATTTAGATAATTTTAGCAGTTAATCCAACTGAAAAATAAAAATATGACAGATCTTACTTGTGTTGCAATATGGGGGATTTCAATTATTCCAAACTTGGATTTGCTGTGGAGGCGTGTTGCTGGAGCTGGAGCAGCGGTTGCTTGAGGTGGTGATGCGGGATTCAGAGAGGAAAGCCGGCGATTTGGAGACCAAGAACATGATGGCCGGCGATTTGAACAAGGAAGACGAAGGTGGCGCTGGGGCTCCGATGAAGACAGCCGGAACTGGGGATGGTGGGAGAAGATGGTGATGATGATTGGAGATGATGGCGATAGGTGGTTAAGCGAAGGAGGCCGGCTGGAAGAAGATTGGGCTAGTAAGGAGATGGGTGACAGATCGATGTGTAGATGGAGGGGAGAACAGGAACGGAAGGGGCCGACGGTAGTGACGGGTTTGGCCGGATCTAAAGGAGATCGGAGTAGGAGTCCGAGTGAGAGGGCTGGCTGGGTTCGCTTGTTGCCGGACCGGATGGGGTGAGATGGAGGATGGCGGTGTTGGGCAGATTACAGAGGGCGGTGTTGGCCGGATTTGAAGGTTAGGGCGAGCTGCCATGGTGGCTGGATGACCGAGTCGCTTGTTGTAGGGAGGATCGAATGGAGGGTTGAACAGCGTTGGATCTGATCTGGGTTGTTGATGGAGGCAATTGATGGGGGCGGCGGGGGCACTCTGCTGAAAGACGGAAGCAACAGGAATATTTGATGTCACAGTAAGAGATGAGAGAGATGAGAGAATCGACGGGTATGTCTTTTGGCTGCCCAACCTAGTGTTGGGTTGTGCAAGATTTTTTCGAACGGGACCGACTGAACCAAATAAAATTAAACCTAATCAATACGTTGGTTTGGTATTAAATCTGAATTTTCATAAAATTAGATATTTGGGTTGGTTTCGGTTCACGAACTAAAAAAACACAGAATCGGACCGAACCGACCAAATATGTTGTTTATTTATTTATTATTATTATTATTATTATATATATATATATATATATATATATATATATTTATATATATTTATATATATATATATATTTATATAATATTATTATATAAGTATATATTAATTCATAATACTTTCTTTGTTCTACTTTTTAATTGGTACTCTTTTATTATTTTGTTTCCACCGCTTTGTTATGCTATGAGTTTATGAGTTCAACATTTTTAATTCTTGAACACTTTTATCGAATGTTTTTTTAATTTTTTTATAAAGTTTCAGTCTTAAAATTTTTATTATGTATTTGTATTAAACAGTTAAAAAGTAAAAAAAATCATATTATTGGTCCGGTCCTAGTTCTCATATATCTTTGATTGATTCTGGACCGGACCAATATTTTGGTTTTCATACATATTAGGTTGGTTCCGGTTCTAAATTTTTTGAGAACTTTTGGTTTTATCTTTTTTTTCCAAAAAACTAGACTGAACCGGACCAAGCTCACTACTAACCTACTATATTTTGCGTGTTTTGTCATTCAAAATTGAGCTCGATCCAGTCCACTCGACTTTTCAAGGGCTTGGGCCTCAAATTAGAAGGCGCGAAAAATGGACCTCTTTGGCCGGCCCGCCATGTTTGGCGCGAACTTGAAAAGCCCAAAAAACTCGACTCAGCTCAATCATACGATTGACAAAGTTAAACTTAATTAAAAAATTAAAAACTAAAAAATAAAACCTAAAAAGCAAAAACTTTTTTTAAAAAAATCTATCAGACATTCATTCAGATTTTTTTTTTCTTTTTTTGCTTTTGGTTGGATGTATTTATGACATAGTATGATCTATTATCAAATCATTGTTCTCTTTTTTGTTGAAACTCATATTCTAAATTAATGGAAGTGACACTTACAAAGAGGAACTGGAGTTGATCTTCCAAGTTCTAATCTAGTTTAGTATGGTTGTAGTTAGTAATTTATCGAAACTGATCTATTCAATTGGGTATATCTATCTGATATTGGCTAATAAAAAACTTCAATAGTATAAACTTGATAAGAAATAAAATTTAAATACTATATAGTGTATCGGGTGAATCAAAAAATGAACACTTGCTAGTTGGTATGGTTTTGCAAACTAAAACACGAAAAAACATTGTATATCCTCAGAAAACACATATTAGAAAATTGAGAACAATATGATGAACTTCAATTTGTTTATAACTTTTTTAAAAAAAATATCCTTCAAGTAGCGCATGTATTTTTTCTTTAGTTTGTAACACTATAGTTTTTCTAGTTTCTGTTTCGTTTAATTGTTGAACTTGCTACCTTTGTTTATATTTGTTTTGGTTGCACTTTTGTTTTGTAATTGTGTGAGTTAGACTTGTATATAAGTATGTGTGTTTAGATGTGTAATATAACTTTTATTAGCTAATTTATAAGTGCTTTTTAATAAAAAAATTAGTTAATTTTTTTGGCCCATAGGCCCGAAGTGCGCATGGACCGGGCTTGAGTTTTATGAGGCCCATCACTATTTTGGTCCGGCCCGCCGTTAAGTGAAACCTGGTGGGCTTGGGTCGGGCCAGCCCGGCGTGGCCCGTTTGACAACTCTACCCAAGACCTCTACTTTCAGGCCAACCAGTAGAACCGTTGTCGTTCTTTTGGGTCTTATGTCAAACATCGTCATAAGAAATTAGAGCTTATATTTATCTAACTTAAGAAATCAATGTTCATGTTTACCTAACTGGAATACCAACTCCTACAATTCAATTATCTCCTTCTCTAATGCAATTGTGTCATATCGATCATGCTTTCATCTCATCAAGTAATCTACATCCCGCAAAATATGTCACCACATAGACCATGTTTAATTTTTCTATTCATGTGTCCAATTAAGGAAATAATCTAACAATACAAGTTGTGATGAGTACTCAACTATATGAACTCATACATGAGTGTCTCTATAATGGTTTGTATTGTGTATGTGTCTATATATTACTCTTTCAACGCTCATATTGGTTTCAAAGAAGAAATCTTCGAATTGTCTGGAATTACCATGGATTTATATTTCCTTTGAAATTTGTCCTTAATAATCCAAAGGTTTTCATAGTGATCATTTTACCTTAATTTGATTCTCACTTTAAATTATCACATATGTATCCTTAAAAAATACACACTTTTAAATATTATAATAAAGTTGATCAATTATAGTACTCCCTCTGTTTTAAAATTATCGTTCTCATTTCATTTTTCGTTCATTCTAAAATAATTGTTTTCTTTCAAAGCTTTCTCTTTTAAAAAACATTTTTACCACTTTACCCTTAGTTTTTCTACCTACTTTGATTATAACCACATAAGGTATTAAAGAAACCACACATTTCACCAATATTTATAATATAGTCAATTAGTTTTTCTTAAACAGTGTTCCGGGACAAAGAGAACGATGATTTGAAAATCTATAGATGGAGTATATGTTTAATTTCTTAATTTTTTTCTCGATCGAGGTAAATATGACACTCTTTTAGGAACGAAGGAAGCAATTAAATTTGTAATAAATAATTAGTAATTTCGCATCAACCACCATGTCCATTAGATGCATTTGCAATTGTTTATGTTTTAAAAGTAAACTTTATGTTGAATTCTTTATAATCTCAAGTGATGGCACTGGCGATTGTAAAGTAATCACATAAACATAACGCGATTACGGAAAACACGATGAAAAAAGCAATCGCTAAAAAAAGATTAAGCAACGGTTTCAAAATCCATCACAGCTGATTCAAAGGCGATGACACTAGCAACTGTAAAGCAATCGCATAAATATAAGGCGATTGAAGAAAAAGCAATAGAAAAAGTAATCGCAAAAAAGAAGATTAAGTGATGACTTTTGAAGCCATAACAACTAACAATCACGAAAAACTATTTTTTTATTTTTTATTTTTTTATTTTTATTTTTTTATTTATGAATGCGATGGCAAAACCATCGTTCGGTATTAGTCACTTTTTACGACTACAAATGCAATCGCGTATTTACGAAAACCATCACATTATCTTTCTATTTTCCACGGGGCCTATTTTATTTGGCTAATTCCCCTCAAATATTCAAAGGTGATGGCACTTGCGATTGTTAAGCAATCGCATATACATAAGACGATTGCAGAAAAGCGATAGAAAAAAACAATTGCGAAAAAGAAGATTATGTGATGGTTTCAAAAACCATCGCAACCAACAATCACGTATAACCAATTTTCTAGTATAGAGAGTCCCATGCTATTGTGCTCCTCGCTCCGAGCACGTATGCTTACTAGACAAGGGGTAGGGGGCCACTGAGCTGTTCGGCCCAACATGTCCAAGTACCAGTCACGTGCTTAGCACACCTTTCTCACAGTCACGAGTGAAACACATGCAATCCTCATGATCCAAGTCCAAGTTATAGGTGAGCAGAGACCAATCTCTAACCACCTTAGCATAGCAGACAAGCACCCATCCCCAAGAAGCCTAGGGGCCAAGTATACATCGAGCAGGCAGAAAGGTCAAAGTGAGCATGCTCACCGTGCTCGGTAATTCAGTAATGGTCATCTTGGACGTGAGCTGTTACCTCCGGGAAACCCGCCCCCACGTTCAAGACATGGCCATTAATATGTCTGCTCTTCACGCCTCGGCATTCAATGGGCAGTTTCCCAACTCTCCAAGTTGGCTATATAAACCCCTTAAAATGAAGGAGGGAGGTACGTTATCTTATACCCAGGCTAAACTCTGTCAAATTGCTTACTCAATAGAGTGTTAGCTGATTCACACACCAGAGCACTTTTGCAAGGAAAGCCCCTACCCAGTTTACGGTTCGTGTTTGCTTTCTTGACAGGATTGTGCCTTGGAGTTGTAGATAGAATTGAAAGTCAGATACCCAGATTGTCAAGCCCAGTGTATTATACTATTTTGGATTCATCAATGGTATTAAAATATTTATTTTTAGACTTTTAAAATCATTATTCATATTCTAACAATGTGAGATACTTCTTTTTTTATATTTATATTGCTAATTAAAGTTTAAAACTTTTATCGAAAGACTTTTAAGGCAAACATCTTTTTCTAACCATGTGGTATTGTGAGAACCCAAAACCTACTTGTGTAACATGTCCTTCTATAATTGTTTAACATGATTAGAATGTGTATTTAACACGCTAGTAGTATCCCTAACATGTTTGACTTGATTGTCTTCCTTGGTCGAGTCATAATTGTCGTATCGAACTCTTATGCCTTGCATGCTCTAGTTTGGCTTGTTCTTGCTCGGGCCTTGATCTTTTTGGACTTAGCCAAGACCATGAGAGCCTTTTATCATTGTTAAATGACCCTTAGTACTCATTCTTATGCTTCTTCAAGTTTTGTTTGCCTTGTGTGTGTTGTAACTCCAATTCTGGACCTGTTTTGACCCAACATTTGGCCTGAGAATTTGTTCCACTCTTCCAGCCGAACAACCTAGCTAATGTTTGGCCCCATGAACCGAACACTTTGGGAGAAGTTCGGCCACCTCAGCCGAACTGTGTGGTTCCATCATGACAGGATTTTTCTGCAATTTTGGTTGATTACTCTTGTACCCTTACTAAACTTCTACCATTAGTGACCTTAATCATTTGTATTAGAACCTTATTAGTCTAACCTAAGTCTAACAAGATTGTTAACCCTATTTCCCTCACTCTCCATGCACCATGTGTATTCCACTAACCCTAATCAAGTTGATCTCTTCTACTTCAGTTGTAGACATTCCCTTTTTCCATTCATTTCTTTTCTTCTTCTTCCTTTGCCTGGAGAGAGTTCGGGCGTGAGATTCTTGGTGAGATAGTGTAAGAGGGTTTGGCTTCAAGAGATTTCAAGACCCGTTTGCGATTCCGAGACAGCCGTTCCGAATCCGCCGTCGAGGAGATCGATTGTCACCGATTAGTTTTCTTGCTTTCATCTTTTGCTTGGATTGAGGTAAGCTATTGATTTCCCTTAGGTTTTATGCTAGATATAACATGCTACCCCCTTTCTTCACGTTTAAATCATGCTCTCCTTGACTTCTACCATGTTAATAATATGTGTTAGAGAGTTATGAATTTCTGGAAATTATTGGGTATGAACTTAGTAGTTTTGTTTTGACACTAAGCCTAGAAATAAAAGTGTTCTATGCTATGTTAGAAATAACCATTGTTCTTGGATCATAGACTTTCGACAATTATTTGGAAATCGTGATTCTAGGGTTCCATAATTTGGAAACTTGAGTTTATTCTTAGCTATGATTATTATTTGGATTAATGACCTAGTCTAATCGATTCGTTAACTTAGAAAAGAGTTTGGAATACAATTAGTGTTTTAACTCTACTTGGTTGGATTTATAGAAATGACTCAACGGAGTCGACATTAGTGAGCTATTGAACAATACGGATCAATGATCAATCCCTACGACGTTCTTACATGCGTTCCGCTAGAAAATTAGTTCTAGACTCTTGAATTGGATTGACAACTATGCTTGTACTTGTATGTCACATAATGAATGCCTATTTGACATATTGAGTTCGCTCTTTTCGAGCTCAATCTTGCTTGGTTATTGATGAGAATTATCTACTTGTCTTGAACGAGGTCGCTCTTGTCGAGCTCGTTCTATACTTGATTATTTGTTGAGTAAACATTACTTGGAATTTGCAATGAGTCCAACTGGCATACTTGCTCCCACACACACGCCTCCACTATGGCCATAGTGGGGAAGTAGCTCCCTTTGGCCAACCTATACGCGTTCATTGGGTGTCTATCCCGAGCATCTCCTCGAAAGGTCGATGTATTTTTCACACCCATCTGACACCTCACGTTCCCGAAAGTGTTTGCATGCAGGAACTACGCAGGGGCCAGGCTCTTCATATATCCTTATCCTATGTGATTTACTTTCTATCACTTATATGCGATAATGTGAATCTTGAATAAATGATCTCTATGCTTGTGATAATGTATTGCCTGGTGTGTTGCATATTGCCATGACATGCATGATTGATAGCTTACGAGTCTTTATGACTTACCCTTTCCCCTTTACTGTTTTAGATCCTAGTAGGTTAGGTCCTCTCGTTGAGGCTCGCGGTGCTCGTACTCCTTAGTTCTCTTTTGGTCCTGCTTTTGCGGTTGAAGAGGTGGTTTAGATGTCCTATTCCGTTCTTTTGTATTTTGCAAGGACGATGGGTTTTAAAGCAAGTCAACTAGACTATGATTGGGAATGTGTTTATACCTTGTACTTGTGTTCCCCTGTTAGCTACTTGTAGTTCTAACTCTTGTAGTACTTATACTCCTTTTGATGTCGGCATTTGTGTTAGCCGTGCCTTGTATATCTTGTTGTTGTTCACTACGTATAAACTTCCGCTGAGCATCCCATTAGCTCTTATTTATTTCCTTGTTGTATTAACTGCTTAGCTTGGGTTCCGGCATGTAGTGTCGCCAAATACTTGGTTTAATTCTTAACTATTTAATCAGGTGAAATGAAAAAAAATTTAAATACCGATCTTTTAGTGTCGAGTTTTGTTATGACTAAAATGTTGTGTCACGTCAGTTTTTAATTAATTGAGTCCTTGCATGATCGTTGTTTCTTGTTTCCCCCTATTTGGACGGTCCGGTCCGCGATCCCATCTCGGGTTCGGGTTGGGTCGTCACAGGTATATATCTTTTCTATTGATAATAATAGTATTTTTAAAACCAACTTTAATTTCTAACAAATGTGAGAGATATTCTTCTATAGTAATAATAATAGTCTTTATACAAAAACTTTTGAAATCAACATCTCTTTCTAATTAAAAAATGTGGAATACATCTCTTTTATTGGTTATAACATAAAAATAATAATAGTTGTAGTATTTTATCTAAAGAGTTTTGAAACCAATATCTTTTTGTAGATAATGTGTGATACATCTCTTGTATTGATAATAGAATAAAAATTCTTTTATCCATGAATTATAACCAATGTATGTTTCTAAAGAATGTGGATCTCTTTGGAACAAATGTAAGATACATTTCTAAAAACATTTTAAACCAATATCACTTTCCTAATTAATGTGAAATACATAGTTTTTCTATTGGTATTAAGTGTTTTATAAAAATACTTTTAATACCTACATCACTTTATAACAAATGTGAAATATATCTCATCATTTGGTAATAGTAGTAGAAGTTTTTTATCTGAAAAAAATAATATAAAACCAACATTTCTTTCTATACAATGGGCTACATCTCTTTTCGTCTCTTTTATTGATGATAAAATTAGAAGTCATTTTATTTAAAAACTTTTAAAATAAACATCACTTTTTAACCAATGTAAGATTTATCTCTTTTATTAGTAATAATAGTAATTTAAAACCAACATCATGTGTGATATATATCCTCTATTTCTAATAATAGTAAGTATTTTATATAATCTAAAATAATTAAAAATCAACATCAGTTTTTAACCAATGTGAGATATACATCTTCTATTGGTAATAATGGTAGAAGTCTTTTATCAAAGGACTTTGAAATCTAACATCAATTTTTAACCAATGTATGATACATCTCTTCAATTGGTAATTAATAATAGTATTTTTAAAACAAACATCAATTTCTAACTAATGTGAGATACATCTCTTCTATTGGTAATAATATTATAATATTTTGTGACCAGTGTGAGATACATCTCTTATAAAAGTGAAAGTCTTTAGTTTAAAGACTTTAAAATCTAACATTTTTCTTTTTTTTTAAAATGTATTATATATCTCTTTTATTGGTAATAATATAAAATAATTTAAAATCTGTTAGAAATAATACAAGGAAATAAGAACAAATTAGATTACTAAATTGAAGAAACAAATAAAAATTCGTTACTGTTTTAATCGAAGTATTTTGGTGATTTCCAAGTTTATAGGTAGACTTAGGTTTGCAAGTAGACTTTGAGTCTGCAGGTAGATTTCAAGTCTGCTGGTGGTCTTCAAGCCTGTAGGTAGAATTCAAGTATTCTTTTGTAGGTAGACCTCAAGTTTGCTTGTGTAGGTAGACTTCAAGTCTGCTTGTGAAGGTAGAGATCTGAAGTGTACATATGAAGCAAAACCTGTTTGTCGAGGCCTGTGCCAAACACAGTTTCCTTAAAACAAATTCGTCCCTTCCCATACGTGCTTGGAAACTTTACTGGACGTCGGTTTCCCATGATACAATGGAGACATCAGAGAAACCTTTAGCACTAAGGTATCCGGTAATTGTAAGCAAAATTTGATACAATACGTAAGCAAAATGAAATAGGAGGTCAAAGAAATATTATGTTCGACTCTATCATCAATATGGAATAGGAGGTCAAAGAAATACGTAAACAAAATTTGATACAATAGAATATGCAGTGATTGTCCTAAACTGTAGATTTTTTCTCCTTTTATAGGAGAAGACACGAGACTGATTAAATAACCACATAGATGATGGATTTATTTCATCATCAATAGACAACTAATATTTATCACTAAAGCTGGTAATAACAACACATAAAGTCTGTTATAAATGTTTGAACATGTAAATTTGATCCGACATTCGTGTCCGCAGGACGCGCTCGCACATGAATATGGTACCCCGAAGGCTAAATTGGACCATGATTTGCACCCCCTCTACGTAGGCGTGCGTGAGAGAGAGCCTCTATTATATACAAGCTTACCCTTACCACATAAGACACTTGTATATAAACCACTCAAACTTTAGTTAATTTCTCAATATGGGATAAACCCACGTCCAACAATCACACTTTAATCAATCATAACTTATTCACCCAAACACCAAATTGGACAAATAAATATATGATTTCGATATTCTCATATAGTAGAACACGATTCCACAATTATCTTTGTCTTTACACAAATGACCCATGAAGAAATCAGTGCCCCAACATTGCACAATTTCATTCTTTAAACACAATTTTTCCAACAAAATCAAAATCGTTTTCTAACCAATGTGAATTATACATCTTCTATTGGAAATAATAGTAAAATTTTGTTATCAAATGATTTTGAAAACCAACATCACTTTTCAACCATTGTATGATATATCTATTCTATTGATACTTAATAATAATTTTTTAAAACTAACATCAATTTCTAATCAATGTGGGATAGATCTCTTCTATTGTTGAAATATTAGTGTTTTTTAATGAAAGAAATTGTGCAACTTGAGGCACGAATATCTTTTTGTGTCATTTGTTTGTTGGTGAAGGTAATTGCGCAAATGTGTTTTACTCGGTGAGAGAATCGAAATGATATATTTTTGTGTGTGCCTAAATCGAGTTTTGGGGGAATAAGATATCAATACTTAAAGTATAATACTTGGTAAAAATTAGTGTTTAGAAATTGTGCAACTTGAGGCACAGATTTCTTTACTTGTCATTTGTTCATTGGCGAAGGCAATTGCGTAAATGTGTTCTACTCGGTGAGAGCATCAGAATGAAATATTTATTTATCCAAATCGAGTTTTGGATGAATAAGATATCAAAACTTAAAATATAATACTTAATAAAAAATTATTGTTTTTAGTGAAAGAAATTGTACAACTTAAGGCACAAATTTCTTGACGTATCATTTGTTTATTCGCAAAAGTAATTGTACAAATGTGTTTTACTCGACAAGAGTATCGAAATGATATATTTATTTGTTCAAATCAAGTTTTGGATGAATAAGATATCAAAACTTAAAGTATGATGTTAGAAGTGAGTTATTAGAAGTAATGTCTCACATTGAAGAGTTTTATCCTACATTGGCTAGAAGTAATATTAGCTGTAAAAGTTTTTAAATATAAGTTTTCTACTATTAACAATAGAAGAAATTATATATACTAATACTAATACACTTATCATATTGATTATTATTATACATTATTATCAGTTAATGGCTAGAAAACTAAAAGTTTTTAAATCTTCCACATGGATACTTTATAATGAAGATTTATCAAAGGGTGGTGAGGTGACACAATCATAGTGCTCCTCACCAATTTTAAATATATATATTATTTTTAAATTTCATTTTAAAAAATTAAGGCATGAACATGTCATTTTATTACTAACGGCCAACTAAAAGTGTCTATTCTTAATAAGTTTGACTTTCAATCGAGATCTTTTCACACGAAACAGAGGGAGTAGTAAATTATATATTTTTTTAGTTCTACTTTTGTAAACCTTCATTTTTTTATTATTAAGCGATAGAAAAAACAGCTTCACATATTCTCTCCATTTTCTTAGGTCACCAAGGAATGTCTCAATGAAAATAAAACCATCGCTTTGTAATTAGCAAAAAGAGTAAATCGTATACGAGAAGGAATGCTAAAAGAGAATTACTTGTTTTGATATTTTGTGTATGCAAAAAATTTTCTTAAGGTGCATTTGGGTTAACAAACTTTATTGCAGGAGCTACGTAGCGGCCGGTCCTATATCATATCTTACTTGTATGACTTATTACTCGCACTTATGTGAATAATGTGCTAAGTGCTATATGGTGATCATGTTCCATATTTATGATAAATGCTATGCTATGACATGGAAATGCATTTTTAGTAGCTTACTAAGTCTTTATGACTTACCCTATTTGTTTGTTTTGTTTTCCTTAGATTCGAGCCAAGGAAAAGGTCCTCGTTAGATTTGCCATGTCCGAGCTAGATAGCCGTGAACTTGGAGGTTGTTCTTTTGAGACTTGTATAGTTAGTCTTTTATTTTGGCAAGGACGATAGGAAGCAAGTCACTTAGACTTGACTTGGGTTTTTGTATTGTTGTATAACTCTTGATTATGCTAGACTTATAATATTTTGTATGCCGACTTCCAGGTTGAGCTTGTTTATATATATTGGTTCACTACATCTTATTCCACTTATTACTCTTTTAAGTATTATTGATGTTGTTGTCTCGGCATGTTGTGGCCGTTGAGGTTATTCTATTGCATGTGTTATAATCGTAGGAGTAGTTGTGGGGTTCCGGCTGTAACGTCGCCGAAGACTTGTTTACTTTATGTTATTTTCTAGCCAAGTGTAGCCGAGTTTTTATTCGTATGCGATGTTGCGTCATCTGAGATTTTATATTCCTACTTGCGCATGAAAATTTCTTAAGTTGAAACAGAGTGTATTTCTTTGGGAGCCGAACCCTAGGGAGACCGAGTTGTGGATGGAAGAGATGATCAAGCTATTATCTATGTTGGGTTGTACCGATGAGGAGAGAGTTATGTTGGCAACATTCAAGTTTAAGGGAGCCGCCGAACATTGGTGGAACGTGTTAAAAGAAAGTCCGGAGATGCAACAAGTTCCGATTACTTGGGCTAACTTTCAAAGAGAGTTCAAGAATGAATATATACCTTATGTGGTTCGCAACAAGAGGGAGCGAGAATTTTATGATCTTGAGCAAGGTAGCATGACTGTAGCGGAGTATTCTGCAAAGTTCACCGAGTTGAGTCGATATTGTACACACTTGATTCCTACCGAAGCATGGAGAACACATAAGTTTGTTAAGGGGTTGAGGACTGAGTTTAGGAAGCAGATTCTAGGACTTAAGCTCATGGATTATCGGACTGCAGTTGACCGAGCTTATGAGGTGGAGCAGGATATTGAGGAGTACCTAGGTAAGGGTAATTCTGGTAATACACAACAGTCTACACAGAACACCGATCGGACTAATAATTTAGGTAACAGGAGAGGATACCAAGGTAACCGAGATAGGAAAGGTGGAGGCCAAGGTATGCCACAATCAGGAAAGCAGGGTAACAATACTTCTTCTTCTTAGGGGCAACAAGGTAAGCGGGGCGGAAATATGACTTGTAGTTATTGTCAAAAGGTGGGTCACACAGTTGATTGGTGTTGGAGGAAGCTTGGGAAGTGTACTCTTTGTGGAGATGGTACTCATTTTAGGAAGGATTGCCCGAAAGCTGGGGCAGTTCAACCGGGGAACGTGGCTCAGTCTGGAGCAAGAGAGGTGTAGATGGAAGACCTAAGGTGCAGGGCCACGTGTTTGCGCTTGATCAGCGCTAGGTTCAAGGGTCTACGGCAGTGATATGAGGTACTCTTTCTATATTCGATCATAAGGCTCGAGTTCTCATAGATCCAGGGTCTTCGCATTCTTATGTTTAGGGGTGGCAATTCGTGTTATCGTGTCGTGTTCGTGCCTCATTATCGTGTTTTCATTTTATCTATCTTATTTGATTATAAATATAACAATAAATATTAATTTGAATATTTTAACAATTTCATGCCTTTCGTATCGTGTTTCGTGTTGTGTCGTGTCATGCTGGGCTTATCGTGTCATTTGTCTCTGTAATCGTGTTTTATAATCGTGTCGTGCCAGAGATTGCCACCCCTACTTATGTTGCTTCGCACTTTGTTGAGAATTATGTGTGATGCCTCAACCTTTGCCTTATTTGTTTGAAGTGTCTACCCCGCTTGGGGAATATATGTTGGCGTCTGAAGTGTTTAAAGCTTGTGATATATTGGTAGGTGACCACACTTTGCATGCGGATTTGGTGGTTTTGCCTATACGTGATTTTGATGTGATTCTTGGTATGGATTGGTTATGTGCTTATCATGCCTTAGTTGACTGCCATAGAAAGCGGGTTACTTTTTCCATGCCGGGTGTGCCTGAATTTACATTTGTGGGTGATCATGCATTAAGTGGGTTGCATTTTATTTTTGCTCTAAGGGCTAGAAAGTTATTATCGCACGGGTGTATGGGTTATCTTGCATGTGTTGTTGATAAAAGGAAGTCTTCTACAAAATTAGAAGAGGTTTCGGTAGTATGTAAGTTTCCCGATATATTTTCTACCGACCATGCTATGCCACCCGATAGGGAATTAGAATTTTGTATTGAGCTCATTCCGGGGACTTCACCGATTTCTAAGGCACCGTATAGGATGGCACTCGCGGAGCTTAAGGAGTTGAAAATCCAATTGCAAGAACTTCTTGAGATTGGTTTTATTAAACCAAGTGTGTCGCCTTGGGGCGCACCGGTCTTATTTGCAAGAACTTCTTGAGATTGATCATGATGTTTATCAATCTCTTTACTGTCTAGCTTTGACCAAATGAATGGAATCGCAAGTAGTAAAGACCAAGAGGTGCGAATAGTTGCACACACAAATGCATATGTCGTACACTGGCTCACCATCGTGATAAATTGACCTTATCAATGCACGAGAGTGATAAGCTATGGTCAGGTTCATATATATGACCTACGTGACATATAGGATTCATATGTTCTTGTTCTTAGGATATAGATTTGATGAATTATTTAGGATGGAGACTGAATTATAATTTGACCATCTATATCAATCTTTAGTGAACGAACCCATGTAATTGATTGATACTTTAATTAAAAGTGCAATAGAGTAGATGCAAGTGAATCCACAATCCTAGATTTCCCTCCTCCATAAGATCTTCATAACTGTAATTGCTGCTTTAGATTATTAATTAGAATTCTTATTTTCGTAGAATAATTTAGATTAAAATAAATTAAAAACTCCCCTTAGTTTGATTACTACCGGTTACTTGCTATTTGTTTTCTTCTTGTGTATGTGGTTCGACCCTTGCTACCATACTATTTCTACAATAGTCTTGTGCACTTGCAAGGATATAAATTTAAGACACGATCACTCCTCCTCTCCTTCCTTGTGTTATCACAGTATCAATGAGATTATGGCTCGGCATCCTCTGTCAAGCAACTCCTCACCCTCATTGTCAGAATGCTATGATGGAAGAGTTCACATCTCTTCATAAAAATGATATGTTGACTCTTGTACCTCGTACCACAGACATGAACGTGATGGGAGGTCATTGGGTTTATAAAGTAAAACGTAAGTATGGTGGTTCTATTGAACGCTACAAAGCTTGACTTGTGGCACAGGGTTTCACACAACAAGACGGTATAGATTACGATGAGACGTTTAGTCCAGTGGTCAGGCCACCAACTATTAGGTCTATTCTTGTGATTGCCTTATCTCACTCTTGGCCAATCGAGCAACTTGATGTTCGAATGCTTTTCTAGATGGGTTTCTTCGTGAAGAGGTTTTTATGGCACAACCTCCTCGTTACACTGACTCTGCTTCTCCCTCTCATGTCTGCAACTTAAATCGTGTTATCTACGGTTTGATCAAAGCAATCTCCCCGTGCATGGTTTCAACGGTTGCATGATTTTCTCTTCTCCTTGGGCTACTTTAATAGCAAATCTGATAGCTCATTGTTCCTCCGACACTTTGCTAATTCCACCATTGCCATACTTGTCTACATTGATGATCTTATTATTACCGACTCCTCCAAATCAGTGGTAGATCATGTTACTGACTCGATTTGCTCAACTATTGAGAGCCGGTGGTTAAGGCCCTTGGGCTTCTTTCTTGGCATCGAAGCCACTCGAGTCTCTCACACCCTCACACTTTATCAATCTCGATATGCTTCGATTTGCTTCGCAAGTTTCACATGGATACGTGTAAATGGGCCCGTACTCCCCTTGTTCCCAGCACTCACTTGTCTCCTACTGTTGGTGATCTTGTGACAAATGTGACGAAATATCATAGTATGGTTGGAGGTTTGCAATATTTGACATTAACTCACCCAGATATTTCTTTTGCCGTGAATCAAGTTTGTCAATATATGCACCAACCTCTCTCGTCTTATTTGCAAGCTGTCAAACGCATTTTTCGGTATGTCAAGGGTATTGTATCTCTCAGTCTCATATTTTTTGCTTCTCCTGATACTTCCTTACGTGTCTGTTCCGATGTTGATTAGGCCGGTGACCCTTCTGATCGCCGATCCACTACTGGTGCGTGTATCTTTATTGGTCCCAATCTGGTCGCATGGATAGCGTAGAAACAAGCTATGGTTGCTCATTCTAGCAGTGAGGCTGAATACCGTGCTCTTGCCACTACTGCTGTGGAGCTTAGATGATTTTCTTTTTTGTACCATGCTTTTGCCACTACTGTGTGGAGCTTAAATGATTTTCTTTTTTGTATCGCGAGCTTGGTTTGGTTCTTCGTGCCCCGACTCTCTACTGTGATAATTTGTCTGCATTGCATGTGTCTCGTAATCCTGTGTTTCATGCTCGTACCAGACACATTGAGATTGATTATCATTTTCTGCGGGAATTGCAACAACGGGTTTTTTTACACTTGGCCTATATACTCATGATTAGGTGGCCGATATGTTCACTAAAGGTTTGGCCTCTGCAACGTCTAACTCTTTTATCCAGCAAGTTGCAACGTCAGTCTCTTCCGCTTAGCTTAAGGGGAGGGTATTAGTCGTGTATAATTGTTTGTGTTGGTAATTGGGCTTGCGGCCCGATTATTTAGTCCCGCCCACATGGAAATATATTTATATTATTTATTGGTTAATTAGCATCCTAATCCAAGTGGGTTTAGGATTGACTTAACCTACAAGAAATAGGTTTCTTGTAATAATATAAATAGGGAAACTAATGGGATAAAACCCTAATGCAATTACACGCCTAGAAGTTACCGCCCTCTTCCTCTCTCCTAAATCTATCTCACCAAAATACTCCTCTAGCCTAACCATCAAGAGGCTTGGATTTGCAGTGTGAACCTGTATTGATATCCGTGCTCTGTGATATCAATTCGACGAGAGAGACTCTCAGGTTTGTAGATCTTGGTATACGAAGATCGTAGCTCAAGCGAAATTCTTCCGCTGCGCACAAGATTCCAGTTCGCACAAGGTAATTCATTATTACTGTTTTGATAGCGAACTTTGTATGATATATATTTAGATATATCCTTCATTGGTATCAGAGCTTATATGCTTGATTGCTCGTATCGTTATGCCATGAATCGCATGCTCTTGTTTTTGGGTTTGTTTAAAAGTTTTACCCGATAACGAAACAAATAGGTTTTATTATTTTATGTGTAAAACTTTAAAATTTTCAAGAAAAATTTATATATCTGAGTTCCCTACGACGAGGCGAACAACATACTAAATTCTCGTTGAATTTCGTTGGGTATTTTTCAAAATATCGCAAACCCTAGTTTTGTTGAAAAGTGATTTTTCTAAAACTTTGCATGTTGTTTTGACCTGTTAATGTTCTGTAAAATCGTGATTTTATGGACTGTACTTGTAGTACTCCGTGAGGGCTTTCCAACGACATATTATATGCTTAATTTGGACTTAAAATGAACGTTTTATGGCCTCGCAAAGTTGGCCCTTCGCGAATCGATTTTTTGGGTTAAAAATTCGACCAAAAACGACCCCCACTCTCGGCCTCGAATACACGTGCCTTTTGTGGCACTCCTTTCGAGATAAAAAGTACACCACTGGGAAGTACTCAAGGAGACGAGTCCAACGCCACCTTCCGTGAGGTCATCGGACCACCAGAAGGCGGCGCGTGGCCTTCACTCTCCGGCAAGGCGCGTGGAGGAGCGGCGTAGAGATCCAGTCAGCTGCTGACTGGTCAACAGTCAACCGTTGACTGATGACGTGTCTGCCACGTCATTTCCACATCATCAGTGGGACCCACTCCAGAAAAATCCTCTATGCTGACGTCATCATGCATCATGCCACGTCAGCTGACCATGTCAGCCCTACGCCCAGTCATCGCCCAGTCAGCTTCAGAAGGAAGCCCACACGCGCAGGTGGCACGTGGGGGCGCATGCGGCCTCACCACAGCTCCGATTGAAACACGGCCGGCGCGTCTGGCTCTGTTTTGGACGTCTGAGTCCAATGGTGGCCTCTGTTTTGATCAATTCAGCCTGTAAATATTTGTTTTTGCATTTTTAAAACTTGTTTTCAGTTTTTTAAAAATTACAAAAATAATATCCAGGGGCTGTTTTGTCATTCTGTGACTGTTTAGAGCTGTTTGGGACTGTTCTGGAATTTTTTAAAATTCTTTGTGAATTTTAAACTATTTTTAAGTCATTTTTAGCATATTTAATTGTCGTTTTGGGCTCTAAAATTGCGATTGGGACTATACGAGACCCAATAAATTTATTTTCAGTAGTGAAAATATTTATGTACATGATATGTACTTGATGGATCTGTTATATCATATTTTTTTGTTTAAATTATCAATTTATGAATATTTTCATGTTGTGCATGCTTTGGTTGTGATTACGAGCCTCGCGGATTTTCCCTCCTTACGTGTATGATGTGATTATATTTAGTAATTGTTTTTTAAAACAAAAGTGAATCGAAATATATATATGCTTATGTCTTATTTTTGCAATAAATTGTAGTGAAATGGCTTCCCAGAATGTAATCGCTGACCTTAATAAGGGTGAGAAATTAGATGGCTCAAACTATGGTGTTTGGCAAAGGAAAATCACGTACTTGCTAAACGAGCAAGAGGTTCTGGACAACCTGGATACTGTGATGGTAGAACCAGAGATGGGTAACTTGACCATCGCCCGGCATCGCCAGAAAATGCAAGAATTCCTTGACTGGAAAAAGAAAGATCGATGTGCACGCTTTACTATGCTGAGTAGCATGCATAATGATCTGATTGGCGAGTTTGAGGACTGTTTGACTGCTAAACAAATGTGGGACCAAATTAAGCGCATTTATGGGAATACTTCTTCTACAAAGTTAAGGACTTTGACCTACAAGTTTGAAAGCTATAAGATTGACCAGAAACAAAACATTCTTGAACAACTACGTGAGATGTCCGGAATGATTCGTGATCTTAAAGTTGCTGGTTCTATCTTATCTGATGAACAGCAAGTTCAAGCGATGATTCGTTCACTGCCTGACTCTTGGAGTGGTTTGAGGCGTATCTTGACTCATACGAGAATCCATTCGACTTTGCGATGTATCTCACCATGTTGAGCTTGAGGCTGAGTGTCATGAAGCGAATCGTGCGATAAGTGCTGCGACTCGTGATCTTGCTCTTGTTTCCCTTGAGGGTCCGCGCAAGCCACACGGGCAACGCAAGAGACAAGCTAAAAGCAAGAAAACTCAGAATTTGGGCCCTAAAAGTGACAAGATTGCTAAACGCCATAGAGGCAAAAAGAATATTGCTAAGTAGAAGTGCTACAACTGTAGTGCCTTGGGTCATTTTGCTCGGACTTGTCATGAGCCCAAGAAGGTATCACTTAATCCTATCTCCATGCAAAGTTGTGTTTTCTCTCATGTTTTATTAGTTGACTCTCTCCCTGTGTGGATTGTAGACTCAGGCTCAACCAAACATGTGACGAGGGATCGAGAAGGATTTGTAGATTATCGAAAAGTTCATGCGGGTACAAGAAGAATTTTCATGGGAAATAGTTCGTCTGTTGAAGTCAAAGGAGTTGGCTCATACCAACTTCAATTGCGAAGTGGACGCATATTGACTCTTCATGAAGTTATTTATGCACCTGGAATTCGACATAATCTGCTATCAATAGTACAATTGCTAGGACATGGATATTCTTTTAATTTTAGTAATGATCACTTGGATATTTGTTTTGGTGATGAGATTTTAGGACATGGTTCTTTGTCAGATAATTTCTTTAAATTATATTTGTTGGATTCCCATAATTCTTCTATTAATTCTTCTTCTTGCATGGTTTATGATGATTCTAATTATGAGTTATGGCATGCTAGACTTGGACATATAGGAAAAGATAGGATGACTAGATTGGCTAGAGAAGGCCTGTTGGGGTCTCTCAAAGTCAAGTCAACCTACCCTTGTGTGAATCTTGTTTGGCAGGAAAAGCTTGCCGAAAGCCTTTTGGTAAGGCAAAAAGAGCCACACATCCATTAGAGTTAGTCCATTCAGACATTTGCGGACCAATGAATGTTAAGGCACGTCATGGAGCTTCCTATTTTCTCACTTTTATCGATGACTACACACGCTATGGTTATGTTTACCTTATTTCTCACCGTGATGAAGCTCTCAAGTGTTTTGAGCGCTTTCTCACAGAGGTTGAGAATCAAAAGGATAAAAGCTTAAAAACTTTTAGAACTGACCGGGGCCGTGAGTATTTATCTGATCAATTTAAAGAATTGTGTGAGAAAAAGGGAATACACCGACAATTGACAATTCCTAGAACTCCGCAACAAAACGGTGTTGCAGAACGAAGGAATCGAACATTGTTGGAAATGGTTAGGTCGATAATAGCACAAGCCAACCTCCCAATTTCGTTTTGGGGGATGCGCTAATGAATGTCGCCTACATACTTAACCGAGTGCCTTCTAAGTCAGTTCCCACAGATAGATGAAGTTAGGAAACACTTTGAACTTTTTGAGATGGAAGAAGAACACATGACATCTTTTGGCGAAGGTGGGGAATTGCCTCAACCTAATCCTATGGTACAACATGAGGTTGAACCTATGGAAGTCGCCAATGAGAGTCAAGGTGATCTTCATCCGAGTGGAGAAGATTCTAGTTGAGTCCGATACTAGAGCGAAGAAGTAAATGTGGAAATATACCTGCAAATCGATTCGCGATCGAAGAGGAATCTTTCCTAACTACTTCTTTCAATTCTAGTGAGCCTACATCGTTCAAAGAAGCCCTTTCTTTACCTACAAACAATGAATGGATGACTGCAATGGAAGATGAAATTTCCTCTATGAAAAAGAATCAGGTTTAGGAGTTAGTTGATCTTCCGCAAGGTCGCAAGACTATTGGAAACAAATGGGTTTTCAAAGTCATGCAAAAGGCAGATGGATCAATTGACAAATATAAGGCACGTCTTGTGGCGAAAGGCTTTACCCAAAGAGAGGGTTTAGACTATGAGGAGACATTTTCCCCTGTGGTGAGATTTTCCTCTATTCGCCTAATCCTAGCGATAGTAGCACACAAGGATCTAGAACTTTATCAGATGGATGTTAAAACTGCATTTCTCAATGGAGAACTAGATGAAGATATATGACTCAACCAGAGGGTTTTGAAGTCAAGGGACAAGAGCGCAAAGTGTGCCGACTCAAACGTTCCATCTATGGTCTCAAACAATCATCTAGACAGTGGTACATTCTCTTTCACCAAGCGATAACCTCAATTGGCTTTGTGATGATTGAGGAAGACCACTATGTGTATGTTAAACGATCCAAGAAAAAGATCTTGATTCTGTCATTATATGTTGATGACATCCTACTAGCTGGGAATGACATGGAGATGATAAATGCCACTAAAGAGTGGGCTTTCGATATGACAGACTTGGGTGAAGCAAGCTATGTGCTTGGAGTAAAAGTCATTAGAGATCGTTTGAAAAGATTTCTTGGTTTGTCTCAAGAGACTTACATTAAGAAAGTTATCGAACGATTTGGCATGACTAACTCAAAACCCGTTGTCACTCCAATGGAAAAAGAATGTGTCCTTAGTTCAAACCAATGCCCTAAGAATGAAGAAGAGAAGAAGAGAATGTCTACAACTCCATATGCAAATGCGGTGAGAAGCTTGATGTATGCTATGGTGTGTACTCGGCCCCGACCGACCTATGTTTTGCGCTTGGGATGTTGAGTCGATTCCAAAGTAATCCCGACCTCAACACCGGATGGCAAGTGAAGAGGTTCTCGCTGCTACTTGGTGGGAACCACAAATTTAACCCTTTGTTACCAAGGTGGTGATTTGAGCTTGAAAGGTTTCACCGACGCGATTGGCCGATTGGGATGTAGATGGTTATAAATCTACTTCGAGCCACGCTTTCCCTCCTTGGTGGTGGAGCTATCTCTTGGAGTAGCAAGTTTACGTGCACTAGCACCGCCCCTATCTACGATGGAGTCAGAGTACATGGGCTTGCTTAGCATGCATGGTTCAAGTTCGTGTGGTTGGTGAGTTTTCTTCAACATCTTGATGTTACGATGCATGGATCGCCCCGTAGTCCATTGCTTGTGATAGCATGGCCGCTTTTAGATTACACTAAAGATCCCAAGTACCATGGGAAAGACGAAACACATTAACATCAAATATCATTTCACTAGAGACATGGTTGCGAAAAGAAAGTTGTTCTAGAATATATTCCTACTAGATGCATGTTACCCATTCTATGACTCAAGCCTCTAGCTAGAGATCTTTCAGGATCATATGTTGGGTCTAGGCTTCATAGATTTGACTTTATTCTCGAGAACACTTATGTTGACATTTGATTATTATTTCATTATCGCTTGAATAAACTCGCAGCCATTTTTGTTCCTTTATATGTTAATTGGATATTTTGATATGAAATTGTGTAGCATATATATTTTGATTAAAAAGATGTCGTGGATATTGAATTGGCCCTCTCACCTGGTAATTCACACTTGTCGCCAGTGGGCGAGCAAGTTGAGATAGTAAAAGTCTTTGGTACCTATTGTAAGCGATGCATAAAATGACATTACATTTATG